>OY757191.1:70905075-71218713 GCA_963583895.1 Melanophora roralis
AAGTTGAAGTAAAAATAATTAATAAAATAAAAAAAAGCATAATACTAAACTTGTTTTAAATAAAATGTGGGAAAAACTGAATTTGAACGAAAAATTAAATAAAAAAGAATTTAATCGTTGCAGTTTATCTATTTAATCTATTGTAATTTTTATTATATTATTTAATTTAATACAAAACTAAAGTTTTACTTTAATGACATTTAAATAAGACTCCACAATTTATTCATTAAAAAAATTAGGTAAAACAGGAAAATTATTTTGAATTCTTTGTAAATGCAAACAATTTCAACCGCTTTCTGCACTCTGTTGACTAAAGCTATTAATTATCTTTTAGTCCAATTTTAATTAAATTTAAAAAGTCTATGTGGAAGCTGCACCATAACGATTCTTGTATGATTTTATTTAGAAAAAGTATATTTTCTCTTGCTATATCATTTAATGCCAAAATATTATAATCAGTGGGTAATGAGACTTACATATATTGCATCTGTAAACAGTTTGATCTAAGTCGGATATTCACCTGAAGCTTCAACTTAAATAGACATCGAAGTTTTTGCATGTTAAAAGCGCACTAAGAGATTTTTTGTTCATATAATGTCTGACTTAGAATTTTACAGACAACGGCTACCTAATCCAGGCTTTTCAAGTTTTCAGAGTGTGTGACATGAAATTCTGAGTAAGAGTTGGGAGTAGCATATATCATTCATAATAATTTAAAAAAAAAGCTTACATTAATTCTGATGGTCTCATTTTAGAGCAACAGTATCCTTTCTTATCCAACGAATGTGACTGCTATAATGTAAGATGTTTCAAGCGAGCGGATTTTGGTGTATTTTCAACTTATTAAAAAATTTTCCTACAGTGTTTAGGACTCCGCATTTAGCTAGTGTAACTTGTAGATTTTTGTGGATTTTGTGGTTTCTAATATACGAAGGAGCACCTGCTTTCTTTTTTAAGATTTTGTTTTGGCGGCGTTGAATTTTTTTAATTTTGGAGGCTGAATTAATATCCCGTAGTTGTATTACATAGCAGCCAGCTGGTTGCAAAATTAAGTTGTAGAGTAGAAGTTTATAATCGAGTCGAAGAGTGGAGTTTCTACCAAATAGCAAAATAATTTTGGCAGCTTTAAATTTCATTTGTATCTCTTTTTGACTTCCAGATGGGGCGGGGATCCAGTAAATGCCAGTATATATCTCAAATCATTGAGGTAACATGTGGTTGTTTATAAGGATTTTGGGTCACGTTTTCTAGCGAAAGTGAAAGTAACATTGGTGCATTTTCGTTCGTTTATTTTTTATATCCCTAACTTTGCGCAGTTTTTTACTTGGGTTGCGTGATATTGCAGTAAGTTCCACGCCAAGTTATGGTTTTTTTTGACTACTGAGAAAAGCGCCATCATTGGCGAACTTCGCTTCAATTGGATGGGATTATTTCAAGTGTTCGTTTTCAAAAAGTTGAAGATATTAACTGGAAAGTTGATCTTTATTTCGAATTACAGGGCTTCATGCCATATTTTGTCGAAAACTTGAGAGACATCGCTGAAAAGCCCGGAGCACAACTCCTATCCCTCAAAGGTTTTTCTTATAACCTGATGATTTGAAATGCAGTTGCTGTCATTTAGGCTCGGGGCCATCTTGTTTTTAAGCAGTTTCTCAAACAATTTCGACATAACTGGTGCCAGACTTATAGGACTGTAAAGCTCTACCTACGAAAGATCTTTTCCGGACTTAGCAATAGTTTTAATTAAGGCCACTTTTCATATTGCCGGAAAATGTCCAAGCCGCAATATGGCGTTAAAAGTTAAAGCAATTATTATTTTTGCTATAAAAGTAGCTCCAAAAGCATATCGTTGCTTATCTTATGAAACTCGGGATCTTTTTTAGCATTTCAATTAGCGATAGCTTTTGCGACATCTTAAAGTCAGAAACGTGTTTCTAAATGACACCTCGCAACAACAGGCTGTAATTAACTCATGTCAGTACACTTATTGGGAGTGAACACGTTCTTTAAATGTCTGGCGAGCAGATCGCATTTTCCTTCGTCATTTCTTGCTCAGATTATACAGTGGTGGTTTTGCAATAACGGGTATTCTTAGACGTTTGGCTCATCGCCATAGAGAATAATTTATTTAAGAGGTAGATTTTTTAAGCGTGCCTTAAGTGAATGAATATTATTCTCCGTTTGGGGCGATACAATAACGTTAGACCTAATATTGGCTTGCGGCACCTTAACTCACAGCATTGTTTGTATTTACGGATGGTATAAAATTTAGAGTTAAAGAAATTCTTGATACAATCGGCATTAAAAGCCATTGCGATGTCTGTGGGCGAAATATATTTTTCTTGTGCTGTTTTGAACCATTTGAACTTCTCAGTATTTATACTACCTCCATCCGACCGAATATGGAATAAAATACCCATATATGGATTTAGGCTGCACGGTCTGTTTTAGAGCTTTTTGACTTTATGCGTACACTACGAGATACTAAATAGAATATGGTCTGAAGAAATAATGGAACTTGTTTCTGAAAAACGGGACCTTGTGCGTGATACACATCTTTCAAGAATTGGACCACCACACAATACGGAGAAATGTGTTCTTTAGTCTAACAATTTGTATGCGCTACTAATTGTGCTGTTAACTTATTGTTTCACTAAAGATTATAACTTAAAAACCTTTTAAAGAAAATTCATGGATTTTTTTCCTACCACCCAGTGGCTTAAAAGAGCAATATGTTTGCCATTATTCGCCTTTTATTCCGAAGCAAGTCCTTTTTTAAAGCAACGCAAGTTTGAAAGTTTAGTAAATCAAAACACTTCCAAGCAGTTATATTTAAAAAAAAATCATTGTAGGCATTTTCATTGATTTTTAAAATTATTTATTTAAAAACTGTAGGCGATGTCAGAAACAGTGGGGCCTAATACAAATGGCCCACCCTGAGCTTCCACAATAATCCAAAATAATTAGTTTTAAGGATACTGTTCGGCAATGCTAGATGGAGGACATTTTAGGATATTTTAAAGTAACTTCTTCAGGAAATGAACAAATTTTTTGGCATTTTTATTGTAGACTAATACTGGACTTACACAATGATATATTTTATGAAATTACTTCCATTAAAATTTAACGTTTCTAGACGAGGGTCGTAAAAAAGTAGGCTCTTATTCACCCTTTTTGATTACAAGCCAATATTTTATGGAAATAATTTCATGAAAATTTTCATCGTGTAAGTCTGGTATATTTATAATAAATTGGGATAATGTTGCATTTTTTCACAGAGCTCCATAAACAAAACAGAAGTATAATTTTATGACGTTGTTGACGTATGAGCAATATTAGTCAAAATAAAACAAGTATACGCATACGTCGACTGACGTCTTTGACAAGGCTCCTTATGCAAAAAATAATGTGTAAATTTAATATAATTTGTCAAATTAAACAAAACATATTATCTTAGCTTTGTTTAGCATTTTTGATGTTTAAATATGTAAGCGCTTAGTCCACTAAAGGTTAAAGAGGTTTTTTTAAACCTAAACGTTTGTATCTTTTAAAAATTATAAAACTATCATAAAAGCTATTGTGGAGTCGTTATTTAACTGCAAAAAATATAAAAAAATTTAAAGAAATATTAAATGCTTTTTCATAATTCTTAACAAAATTTAATAAAACCAACAAGAATTTAAAACATATTCTATGGAGCATTTTTATTTTAAATATTATTTTTTTTATTCTCACAGGTTATTTATCATTGTCATTGTTTTATAATGACCTTAAGTGTTTAAGTGTGGTTAACCGTATATAAAAAAAGAAAGAAAAATAATATCTTCTCTGCAAAAATATATATAAATAATAAATAAAATGTATTTTTGAAAATAAACCTTGAAAAGCCAAAAGCAGCTTAAACGAAAGCAAAGCAAAATAAATGAATTAATAAATACCAACATAGGAATAAAGTGTTCTATAAGCCCTGACATTATATTTAATACACTAGAGGTTTGTGCAAAAAAAAAACATTTTCTCTTAAAGTGCTACATAAGTGTGATTTTGTTATCGTATGTTTATTTATTATATAATTTTTATTATTGTGGCATTTCCCTAATGAAATCTTAAGTGACTTGTTTTAATAAAATTGTGCTTCACGTAATTTTAAGGCAGAGTCTTAATCACGTTTTTCCTTCCTTAAAAGCTCTCAAAGAGCACCATGTCAATGATTATTTGAGGTAAGTTCTAACGTTTGTGCATGTGTGTGTGTGTCTTATAAACAAACATAAAAAAAACATTAAACGTTATTGACGAATGCATATATTTTATGCTCAATAATTTCTTAAATATTAATTAAAATATTTTGTCATAAAAATTTGATTTTGTGGGAGTTTTACAATTCAAAAGTTAAATTAAAATTTAGGAAAAAAGCAAACCTTTAGAATATTGCAAAACATATCCAAAATTTGCTGGTTTTTTATGTTCTTTTTTAGTTTAGTGAAAGTATTATAAGATTTTAGTTGACATTTTAATATTTATAAGTTTGACCACATCTGTATCCGTATCTCTGTGGTATTTTATGATTTTTACCAAATCTTTACTATTAAAACTTAAAAGGTTTTTATGAAAAAAAGAATACAAAAAAAAAACACACAGAAAAAATTTAAATTTAATATTAAAAATTTAAATTTAAATCTAAAATTTAAATTTTTATTCAATTTGATATAAAGTATTTCACATACATTTTACTGGTCCCCAAATTATTTTAGTTAACTTCGACGAAAGCAATACTATGAAGCTGCCCCGGAGTTGTCCCATACAATATGCAATATAAGACCGACTTCCATTTATTTTTCCCCACAAACATTTTTGTAAAAAAATTCTTACAGTCAAACTTTAGCCTCTAACATGGTAGCCACACAAACTGTATCATATACTCCCATTAGTTTTCCCTCCCAAACATATTGCTGGAATATACTTACCCCTTATCTCTGTCACCTAAAGGGGCTTTCAAAAATATATTTATAAAAAATTATGTAAAACGCCCATAACTTTCCCAGAGTTGGCCTTAGAGAAATAAAGTTTACTACCGACCCCCATTAGTTTCCACTCCCAAACATATTCCCAGAATATACTTACCTCGTATCAATATCGTCTAAGGAGGCCCCAATACAAAGTTTGGTAAAATTGTAATAAATCCCCCCTAAATAGGTCAAATGTAGGACTGGTCTAAACTCATTTTTCCTTGCAAATGTTTTCCTAGTATACACCTACATCTAGCCCCACCCGCTGAGGGGGATGCCATTCAAAATTTAAAAAAAAAAATTGGAAAACCCGCTACAACTTCTCCGGAGTCGCCCCTAGAGAAATAAAATGTATCACAGTCCCTCATTAGTTTTCCCTCTCCTTAAACATACTTATCCCCTCCATTAACTTCCCTTAGTTGACATAAAAAATTAAAAAAAAAAATAAGTGAAAATGCTCAAAACTTCCTTAGAGTCTGCTTAAGAGAAATTAAGTGTACCACCGGCCCCGCTATCTTTATGCTCTTGGGGGTGCCATACAAAACTGGGGTTAAAATCCATACAACTTCCCCGGAGTCGCTTCTAGAGGAATACTACTTTAACATACTTATTCTCTATCGCCATCATCTAAGGGGGTTGCCATACAAATTTGAAAAAAATTTGGGTCAAAACCCTTACAACTTCCGTAGTCACAATAAGAGGGTTTAAATATGACACCGACTACTTTTAAAAATTAGAAATATTTCATAAATCAAAAAAGTATTGAAATAAAAAAGATTTTTATCATCCTTCCCATCTATGCTGAATGAACGTTTTTCATTGTAAGTTGCCTGGTTAGACTCAATAGTTTTTAGAAGATTAAAGAGAGGTGTCTGTACAATTCGATTATAACAACTTTAATATATTCTGTTGCTAGTTGCAAGTATTAAATTAAGATTTTATTTCAGTATCCAAAAATGTTTGTCGCTTAAATTTTAAATATAAACTTTATTTTAATGAAACCCGTTCGCTTGAATAGATAACTAAACGTAATCAAACTGAACATTATTCTTTAATCTAAAAGTTATTCTTAAATTGTTATAAAACAAAGAATTTCCACAACACACAAACACACTTAAAAATCCGCACTTAATACCTTCGCATTTTATTACCTGCATAAAATTAAAAGGAGGAATTAAATAAAAGTTTTATCATATACTGGGCTTTGTGCATAAATTTTTATTGGCCTTTAAAAGATTTATTGTAGTTAGTTGAGTTTTGTTTAAGGTAACAACAAATTAAAAATATTATATTAAAGAAATTAATGCAAATATGTAACTACAGAGGTGTGATAATATAATTTCGCACTCAAAAAGATAATAAAGAAATCACTTACAATGTTCAAATTAAATTTTTAATTTAAATAACAAAGATTTGTTCTTACGTGTCAATAGAATCTCTTAAAAAAACAATGACTCACATCGAAACTCGAGCTTTAGGTATCAGGTGTTATATGCCTTAAAGAGCTTATCTGGAGGTTGTTTTTATTTAAACCTTTTTCCATAAAAAATATCTCTTAAATAAAACTAAATCTATTTTAAATTGTTAATTAAAGCCTGGTATTCTTATTTTGCTTCTTAAAAAGCAAAATTTTTTTTAAAAAATATTTTTTAAATATTTCAAGTACCATTGCTTAACTTGTTTATATAATTTTATGTGATAATTGACCACTCACATGAATATGATAAAATTGACTTAAAATACCAAAAGGGTCAACACAACATGTCTGTTTTTCGACAAATAGTTTATGGTGTGCCCAAGAAATGACAGTTTTACAAAAATATAAATGTTATAATTTATTACTAAAAATAAGGGAGGGACAACACTAACAATAGTAAAAAACACTTGTTACCATTTGTAATTTGCAAACAAATCAACAGAACGCAAACATAAAAACTTTATTTAAGCCTGCCCAAAGCAGTAAATAAAATAGAGACATGTTGAAACAATATAATGGAATACTAAAAATGATTTTTTTAACAAAAAGTAGAGAAAAAAAATCAAACACTAGTTTAAAAAATACAAAGAAAAAATTGCTTACAAGAATCATAAAAAAGGCCAAGAATGACATTGGCAATGAAAGAAAAATGTATTCAACTTGGCTTTTAGATTTCAAACTAAGATATAAAGAATTTTTTATTTTTGTTTTTTATACTTGGCAAATTTTAAATAATAAAAAGAAAACATGTAAGAGCTGTGCCGAATCTTATATACCTTTCACTTTGGTCTTGTTGTTTACCCAATTACCTGACCCAGGCAAGTTGTTTTCAAACCGTAATAATTATAATAAAATATTCTGCAGAGCTTAAAGCAATGATCCGCAAAGCCCCACACGTGTATGCGTGCTCACCGAGCATGGAATAGACTAAAAACACTAAAATTGGTTTGGTAGTCTCTTGTGCCAGACGACCAGTATGACCAGCTAGGATTTTAAAATGTTTAATAAAAAAATTTTAAAATTACATTCAATGCTTGGGTTAACATATATCGGCGAGTCTTCATTTTCGTTTTAAAAAATAGTTAAAAGCAAAATTAGAAATTAGCATAGTAATAAATATGTCAAAGGGCTATCCCCATAAAATATTTTCAATATTCATTTAATATCTATGAAATTTTGGAAAACTAAGTAGTATGGAAAAATTATTTCACATTTAAGAAAATTTTACTTTAATATAAGCGGCTTAAGTTTTAATATAACATTCCAAAACTTTTTCAATGCAATTCTATCATATTTTAAACTTTCAACTATGGTCACCTTAGTACCATAAGTAAGGCGAATTCGTACAAGGTGAACGCAGGGCGAAAAATTCGTACCTATAATGTCAAACACAAATATGGCATCATTCAAAAAAAAAAAAAAAACACAAATTATTTGCAGAAGAAAAACGTGAATAAAACTAACTTTAAACTGTTTTTTTTTTTGCGCAAAGCACAAGAACACATCATTTGGTTTTACTGTTTGTTAATTAAAAACACTTTTTTAAATTTTTAGTTTTAAAATCTAATCGACGCGAATGTTTTTTTTAATCAAGGAAAAGCACATAGACCATCTTTTGACATATTGTAAGGAAAATTGCGCGAGCAACAGATAGTCAGCTGATCTGTCAAGACTACCTTCTCTATGAATTCACCTTGTACCGTAAGAGACAAATAATAATAACGCTAAAAAAAAAAAAAAATAATCGACACAACCAAACGTAAGAATGTATGCGTGTGCCGGTCCCTGGTTTAAAGTGTTCCAAAAACAATATTAGCTTAGTTTAAAAACGGAAAACTTACAACATTTAAGCAATTGTATTGACTTCCCTATTTTGTAGGATCCAGAATATACAAACTATATGGGGTCGTTAATGGATATTAAAAAAATTACAAACGAAATCCCAAACTGATATATAACATTACCACTATGTAAAGGGTATAACAATAATCACACAAGCACATATACACTATGGCTCTTAAAAAAACAGACAAAAAATTAAGAAAAAAATGATACAACATGTGTATGATACGATGTACATCTATTGTATTTGCATAAGTTTTAAAAGCGATAGCAAACTATCTTCAATCTCCTTTTATAAAAACAGTCTTCGGATTTTCTGCGTTTGAATTTTCAAACTTATGCCAAAATTAACAACATATTTTCGTACATACCTACATGCGTCCAAGCATACATACAGAAACTTAAAGCGTATTTATGCACATCAGAGAACAGCAAAATCACATTTTCTCTTGATTTAATCTGATGCTAAAATTTGAAGTGATTTGAATGAGTTGAATAAAAATCTGCCTTGAATAAAATCAGCTTCGTTTGGTCAAAGCATGAATTTATTCATTGTGAATTTATTCATCGTGTGAGTTTTACTCACATGATTGAATTTAACAAATAAACGGCTGCTAGTGAATAAATCAGAGTAAACAAAACTGTGCAAGAAGCAGAGTTGCCGTTGTATAAGTTTTGAACGACACATATATTTAGTAAATTTTTTAGGATACTTTTTTATACAAATAACAGCTAAAATAAGTAGTTATAATTTTTTTACTCATTTTGAATTGAAAACTGTAAGTTCGGAAAGGGGAAGTTATAAACAGTGTTTTAACTATTTCCAGATTTACATAATGAATTTTTTTATTAAATTATTATTGATTCTCTTTTAAAGTTTCTACGTATTTTATGATGACGCTAAAATCTTTAAGGTCATCGACGTGAACGTTTTCTGTTTATTTTAAAAACAAACCAAAGCTATGCATATAAAATAAAAATTAACTTTTTAAAAAGTTTGTTAATACAAGCCTTAAATTTATAAATTTATTGTGAAAGCCATTGTAAAAGGTTTGCAAACAAATATTTATTCAAGAAAACTGATCCTTTGTGACAATATTGGCAATCAGTGTTTATAAAAAGTTTACAAGTCTAATGATATAACAAGCTTAGAGAAAAATTAACTAAATTTTTTTACTCTGTTTAAAATAAACCAAAAAGAACTGAACAGTGCTGACTATTTTAAAAGCTTAAAGTATATTGTTTCAGGATCTTTCATAAATTTCCAGTACTGGGCGCTTTTTACGAATTCGTTTCCAAAAATTATTTAATTTTAAATTTCTGGCTGTTATAACATCTCTTAAATAGCTAAAAACTGCGTTTCTTTAAATTGGATGATTAGATGTTTTAAAAATCGTAAATAATGGAAAAATTATTTTATGTACTTCGCTTGCATTTGTCCACGGCATTCGATTTTAATCGAAATTTAAAAGTTTTTATTAGAATTCCTATATTTAAAGCAGTGACAACTCGATCGATCGAGTAGAATTTCGACTCGAGTTGAATGCCGTAATTTGACCGCTGGTTTTTTTTTTTGTAATTTTTTTAAATCTATATCAGTGTTGTTCTAAGTTGATATTACAAAATTTTTAATTGCTTAAAAACATATTTGGAAAACAATTAAATCACATAACATCAGCTAATTAAAATTTGGACAAAAAAATAAGTGTTTTTATATGCATAAACGTTTAAAATAATATTAACTTGATGTTAATTTTGCATAATGGTGAATCAATTTAATATTAAAAAGTATAAACATTTAATTTTTGACAACTTTAACACAATTGTTCAATCATTTTTAGCCAAAAGAGAAGTTTTTACTAACACTTAGCACTGTTTTTGAAACCTTTAGTGCCAAATAAGAAATACGACAAGAACTATGGCAAGCCTTCGTTATACACGACTGGCAATGTTAAAGAGAAACGACTACGTCACCAAACGTTAAACCTTGAGCATGGCGCCATTTTTTTTGTCTGTTATTCTCATTAAGAGCAACATCCTTTAAATCAGTGATAGGCACACTAATACTAATGCATTTGTTCTTGTATATGTGCAGTTTCAGATAATATTAATTCTATATTTTTGTTAGTGTAATTGAACAAACAAGCGCTAACCATCCGCTTTGTTTGAAAACTCGTCTGAGACTGACTAAAAATTTCTAATGCTTTGTATACGTGTAGTTAAGATAAAAGAGGGAATTTGCGCGGCAAAGCAAAATGCCCAACTAGGCTTTAAATGCTAGAATTTTTTGTTCAGTTTCACTCACTGATGCTGATACGATTGAATTTATGTTGATTTTTTTGAACGTTGAATAAAATCAAAAAGCCAACAACAACAGATTGAATGAAATGATTTTAAATCATGCATTGGTTTATGTCATGTGATACGTTTGAACAAAATAGCCAAATTGAATAGGTTTTCGTATCATGATTTAATCATGAGCAAATTTTATTCTGAGTAAGCCAGTCTCTGATGCACATCCATACAGATACCTGTGCCGAGAACTTTTTGTTGGCGGCGGCAGCTTAAGTTCGGCTGTGAATGGGTTAAGGGATTAATACTCAAAATATTGTACATAAAATTACTTACAAATTTTAAGTAGTTACACTTAAAACAATAAACACATATTCATATCGTTGGCTAAAATGCAAAAAGACACAGCTAACAAAATTAAACTTTACAGGAGAAGCGAAAGTCTTTGTAAAGGCGCAACTATAAACAAATCGCTCATTCGCTTAAACAATGCCGTAATTAAAAAAGTATTTTAAGAAAAAAGGCGTATAAAGTTTTCAGTTTGCTTGCATTATATAGAAAAGAACAACGAAATTTTCTCTTCGGACGTTAAAAGTATATGTGAAATTTATAAAGATACGGTATAAAGCATAACATAACAAACATTTCTGAATCATTATCTCCAAAAATGCATTTCTAGCTAAAATGGAATTTTAGTAAATATGATCCGGTAACTTCTGGATTTCACTTTCAGTATAAAATGACTTAAGTTTAAATTATTGGAGTTATGCAAACTAATTTTTACCTTTTGACTTAGAACATATACAAAGTGAAATGAAAAAATCCAAAGTACAAATTTACCTTTTAAGCTGAAGTGGGGTTTTTGAAACTCAAATTAGAATGCAGAACATGCCTGAAGTTAAAAATCACATATTTTATTTATATTTGATTAGCTATTCATTAGAATTAGAGATTTCCATATATCTATTAAAGTTTAGTTATAAAAAATAAGCGGCAGGTAACTTAAATCATCGGCGGCGGCATCTTGATACATATCATTGGCGGTCAGCCGTTCAGCGCAGGCCGTTGCCATTACTGGTGTTAGATATCGCACATTTTGGAATATTTTTTTTTAACCATTCATGAAAACTCATCCACAATTATGGTTTGAAAGAAATTCTTTCCATGTAAACACTGCAAGGGATACAGTTGTTCTATTACGCGACTTTTTTTGGGTACAAGCGATTTTAATTGGCCTCCCCAATCACTGGATTTGACTGTGGCAAACTGTTTCCTTTAAGGCTGTTTAAAGGCAAAAGTCTATAATAATATGTAAGCCTAGAACCAGCAATTTAAAAGAAAAATACGCGACTTAACCCAAAACATATCGCCTAAAGTTTTTCAAAAGGTTATGGAAAATGTTTTGGAAAGAGTCAGATATTGCGAAGCCAAAAATGGCCACCACTTGCGGGAAAAAATACTTTATAACTTTTAAGTAAAAATATTATTAATAAATATACTGTATTAAAAAGAAAAACATAAATAATTTTATTTTTTAAAAAAGTTATAATAAACTTAAACATAATTCAGGAAAAGGCGATTCTTGCATTAAGACTGCAAATAAAATTAAGCTTTCTTCTTCGCTGAGCTTGTTTATTTGTTATATTAACAGTTATTAAAAATACCTTTCGACCAATTGTTTATAAGAGTGGTGTGAGAACGCAAAGAAGCATATTATAACAGTTACACTCATTCACTCATTGATACCAAAAAGAACAAGTACGTACATGGTATATTTATTTTTGCAATACCTTTAGTTCTGCTCATGCTCGTCTTTAGTTTAGATCAGTCAACATAGTTCAATGTTACATTAGGCTTAATAAAATGCAAGCAAGTAGATCCATGGTTTGTTATCCCCTTGGCCCATGGTATTTGCTTTAGTGCATTAAAAAATTGTAGAGAGTATGAAAGGTTGATTTTGCCACTCCAACTCTATTGTCTCTTGTAACACCATCTTTGTATCCTCTTTTGCGAGGAAACGTAAGCAACCCCTTAGCTTAGCGATTACGGAAAGAGCCACTGATTTTTTGGAAGGCGGCATAGCATCTTCAGGCGTTTTCAAAAGATACTAAAATGCAGATATATTTAACCAGTACAATGCTTTTAATTCTAAAGCAAAAATATAATTCGATCCATCTTAACTCAACTTACAAGAAATTGGGTAACTTTAAAGGATGAGAAGCATTAAGCAAACTTTGACAAAAAATTCGATTTTCTTAACTTCTTAATTTAACGATTCGAATTTTCATATGTAGTGTATAGGAATTTTTGAGGAAATAAAAAATTCATTTTCAATTTATAATATGGGTGGTTAGTAACCAGATGGTGCCTTAATGCTTGAAACATCTTGCAACATAGCGAACACATTCTTGAGCCCAAATAAACCAAGTTTACTGCATCGTGTGGCGCAGAACACAAGGCACCATTTTGAATAGTGTGTTCAATGCGACGGAAGATATCTGGATTACATGCCGTTTATAACGTTTTTTATTTAAATTTCAAAATATAGATCTGCCACCAGACACCCTGTAGTTATCTTTTCAGGAGGTAAAAGCAATAATTGATTATTTTTTGTTTTAAAATTAAAATTATAATTAAAAAACAAAAAACTTTTAGAAGAAATTTTCCCTGAACGTTTGTATTGCTGACATTAGTTTTTTTGTTTGCTTAGCCCGCGCGAATAAAGTCATCTAATTTCTCACGCTAATTTAAACACAAGAGATAAGTTTTAAGAGTATTTATGATAATTATAAGATTAAGATAATTATTTTATTAATGTTTTTTTATGAGACTGAAGCTCAGTATGTACTTATCTCTGTCAAGATTTATTAAATAATGGCTTCAGTTATGTAAATTATAATTTAATTTTCACTTGTGACGTTTTTTGTTCGTTAAGTTTAACCACAAGAATGAGATTAACTTAAGCCAACTGCAGTGGCGGAAAGTACTTTTGTTAAAGGCATCATCCCATATTTTGTTTACTGATATGAATATTATTCAATTTATGTCTGTAAAGAATGTAAGATAAATTTTCAATTTCATAAATTTTCTTAAATTGTTTGATAAACAGATCTTCCTTCCATTAAGTTAAATTTCTATTTGGAAATATTTCCATAAAAGATATGCTGTTCATTCATAAAAGAAATTTTTCTTCTTTTATTATCGCATCGAACATAAGACTATTATTATTATTATTTGTTCCATCTTGTTTTTTCGTGTCAAGTATATGTACATGTATTCTTCTACTAGATACTAACGTAGATATTATTGGTGAACTGACACATTGACATACTTTTTATAACGTAAATACATTTCTTAGTATTTTGATGTTGTCTTACGTATGTGAATTGATGTTATTGTTGTTTTTGTTTTTTGTTTTTTTTTGTTATTATTAAACTAAATCTTGCTAATGTTAAATCAAGTATAAATAGAATTTTTTTTTTGTTTACAAAAACATAAATAAATCGCACACACTTACACTTACACATACGAATATACGTTCATACGTGTTTGCGAGCAATAAATAGTTGTGTTTATGTTGCGATAAAATGAAAATGTCGTACAAAATAAACGTTCATATGTTAGTTTATCTGTGTACATGACGACATTTTACTATCAGTTTTATACTATCAGTCTGTTTTAGGGAATGGTAAGCAAAGCTAATATTCGATTTCCGATTTTACGATCAACAATTTTGATTTAGATTTTTAAAGTCGATTAATCAAAGCTCATAGTTGGATTTTCGGTACAAATAGTTGTTAAAAAATTTAATTCTGAAAATATATTAAAATGTTTAGACTAAAATCGACTTTAAAGGTTAATTAATTGATTCCAGTAAAAAATCGTTATTAACGAGCCAATAACGAAAAATCGATATTTTTTTATTTTTTATTTTTTGCAAAATAAATTCCTTATAATTTCATTAAATTTTGGTGAAAATTCCTTCATGCAAAACATATTTTGATGATATTCTTTAGATTAAATTTGGATTTAACCAAAATGTTTTGAGGTCTAACCCTAATTTTTCTAAGTTTTGTAGGGCAGCTATCTTAGGGGTTGAAAATGGGGGGAAGGTATGCTCTACGAAAATTGCTTGCAAACAAAAATGAGTTAGAGTCAGTCCTACATTTGACCCCTTATACGATGGAGTGAGGAGGTAAGTATGTTAGAGGAATATGCTTGGGAAAAGAAGCAAATGGGGGTCGGGCGAACTCCTTATTTCTCTAAGGCTACCTCCGGAGAAGATATGGGCGTTTTAGCATTATTTTTTGTAAATTTTGTATGGCAACACCCTTAGGTGATAGAGATAGGGGGGTAAGTATACTCTGGGAATATGTCTGGGAGGGATACTATTTATTACTTTTAGGGGACACTACGAGGAAGTTGTAGGGGTTCTTAGTTAACTTTTTTCCAGTTTTGTATGGCAACCCTGTTTAAGGCTGGAGATAGAAAATAGAAATATGTTTGGGAGGATAAACTAATGGGGGTTGGTCGTACACTTTATGTTTCTTAGTCCGCCTCTCGGGAAGTTGTGGGCGTTTTTACATGACAGTCATAAATTTGGTATGGCAACCCCCTTAGGTGACGGATATAGGGTAAGTATGTTCTAGAAATTTGTGCGAAAGGGAAAACTAATGGGGGTCTGTGAATCATTTTACTCCCCTAGGGGCGACTCCGAGAAAGTTTTGGGAGTTTTTACCTATTTTTTTACAAAACGTGTATTGCAACCATGTGAAGGGCTGTTGATAGAGTGCAGGTATGCAGGCTCTATGTTGCACCAGTGTAGGGTCAACTCTTGGGCAGTTGTGGAGGTTCTTATGTACAAATTTTAGAGAAATAAACAGAGGTTGTCTTAGTTTTTGGCTTATATCTTGGTCGGTTATTGGGCAATTATTCTGTATTTTAAAAGCCATTTTCGTAGATATTTCAGATCGTTTGATACCACTTGCGGGTCTATGCAACATCGGAGGGCTTAAAAAAGGCGATTTCAACCATAACACGTACGGACGACTATCGCTTAGTCGACCAAGAAAGTATATATTTTATGGGGTCACAGATGGATATTAAAAAAACTACAAACTAAATGACAAGCTTATATATACCCTGATCACTTATGTGTCGTATATAGCCAGACTGCAATATAAATGTAACACATGAAACCCTCCCTATACGTGTATATGTGCACTTACTTAGATACCTAATCGCATGGAAAAAAGTAACACACCCTTTTGCACACCAGGTTAATTTGGCTAATAAAAATTGCTTTAATATAGAAGCACATAATAATTGAGAGCGTTTATTTTGCCAAGTCAAAATAAAAATGACTTTTTTCTTTTAGCTATAAAAATTTAATTATTCCAAAGCATTTGATTTACTCAATACCATTTGAAAGTTAAACAGCATGATTTTAAGTACGTTTTCCAAAAGCCTTTATTATTTAAAGAGGTTATAAATTTTGTCTTATAATTAATACGAGTCAAGTTTTTATTGTTTTTACTAATAACAATGTGATACAAACATACTAATAGAGTTTTTTGTTCCTTATGTGATCGAAAAGGAAGAGCCATATAATTGATGTGGTACTAACAAAACTTAAACAATTGTTTAATGGAATACATCTGATAGGCCGCAATTGGAGTTGTCCAGTCTAGACGGGTCACTAGGAAACTGGGGACCATGCAAATTAAGCAGGACTATTTTTTACCCTGTCACATTTATTGCGAGTAGCATGCTTTAAGGAAATATAGGTTTCTAGAATGTTATATACTGGGGTGAACTTTGTGGGGTTTTAGAGTTTATGCTAAATGACCTGCTGAGATACCACTTGGCTACAGCGGGGTCTAATGCTCCGCTTTTATGTTCAAATATGGACTCTTAAAAGAATTTTCCTGTGAAATGGTATGGTTATTTTGAAAACAGGGTTACTCTCCGCCTGGACCCTGTGGGCTAACCATACAAATAAGAATCCGTAGTAGCCCAGTGGTAGTTTTGATGTTTATTTTAGAATATTATTATCATTACGACAGGTATAAACTTTAACCTTTAGACAAGTTAGTGAATGCTATTGCTTGTAGCAAGAATATCCCATTTATTTTCATTTCATGTTTAATGGTTATTCATAAAATCACAAGCACTATTTAAAAACCCATAAAATAAATTTAATTGAAATTTTATAAGTCGATTTCTTTATAAAATACCTTTAGACACGTTATTTAATATTCTTTGTTAGTTTTTATTTTAATTGTTTTTGTTTTGTTAAGTTGTTTGTTTAGTTTAAATTAAAACACAAAAATTTATCTGTGTGCGTAACTTGGCTGAATCCGTAAACAACTGAGTAAGTTATTAACAACACAATTTACTCAGAGCAATCCAGGTATCAATTATAAAGGTTCAGTTATACGTGACTTCACCATATTACAGTAAAAAGATGTTTGGAACAAACTTTTGGGCAGCACTGTATTTGATTGAAGGTGACTTACTATTACGCCATAACCACAACCTTAGAAACCAATTGAGTTTTGGTTTTTATGGTAACGGTTATGGTTATGGCGTTATGATAAGTCGCATATAATTGAAACTTCATTACCTTGTAAAGAAGTTAGCTTAAGCCCGGCTGGCCAGAAGCTGTTCAATAGACGATTTTGATTAATATTCGACGCTTAAACGAATCTTCTAACTATTATTAGAAGAGTAACAATAACAAAACAATGTTAAGTTTTTTGGTAATTTTTGCTTTCGAATGCACATTCGAACGCATTCGACCTTTAAACAACAAGTATGAGCATTTTTAGAGTTGTATCAGGTGGCCTCAGTTAATCAGCTGAGTAACAGTATTTCGGTATTTAAAAGTCAAAACTAGTTTTTGTTTATGTATTTTTTTTCGTGTTTACAAATTAAAACTGTAGTTTTCTGAGAAAATCTCAAAAAGTGTTTTATAAAAGAGTTTGTGAGTTTTCGTTAGCTGTCTTTGACATTTGTATGACAATTTAGTCGTTTTTGTAGAACTAAGGCCATCTGATATACATGTACCTTGAGTTGCACGAAATTTTCTTCGAAAGTTTTATATGGCTCGGAATGGTTTTAACAAAAGATTTTTATAAAATCTGTAGATAAACTTTAAACAAATCTCCTATGGCGCTTCGGAAGAGTCTTGTAGAGAAACTGTAACCTCTTTCACGATTTAAATATGCGTTCGTTGGCGATGCAAACCACTTTGCATGGGATTCATAAAATGATCTTCTGCAACTGAAAAGGATAGCTCGAATGTAAGTTTAAAATGAGAGACCTAGCTTTCCATCTAGGTATCCGGAAAAAGTTGAAAAAAAATTTTTAAATTCGAAAAAAGAAGAGGGAAATGGAATGGAGTGATATTCAGAAGTAAAAATGAAGCTCGCATATTCTGTAATATCCACTTAAATAAGTCCTTAAATAAATCTACTATTAACACAGTTTTGTCTGAAGAGTTTTTTTTATTTATTTTTTATTATTATTTTAATTTCAAGTATTTTGATGTTTATGATCAAGAGCAATATATTATTTATTTGATTATATGTTACATTTTGCATGTATTAGCTGTTCTTAACAACTACATATGTATCTACATATGTTGTAACAAGTAATGAAAATGAGAAAAAAAACATAAAAAAGCGAATGAACTAATAAAGTGTTGTTGTTGAGCTGTTTTATTTAACTTTTATTTAGACTGTCAGTCAGTCAGCAAAAAACAACTTGAATAATATTTCAACAACAATGTAACAAACAGATAGATTAAAGAAGAACAAAATGCTCTCTGGTGTATTATATGTGATGAAAAGTTCATTCAAGGATAAGTAACAATGTTTCGAAGCTAATATTTGCAAACAAAACCATCAACAATGACTAAAAAGGAATTAAAAAAAGCAAGTGAAATGAGAAAAAAAATAATTAAGCCGAGAAAAACTATAAACCATAAAATATTTTTAAAATTTAAAAAAAAATTTTTAAAAATAATGAAAAAGAATTAACTGATTGATTTACATATTACTTCTAATGAAAAAAAATACAATGTTGATTTCAATTAAGAAATTTGTAAAACCAATTGTTGAAGCGACTTCAACAAAGGTTTTTTTCTTTTCGTGTAACAACGTCTTTTTTATATACTTACATACATGTATACATATCTTTAGTGTTTTGTATTATTTGCCCTCTAACGGGATTTCTCTCTCGTTACATTCCTTTTCTATTTGAATCTTTATATGTATACCACATTTTTTTAAGTTTTTAGTTTTTGAAGTAAACTCATTTGTAGCGGTTCAACAATACCGCGTTGTATTAAATAATTTACAATAACAGCAAGAAGCTGTAATAAATTATCTTTTGCTTTAATTGAACTTGGTGCGGTTTTTTACTTAACAAGGAAAGTTAGCCTTGAAAGGGAAAACACCCAATTCATCATTTGGTCCTTCGAAAAGTCCTAGAAGAGCTAGGGCTGGATTGATCTAGTGGAACTTGTCCACTTTTGTGCCGTACACGTTGTTCAACTACGACAACTTAAGCAAAACTACACCTACAGACAAGAGGTCTTTGGTAAAAGAAAATTCAGTCAGCATCCCGGTCTACTGAATAAGGCAAGTCGTCTCCCGTACGCAACACTTACATCCACCCCAAGAAGGAAGAATCCACAAGGCAGTGAATCCAACAGGAAAGTCTCTCCTTGGGAAAAGTAACAATTGGGTATGTACAGTGGTAAATTACATTGAGTGCAATTGGGTTAAAAAATTATCATAAAATAAAGTAAAAAAGAAAAAAATTGATAGAATCTTTAAAAAGTGGGTTTTAATCTTCTAAAGATTACATAAAATATCATGGTCATTGGTTAAATACAACACAACCTCAAATTTGT
This sequence comes from Melanophora roralis, assembly GCA_963583895.1. Lineage (NCBI taxonomy): Eukaryota > Metazoa > Arthropoda > Insecta > Diptera > Rhinophoridae > Melanophora > Melanophora roralis. The sequence goes on from OY757191.1 coordinate 70,924,613, forward strand.
TAAGAGGTCCATTTGGTACCTATAGTGCCAACACTGATAAATTGTATCAACACTGATATTGCATACATAACACACACACACATTCACTTGTATAACAGAAATAATTATTCGCGGCAGAGAAAAGAATAAAAGAAACACAAGCAACGAAACAATAATAGAAAAAAGAAGAATTTATTAATTAATAGTTTGTTTTTGCGATTTCCTCAATAAATAACTCTCATAGAAAAACAAAGTGCGTTAAAATTAAACAATTAAAGACAATAAAATTAAACTAAAAGAGTGTGTGAATAAATAAAGACAAAAAATTTAAAGTTCAACAGGAGGAAAGTTCCTACATTGGAAAAACCTGTAATAGAGACAAGTTTATTCAATTTAAATATTAAAAAGAACAAAACCGGAGAACATTTTCTTCCAGAAACAAAAGCACTAGTTTTATTTGTGGAAATTTTCTGTGTTGAAACTGCCAACAAAAGCAACAACAAGGGCACTATGGGTGAAAGGCCCCTTAAATATAACTTTGCTGAGAAGAAAACGGTGAGTTTCTGAAATTTAAATATTTATATTGGAAATTTGGTCGGCGATTATTAAAACATAATAATCAACAATAAGAATTGTGTGGAATGCAACAACAACAAAATAGAATGTGTGAAAAGAATTTTTGGATTTTTGGTATGCACCTATAACAGTAAAAAGTGACAGTGTTGGTACGTGAGAAAAGAGGTGACCAACCATAAGAAATTAACAAGAAAAAATTTTTTTTTTGAAAACATTTTTAGAAAAAACACAAACGAAAATTTGTTTTGTATTTACCACTGCACATCAGTCTTAATAAAGGGGATAAGTGATTCCCAATAATTTTTTTATGAAAAAAAAAATTTGTGAAAAATAAACTTTTGAAATTTATTTTTAATTTGTTTGTAAACGGGTATACAGCTTCCTACAGCAGAATACACGCGTTGTAATCATCAACAGGGGTTCCCAACAGTGGTAAGCGGATGCCAAATTCATTTAAACGAATTGTTCGAAAAATACAATCATTTCAAAAATAAATAAAACAATCTTTCCAAGGAAATTTATTCTCCCTGAATTTTTATTTTTTGCGACTTTGTGAAGCAGGACCTTCAACAGATATTAGGGGTGCCCTGTAGAGAATCGTTTTGTACAACAATTGGATCTAATAAGTTTGCATACTAGGTTTTCGGTTAGAAATTTTTTTATTTAATAACTTTCAAAATGGTTTCAAAAAGAAAATGCAAATACGACATTCAGCAGCTAGCTGCCTTCTGCGCAAACTTTGAAAACATAGCTGCAGAATCACTTACGCCTTCACTTCTGGAAGTCAAAAAGGCGGAGTTGGAAAGAAGATGGTCGAAAATGGTCGAAACGTATGAAGACTTCATAGTCAGTGAGGAACGAGTTAAAGATGAGGAAGAATTCAGGGACGAAATTTCAGTAAAGTATGAAGAGGTTAGTGAACAATACCAGTTTCTAAAAGCGAAAATACTGGACTTAATTAAAAGTAAGGTTCCTGACAACAAGGCACCTGCCGTCCGTCAGTCTGCTCTTAAGCTACCAGCAATTGAAATTCAACATTTTGAAGGAGGTTTTAATAAATGGCCAGCTTTCAGAGATATGTTTATGGCAGTCGTAGGGAATGAGCCTTCAGTTGCTCCAGCTCACAAACTTTACTACTTACTTAGCAAAACTGGGGGGGAGGCCTATCAACTCATAAAAGATTATGAGTTAGTAGATTCCAACTTTGAACTAGCTTGGCAGGCCCTGAAAAATCGGTATGAAAATAAACGAATTCTAATCAACAATCAGATTAGGAAAATTTATGGTATCCAGTCTCCTCCGACCGAAACGTTAAAGTTTTTACGATTACTTCAAAACACCGTGAGCGATGGCTTATCTACTATTAGGTCCTTTCAAATAGAGGTTGCTAGCAATGACCCTTTTCTAATGCATATTTGCACTTCAAAGTTACCAGAAGAAACTTCTCGCGCGTGGGAAGATTCCCTTACTAACCATAAGGAACTGCCTACGTGGCAACAACTCAATGATTTCCTATCACAGAGAATTGAAACTTTAGAGACATTTACCCATTTAAGGAAGCAACCCAGCAAGGAAACCAATGCATCCAAATCGCAGTCTTTCTACTCTCAGAAGGAACCCACTACTCCTAAGTTTAGTTGTGAAAAATGTAAACAAAATCATCCATTGAAAAATTGTAACTATTTCAAGAATTTGCCAATCAGCGAACGAATAAAATTTGTCTATTCGCATAAATATTGCGCAAACTGTCTTTCAAATAGTCATTTTAAATCAAACTGCCCGTGCACATTCAACTGCACTCGCTGCAATCAGAGGCATCATACGATGCTACATTACGATAAGAGTGAAAAATCAGGAAATAAGTCAGTTGTGAAATCGTCTACAAAACCTCATCCACCAGATGAGGCGAAGCCTTCCACGTCTGGCACTCAAAACAAATTCAACTCTCACCCGACGCGTTCTCCGGCCCCAAACACTTCCGAATACGAGGCAATTCAGGCACACTTTTCTCAGCACCGAGGTGCCATTATTTTACCGACTGCTCTAGTTCACGTGGAACATTTGGGCGAAAAGTTTACTGTCCGAGCATTGTTGGACGCTGGGTCTGAATCTAGCTTCATATCTACCCGACTACAGAAGAATCTTGATTTGCCCATAGAGGCCCATAGCTCCCAAATATCTGGTCTTGGGGGCACCGTAGTAGGCAACTCTAAATGGAAGTGTCTTATCACCCTCAAATCCCGGTATTCTGATTTTAAAATCAATATTCGAGCGATTTTGGTTCCAAAATTGACACATGTTCTTCCATCAAGGCCTATTGTACTCGACAATCTAGAAGAAATTGGGGAACTCAATCTGGCAGACCCCTATTTCTACAACCCGTCATCCATCGACATTATTCTTGGTAGCGATTATTTGCCCTTTATCAACTTAGATGGCCTTAAACTCCGCGTTGCAAATTGCCTTGAAGCACGAGAGTCATACTTTGGGTGGTATCTCTCGGGCCCCGCGCCAGTCGACGAGATCACTTCTTACCACACTGTTGTGTCAAAATCGGAAGATGGGATTCTACGTGAACAACTACAAAAATTTTGGGAGCTAGAAGAGATCGAACAAATTAAGTTAGAAACCGAACTTGACCTTTTTTGTGAAAACTTTTATCAACGAACTACGACTCGGCAATCCGATGGGCGCTACATAGTTCGACTGCCATTTAAAGAAAAGTTTCCCCATGAAGTATTCTTAGGCCCCTCAAGAAATGTTGCACTTGCCCAGTATTATAGAATGGAAAAGTCTCTAGATAAAACCCCCGCGTTGAAAGCTCAGTACGATAACGTTCTTCAAGAATACCTGGATTTGGATCATATGGAGCCAGTTACACATTATGAGCCAAAAGATGAGAGACAGTCATCATTTTTTCTGCCACACCACGCTGTCATCAAGCCCGAAAGTAAAACCACCAAGGTTCGGGTGGTATTCAACGCCTCCCAAAAGTCGGGAAGTGGTTTCTCCCTGAACGACGTTTTGCATCAAGGGCCCACACTTCAAGCTGATTTAGTGCAAATTGTATTACGCTGGCGAACCTACAAATTCGTATTTACTGGAGACATCCAAAAGATGTATCGACAGATTCTAATTCATCAGGCAGATCGTTCATACCAGCAAATTTTGTTCCGAAACCAATCTGACGGTCGTATCAACACCTTTCAGTTGAAAACTGTGACCTTTGGAGTGAACTGTGCTCCTTTCCTGGCAATTAGAACTCTGCTCGAACTGAGCAAAGACTGCAAAAATCTTTACCCCAAAGCGTCGGCTATTTTGCAACGTGAAGCATACGTCGATGATATTTTATCGGGCGGGCACACTCTTGATGAAGCGGACCTTAAACAAAGCGAGCTCAAAAAGGCCTTGGCATCTGCGGGATTCCCTTTAAAGAAAATGACGGCAAACGATCCCTTGCTCCTCGAAAAATTGGCCCGGGAGGATCTTCTAGATGAAGATTTTTTGAAATTTGATGACTCCAGCATGACAAGGACGCTAGGAATCCGCTGGAATGCATTGTCGGACTTATTTTACTACACTGTTGAACCAATTGAAATAACCCCCTCCACAACAAAAAGGAGAATCTTGTCGATAATAGCAAGGCTCTTTGACCCCCTAGGTTGGCTAGGTCCTGTGGTGATCGTGGCAAAAATGCTAATGCAAGATTTGTGGGAGGAAAAATCCGACTGGGATGAAGGGGTACGACCACTCATACTACTTAAGTGGAACTCATTTTTGAAGAATTTGCCATTTGTCTCCAATGTTAAGATCCCTCGATGGATGGACTTTACACCACATGGTCGTTTTCATATTCATGGGTTTTGTGATGCCTCGGAAAGGGCATATTGCGCCTCCGTGTATTTGCGAACAGAAAATACAGAAGGGCAAATTAGTTGTCACCTACTCGTGGCAAAAACAAAGGTAGCACCGATTAAGAGGACTACAATTCCTAAGCTCGAACTATGTGGAGCTTTATTGCTTGCTAAGCTAATCCGAAGCTTGGATCTAAACTCCCAGTTTACCTATGAACTATTTTTGTGGACAGACTCCTCCATTGTACTGGGCTGGTTGCAGAAACCACCTAATACCTTAAAAACTTTTGTTGCCAATAGAGTGGCAAAAATCATCAACATTGCAAGTCCTCAGTCCTGGAGACATGTGAAGACTGAAGAAAATCCTGCCGATCTGGGATCGCGAGGCTGCTGCCCCCAGGATCTGGTGAAAAATGAACTATGGTGGCATGGGCCTCCCTGGCTAAAACTTCCCCAAACACTTTGGCCAATTCCACGGACGTTTGACCCCACCACCTTGGAACAAAAAAAGTCCACTAACTTTCACTTGGAAGTGAGAAGTACGGATGTACTTGAAGAATTCTCATCATTTGAGCGGGCGTTGCGGATTCTCTGCTATAGGATGCGTTTTATAAACCGCGTGCTCAAAAGGCCCTTCTCAACCGCAAAGTTTGTCTCATCAGAGGAGATCAACTTCATGAAAACGCGACTTATTCTCCTGGCACAAACAACACATTTCGGCAAAGAATACGAATGTTTACAAGAAAAAAAATCTATTAGTAATAAAAGTCGATTGTTGTCGCTGAATCCCTTTCTCGACAAAAACGGTTTATTGCGTGTTGGCGGCAGACTTAATAACGCAGGGCTAAGTTATGAAGAACGCCATCCAATTATTATCCCAGAAAAGTCAGCATTTGCAAAACTCCTTGTCAACTTTACGCATCGGATTCTGCTCCACGCTGAGCACCACATCATGCTACGAGCTATAAGACATGGATTTTACATCCCCAGGCTGAAAAACCTAGTACGAAAATCTATTCGTGAATGCAGAACCTGCACCATTTACAAACATAAGTTCCAGCAGCAACTCATGGGTGCGCTCCCCCCAGAACGTGTGAATTTTTCCCTGCCATTTACCTACACAGGAGTAGATTTCGCTGGTCCATTTAATCTCAAAACTTCAAATCTCAGAAACGCTAAGATTATAAAGGGCTATGCAGCGGTGTTCGTCTGTTTTTCTACTCGAGCTGTCCATTTGGAAAGTTGTTCGGACCTCTCTACTGATGCTTTTCTAGCTTGTTTTGACCGCTTCACCGGACGACGAGGGCTTCCTAAGACAATGTTTTCTGACAATGGTCGGAACTTCCTCGGCGCGAACTATGCGCTCCTCAAACTTCACAACGAATTTTTAAAATCAGCAGAGAAAGCACTTGTCGAGAAATATACTACGCATGGGTTTACCTGGTCATTTATACCGCCGTATGCACCCCATATGGGAGGCCTCTGGGAGGCCGCAGTGAAGAGCATGAAATCTCATCTAAAGAAGGTCGCAGCTAACTTAGTGTTTACCTTTGAGGAATTTTCAACTCTTCTTGTTCGAGTCGAAGCAGTATTAAACTCGAGACCATTATCTCCAATAACCGAAAACCCAAACGAAATCTTACCACTCACTCCAGGGCATTTCCTACGTGGAGCTCCGCTAACTGCTCCACCTGAAGCACCTGTTGAACACCCAATGGAAGATGTTCCCCATTTGAAGCGATGGGAACGAATTAAAGCACTTCAACACATTTTTGCACGACGATGGAAGGCAGAGTACATCATCGAACTTCAACGCCGCTACAAATGGAAAAAAGAACGCGACAACCTCAAACCCAATGATACCGTCATCGTCAGAGAAGACTTTCTACCACCTACCGAGTGGCTTTTAGGCCGTATCACCAATGTTATCTATGGAAGAGATAGCAAAATACGAGTTGCTGAAGTCCAGACCAAAAATGGTACTATTTTGCGCCCAGTCGTAAAACTGTGTTTATTGCCAACTAGTAATCACACACAAGGCGGAAGTGCCTAAAATCCCGCCAAATTTTCCACACCAACTAGTATCTATCTAATTCAATCTACCTTATTTCAATTGCACCCATTGTTTTTTATTACTGTATGTATTTCTTTTGTTTCTTTTTCTTTCAACTCTAGACTACCGGCAAACCAAAGTGCCACATGTGCGATCTCAATCACCCCCTTAAATACTGCCAGAAATTTAAGGAGTGGTCTCCAGCAATGAGACGACTATCAATCACCAACAAAGGATATTGCCTCAACTGTTTGGCATTCGACCACGCTCGATACTGGTGCACTTCTCGCGCCCGTTGCCACTTTGAGTATGCGCCAACTAAGCTCTGCAACGCTAGACACCACACTCTTCTTCATCGGGAAGAACGTGACTCTCTCTCGTCAAGTTTTGAAGACGACGGACCACCCTCCGACATAGAGTGCTCCAAAAATGATCTCGAGGTATCCAGCCTTCTTCCTGAAGCGCTTGCCACTCTCCAATTGGCTTCGTCCGCTCGACCCGTATCTAAAGAGGCTGCAAAGGAATCTGGTGCTGAATCACCTACCCAAGTCGTCTCGCGGCCAAAGAAAACGTCGCCACCAGCGGCCAGCCAAGAGCTGGAAGTCTCGGAAAGCAATTTAGTTGCCCCACGTCCAGTCAGCCCCAACCTAAATTTGTCAGGAACAGAGCCTTCCTGGCCATTTCAACACCCGCTAGTGCGGGTGAACCTCAACTTGAACGGTGCCAAGATGCACACCACTTTTCTCGTGAACATTCGTACCGACGACTCCTATCTTCTAGAAGACGTAGTGCGCTGGCTACCTGGGTTTACGCCCGAAAGAACCGCATCTGGACTCCAGTACGGTACGTTTGTGTTGGAACCAGCCTTTCCCCACAACCCCAAGCACAAAATCACCGTGAAGATGCCTCTTCAACCACGCCTTGAGGTACCGGTTCCAGAGCCAATAAATGACCACGCACTAATGCTTCACTGTCGGCACTTTGAGCCCCTGGCACACCCGTTTTTCAATTACTGGAGAGAAATTGATGGAGTCATGGGTAAGGCCCTAGCACGCAAAATCTTTCGGACGCACAGAGAAGCTCCGATCCCTGATGGGCCCACCGCGCAAAAATCCACCTTTGGCTGGATCATCTACGGCTTCTGGAAGGGGTGTTCCTGCCATCCGCCCGCGGGAGAATGTTGAAGCGACTTCAACAAAGGTTTTTTTCTTTTCGTGTAACAACGTCTTTTTTATATACTTACATACATGTATACATATCTTTAGTGTTTTGTATTATTTGCCCTCTAACGGGATTTCTCTCTCGTTACATTCCTTTTCTATTTGAATCTTTATATGTATACCACATTTTTTTAAGTTTTTAGTTTTTGAAGTAAACTCATTTGTAGCGGTTCAACAATACCGCGTTGTATTAAATAATTTACAATAACAGCAAGAAGCTGTAATAAATTATCTTTTGCTTTAATTGAACTTGGTGCGGTTTTTTACTTAACAAGGAAAGTTAGCCTTGAAAGGGAAAACACCCAATTCATCACCAATTAAATTTTTATAAATTTCTGCCTGCGAACAAATTAATAGTATCAATAAATGAATTAATTAGTTTAAAATCCTATTTAAGATGCAGTTAAGGAATTTGATTAAAATGCATACCGAACATTGAACAAAATTGTCGACGAGCAATTACGTAAGAATTATTCCTCTTAAAAAATGTCTTCACGGCGAAAGTGCAATGCTCACTCGACCACTGCGACATCGTTACAAATTCGCACAATCGATAATTCTAACTGTGCTACCCTCCCCCAACACCGTTTATTATTTTTGAAACTATTCGTATTTAGAAATATAAATTTGCACACCAGACACCCATTACATATAAATACGAAAATAGTTTATTAATCAAAATAGAAATAAATTGATAAATTTGGTTAAGCTTAATAAAAATCGGCTTCAGATTGCAGAAAAACTTGAAGAGAGACTTATTTAAATCCTACCAAGATAATGACCCCAATTAGAGGTATTGACTTGTCATTAGCTCGCTTATTGCAAATGTTATTTACTTCTTTTATCATTTTCCTTTTTATTTTTTGTTTGCCTGCTTCTTTCTTTTTAGTAAGTTGAAGCCTATTATTATTTGACAAGCAGCAGGCGGTTAGTAAATTACGCAATTAAATTTAACTAAAATGGGGTTATAAATAATAAGTAATAAAATTATAGTCGGTCAAACATATTTAACTTCAATAAGTTACACTTTACGACGCAATTTTGCATGACTTCCAGATTATATGCTTATCTGAGGAGGTAAATTATAAACTGAATGAAGAAAATTTTCGTACAGACTTCTCTTTTTCTACAAAATGTTTAAGTAATATTCGGTTTCGACACAAGCATGCATATCATATCAATAGTGATTAACATGATTTTCAGGTAAAAGCCTGCCATGAAAGGTATGATTAAATAGAAGATATTTACTACCAATGCTCAGTACCGAACAAAGAGTGCTGATGAGGAGTTGTAGCGGGCTCTGAAAATGCATTCCACTCGGCTAGTGTCGGGAAACTAAACTTTTTCAAATTATTTCTTCAACAAAAATCTTATCACAATAAAATTTGAACCAATTAGCCTGACAAAATATAAAAGGTATGATTTGCAGTTGACCAAGATTTACAAAAATTGGTAGAACTATTTGTGTTAAAAATACTAACACTGTGCAACATTGAAAAAAATAAAGTGACTGAACAGTTCTGGTTCAATTCTTCTCGTACTCAGTTTAAATTCAATGGGCAACGAAAGTTTCGGAAACTAAGCGGACTCCTTAAAAATTGCTTCATCAGGATTTGTTTAAAAACTTATTTGGTTAGAACGCCGTATTATATTGTATTTGAGATTCCCCCTAATGAATATTTTTACATATCATGGAAATAAAGGCAAAAGACTAATTTTTTTATTCTTCAAAAAGCTATGCGATTATAACTAGGTGCTGGGACTTTTTGCAAGATTTGTTAATTTAGAAGTATAGATGCGGTTCTACTTTTAAAGTATAGTAGAACCCAATTATAAGTTTAGCGAGATTGGTGACTTTTTATTTTTTTAAGGGCCCCTATAAATTGCCAAAAACGAAGTGACCCTTAAAAAATTGTGCACTCAGTTTTTTTTAAGCTGATTCAAAGACTCCGTTTAATAAACTGAGTAAAGTAAAAACAAAAAATTTTTTTCCCATATTTAGGTATGAACAAGTCTACATAAAAAAACTTAACTAATTATATTTCAAATAAACAAATTTTTTAAAATTATATTTGGGGTATTCAAACGAAATGCTATCAAGTCATATTGTCTTAAAGTTATAATATTTTACAATAGTTTAAAAAAAATTGTTGCTGTGCTTAAAAGAAAAAGTTCTATAATAAGACTTTTTGAACTGTGTTTATTGTTTTGTCATAAACAGTAGAAACCTGATCCGGGCGGCCGAAACTCTTTAGTGAAGCTGTTGATATAATTAACAAGTCGCAGTCATTAATTTTAAAATATTTTTAAAATTACTTATTTTTCTGTTTTCTCCAGCTGCTGATTCAAATTTAAAATAGCACATTTAATTATGAGCGGATGCTCACAACAGTAGTATTTTTTTATTTTTATAAGACATATGGTTTTACGACTACCTTGTGAACACCTGAAATATTTAGAGAAAATTTTACTAGATTTCAATAATACTTATTTTTATTCCAAACAAAATAAAGGAAAAAACTAAAACAAATATGACAAAAAACATAAATTTTTTTGTTGAAAATATTTCAGTTCTATAAACACGGTAAAAAAGTATTACATTAACATTTTTTTTTATAACAAACCACTATTTTGTAAACGTATTATTAATATTTTAAAATTAAAATCAATGTAAAAGATGAACAAGAAAACGGGCGTAACGTTTTTCCCAATACAATTTGACGTAAAATCACTCTGCTGAAAGCAATTATTCTGTTATTCTGTCAGTGATATTTCTTATGCTCTCAATTTGAAACAGAACTCTCCATAATATTGCCACACTTTTATTTAATTTTAATTATTTTGTTAGCAAGATCACTTGTTTTAGAGAAGAAAACTAAGAACAAAAAAAAAAACTTAAAAATACATTTGAAAATTCATATAAAAATTTTGCAAGCTTATGAATGAAAATATTTTATTATCGTAAAATTAGGTAAAAAGTTAATAAATATTGGAAAAGTTAAATGTGAGCTCGTGAATTTGCAGCCGACGCTTCAGTTATAATAGTCGCTTTTGCTTGAAGTTGCGGATGTGTTCTATTTCATCATTTAAAGTTAAAATAAATTTGGTCACTGAAAAAATTGAAAACTACAATTGGATTTCACCGACGTCACGATTAAAGAATAAGGAGAACTCGTCTCTACAACAACAGCTTCCTGGGAAAATCAGCATGTATTTTGTTGTTGCTAAATTCTAGCTAGGTTGTCAAAAATGCTGCTATTACACACACAACAATATAATAACAAAAAAATTTGCCAAGATTTGTAGAAAACATATGGCGGAAATAAAAGTCAGCTGGTCAGTGGCTTTTTCTTTGCTCAAGTTACATTGGCCTAACTATGAAATAGAAATAAATCTATTGCAGATTTCGCCGCATACGACGAATTTAAATTTTTTTTGTTGTACATCCGTATTATGTCTCTTGCAATATTTGTTTTTTTTTTAGTTTAAAGATGAACAAAAAAATTATGTCATATTAAAATTCTTGAACCGAACATATGTGGAAATATTAGTTTTTCTTCAGTTGACGGAAAAGTATTAATCAAAACACAACTTGGACGAACGACGAATTTCGCGCTACTTGACGAATTCGTCTGCTGGAGCTCGTTGCGTTAATTTGTCAACTGAATTACATTTAGAACGAACAATATTTAATTGCAAAAAAAAATTGAAAGATTTCCAAATATTTTTTCGTTCGTCGGCGTAAGAAATAGAAATAACCCTTTCGCAGAGTTCGTTACGTATGAAGAATTTAAGTCGACGCACTGTTTGTGTGCACTTTCATATACACAAATGTGTTTTATTTTCGAAGACAAATATTCCCAACGAAAAACTCGTCGTTCGTCCCAATTGTGTTAAAAGCGTTAGACAACAAGTGATAAAAATTCGCTTGGCTTTGAAAAGTTGTAACTTAATTTCAGTAAGTTTTTTCAAACTTAGTTTTTATTGCAGCCTTAAATTCAACCAAAACCACGTATCAGTTTTAACAGAGAACTTTTCAATCTTTTTTGTAATATTTTTTGCTCAAATATGTATAACATTGTAGTTAAAATCTAGTTTTAAAAGAAACAAACAAACTATACAACACACACACACACTTATAGAATAACACATGGCCTAGAGATAAGTATGTATGTTTGTACACCGTAAGTTATGATCTGCTTCATTCATTTTAATTACTTTGCACTGCAATAATTTACATTTATGAAAGAAGAAAGGAAAATTTTTACATAATTCTTTATATGTATGGCGTTATTTAGAAAGGGAAAAAATTCAAAAAGACATTTCTTTGGAACAGAAGTAGATATTGTAACTGATAAGAATTATTCATACTCTCTACATATGTACGTATGTTGGTACGAGTACAAAAGTATACAGAACTCAAACTGTTTTTGGTTCTTTTAACATGTTTTGGTAACAAATTGTAAATAATCTTATTGTTATAGTTATGAAAAATGAGGTAATTACTTTTGACATTCTTGTAAATTACCAACACAATTAAACATTAAAAATGGGTTCCAACAGCTCTTAAAAATTTTTCATTTATAAAAGAGAAGAAGAGAGAATTCAATAGGGATATTTTAAAACTAGATGGACTTACTAAGATTATTTTTTAGGCCAGTGAGAGTCTGAAAGGCCATAGAGCTCTCAGTTAGTTCTACAATCTTAGGGTTTTATTTTTGTCTTACTTTAAGTTGCTTCATTAATGTGTGCATTATTGTGCCTGTTTTAGAAAAACTACAGATTAGGAAATAATATGTTGTACGTGACAGTATTAATAATATTTTAATATAATCAATTTTTTATATTTCTTAAAAAAAAATTTTAATGAAAACAAATTCGAAAAATCTTCATTGAAACGAAGAAAGAAATAGAAAAAGAAACAGCATTGAAATTTGTTATTATTTTAAGACGAAAGACTAATAAATATTTGTGTATTTTTATATGCTCAAATCACAACTTATCATACCTGCTGTTGGTCGTAGAAAATACAATAAATTATGGTTTGTTTCTTCAAGCTTTCAAAAAGTAGAAAAAATGTATAAAGTTATAAATAACAATGAAAGTTATTAAAAATAGTTAAGTAACATTTTGTACAAAATATTTAAATCAATTTAAAACTAACAATACGCCCAGAAAGTTTTAAATTTAGCAATTTTTATAGGAAACTAAATAACATTCGCATTTAAATTTTTCTTAATATAATGTTTGTGTTATCTTTACAAAATATTTTCAACATTAAACCTTTTTTTGATACTTAGTCTCTCACAAGTTAATATTTATATGGGGATGTAGGTGGGAATATTAGCCGAACAGCGGAGACTCAAATGGTCTGAAGTAATGCCTGACATAAAACTCGGTCAATAATCAACTAGATTATAGTTTTTATACAGAAAAATCATTTAAAATGGTTTGAATTACCAAATCGAATGAATCATATAATAAAGTGTTAAAATTAGCACTTTTCACCATTTAAATTTTTGTATCCTATTAAATATTTTTAAGTTTTTGGTTACTGAAATGATTAAAGTAAAAACTTACTTTAAGCGCCTCAGTTGCTTAAAGGAATCAAAACGTTGAAAGAAATATAATAAAAATAAAATTTGTTTGGCTTGGCTGGGGCGCGAACTTAAGATGCTTGCATGATGTGCAAGTGTTTGACCACTGAGCTGTGCCACCATATTAAAAGTATACCGCATTTATGGCTCCTTACAAAATGACCCAAAGTGAAAATGAACAAGTGAGGGCGCTATATTCGGCTGTTCCGAATCGTATACACCCTTCACATTGTTTTTTTTTGTTTGCCCAGTCACCTGATCTTAAAAAAACAGAAAACAAATTAAGCAAAACTATATACACGTATGATACGATACATATTTATTGTCTTCGCAAGAGTGTTAAGAGCGATAGTAAAGTATAACTGTCAAATTCCTTCCACAAAAACAGTCTCCACTCACTTTTGCGTTTGAATTCTCAAACATGTGCAGAATTGAGCATCACATGTTCATACACATCTACGTCAAAACATACATACATAAAATTAATGCGTATTTATGCACATCCATATGTATGCTTAACAGCGTTGTCAGTTGGTTACATTTGTTATAGTATTTTTATGGCGTTCACATAGTGATAAGAGTATATGTATATACGTTTGTCATTCCAGCTGTTATTTCTTTATTATCCATTTACGACCCCACAAGATACATATGTTCTGGATCCTTAAAGATAGGGAAGCCAATTTAGCCATGTTCGTCTGTCCGCCTGTGTGCCTATTAATCACTACGGATCAGGTGTCAAACTGTCAGAAAAATCCCCGAGATGATCGCTTTTTGAAATGAGCAAGAACGATTTTCCACGGACCTAGATATAGGGTAAATACTACGATTGCCCCTGGTTTTTAGAACAAAATCTATACAAACAAATACAAGCGCTAAATTCGGCTGTGCTCAATCATATATACCCTTGACATTGGTATTTTTGTTTACCCAGTCACCTGATCTAGGCAAGTTCTTTTCAAACCGTAAATATTATATTTATTTGTGGTGGGCTTAAAGTGAACAGCTATCATAGTTGTCAAAACAGAAAACTCATAAAATTTAAGCAATTGAATCGACTTCCCTATTTTAAGGGATGCAGAATATATATGTTTTGTGGGATCGCAAATGGATATTAAAAAAATTACAAACAAAATGACAAACGTATGTATACTTTTACTTCTATGTAGAGGGTATAACAGGGATCACACAAACACATACACACACACACTATGTCTCTTTAAAAAACAGACAACAAATTAAAGTCTAATGCTCTTCCTCAATACTCTTGAACCTTGTATCAATCATTACGTTTTTTTATACGCTTAAAAATATAAATCTGTTACCAGACACCCTGTATTTAAATTTTAAATACAACTAAAGGATTGATTCGGATAATTCGCATCTTAATTAAAGCTTGTAATTTTTTTTAATAAATGCGTTAATGGAAAAATTTTTCTTATAATTAAAAACTTTAAAGACAAAAAAATAGCCTTAAAAAAATTTTTATGTTATACACACTCAAAACTTTGTGTTTTGAGTATGAACACAAGAACTTGTTTTAGTTTTTATTTGTATTATTTTCTTATTTACGTTAACCTTTTTAGGTATTTCTTTTGCACCAAATCCATAAATCAAATAACATTTAAGTTATCTTCCGTATTCTCATACTGCGAGCGAATAAATGTTCATCCTCTCTTTTACGTTAAATTTTGAAAGATATTCGAAATATTATCCGCTGCAGACCTTTAATACATATATGTATACATAAGTATTTAAACACAAATTTATATTGTACAACTAGCACATGACAGCTTTCGTTCTTAACAGCTGTTGTGTTTGATAAGAGGATTTTATTAGTTTTAATTCTATATTCGCTTATTTTTCTTTTATATTTTTTTATGATAAATCGGCTTAAATAATAAAAGCTGTTGGTGCTTTAAACAACATTACTCTAAACATCACACAAAACAGAAAAATATGGTTTTAAATAAATTTCTATGTGTTTTAGGTATTCCTTTCTTCTTAAAAAACATACATACGTACATTATGAATGATTTAAATATAAATAAATGAAATTGCAAACTAGTTTAATCCGATTTGTTTAGGTTGATTTTAATAAATTAAAAAAAAAACAGGCTAAATTAATTAAAGATTTTTTTTATTAATTTCAGCGTTATATAGTTATTAGGGAATTAAGTTGCTTTTTATTCCGTTTTTTATTTCAGCAATCAGCATTTTCCCATAAAGTGTATATAGTCAGGATTTTTATTAAATCGATCTACACCATTTCCAATTGTATTTCAGAATTTTTTAATTGCATTTCAGAAATATCTTATTCGATTTTAGAAATTTCAAATTTAATTTCAGAAATTATTTATTGAAATACAATTAGAAAATTCTGAAATACAAAAAGAAAATTCTGAAATACAATTACAAATTTCTGAAATACAATTAGAAAGTTCTGAAATACAATTAAAAATGGTGTAGTTGCATCATAGGGCTATCTTGTTAAAGAAACTTTCTGGAACCAAGTAAAGTCCTAAAGTTTGTGTTTTGTCATCAAAAACTGTTTGAAATTTGAAACGGCTATACTCTGTTTGGAGCACGGAGAGTTGTAGCTCCAAAAAAAACCGATCAATTGTAATTTTTACAAATTTATATCTTAAACAATGTAATTGCTAATAACTTGAAACCGTACATTAAATATTTTTATTAAAACTAGTGTTCACTTTTTTAGTAAAACCGATAATGGGGGATGGTGTCCCCAATGTCAAAACAACAATTATGAAATTTGCAATGTTTTACCTAAAGACAATAAAAGATATCGGATTCTAACGTGGTGCGAAAGAAAATTTAGTAATAATTTTAGTATTATATAACTTAAGATAAAATAAAAATTATTTTTAAGTTTTCAAAGAAAAAAATGGAGAACAAAGCATCGGATAGTCAAATTGAACATACCATCTTAATGGTATAAAACTAAATTATTTAATAATCAACTATTTTTTATTTCCTGATTTAAATTAATTTCGCAAGAAAAATAATTATTTTCTGATTTAGCTATCGAGCTGTATTACTAAAACATAATTAAAATGAATGTAAACGTGCCAACTTAATGCTTAATTAGTTTTTTTAGGTTCAGCCATGTATTAAGAAGCACTTTTTACAAAAGTCTTTATTTTACAAATGAAGTGTCCTTTTAAGATATACAAATTTTTTTGAAAAGCAAAAAGATTGTATTAAAAACACATAAAAAGGACTGAAATTTTTGTAATAAAACTAAACATAAATATATGTAAAAATATTAATTAAATTAATTTATTAAATTAAAAACCTACATTTAAATTATATCACTTAGGGCTTCAAAATTATTTTAATTCAAATGTTACTAGCGGTGATTGCTTAGCCTTTTTATTTAGAATTTTTTTGTAAAAAAACAAAAATCAGAAAATAATAATAACTTATTTCAAAGCGAAAAAAGGGAAAGATTAAATAATAATTATGATATTTATTTTACTTATAACGGTTCCTAATTTGAACACTAATTATTAATAAAATAATAAAGAACATTGATATTTTACAAACTTTAATTACACAGAAAAAAACTCGCTTTCTAAAATCAAGAATTTTATTCTTGAATTTATCCAAAATCTTTTTAAGTACGATTCTTACTTACATTTTCTTAAATCAAGCCTATTCGGATTGCTTCAACAAATTAAGCAGAAAAAAGCTTATTGTTTTAATATATTATTTTACATTTGAAAACAAAGTGTCTTCGTGGCCTAGAGGTAACGCGCTTGTGCTGCAGTGTAGAAATCCCTGGTTCGAATCTCAGCTTCGGTAAGTACAAAAAATGAAATTTTTAAATTATAAATTAATTATAAATTATAAAATAAAAATAAAATATAAAATTCTTCTTCTTTAATAAAGCTCCATAAGTCAAAAAAATGACATTTCACTTTCGAATAAATCCAGTTTACGGCTTAAATCAATCTTTTTTACGCTTTCATCAAGTACGGTTCTGAGCTTAAATCAATCCTTTTTTGGCTTAATTGTGGCTAAAAGTAAGAAATTCGTACTGGAAAAATTTTACTTGGAGTAAGAAATTTCGTACTTGATTTAAGAAAAACCGTACTCACCGTACTTTTGACACCGCTATGGCTTGATTTAAGTAAAGTTTTCTTAGATAATTTTTTGTGTGTACTTACCAGCTGTAGCAGTTATTTTGCATTAATTAAGCTAATGGTGCTCAGTGTCATTTACACATCCGAGACCTTCTTCTCCTTAAAATCATATAAATCTTTTATTCCTAGGCAGATCATACTGTATTAATTGTTGTTGAGTTGGTTACTGACAAAGATATGCACATGTTACACTCGCCGGTAAACAATTTTCTAATGGCAATAAATCATTGTTGATGTTTGCACAATTTATTATAAAATTTAAATTAAATACCTACAAATACTATAAAACATCCTTTCAAATTATACTCATGGCAACGTTTGCTAAAACATCAACATGGCTTTAATGTATTAAGTAGCAATTAACCCGCTACTTCGTAAGCGCAATTTTAAATTTTAACTGAAACAAAGTACTAAACACAAAAACGTATTTAAGCATAAAAGAATGAAATTTGCGTAGTTTTATACACAATCTTAGTCCAGAATCTACAATTTTTTATCTTTAAAGTGTGAAATAATGTACAAAAATATGACAAGAATCAATCAGGACTAAAAGATATTTTTTTTATATATCAACAATAAATATTTCAGAGTAATGCACAAATGACAAAATTTTAAATAGTGGACATATATATGACTTTTGGCTTCAACCTGGGTCAACAATATTAAAATAATTTTATATATATAAGGCCATAACATCAATTCACGCAAAAACAGGGCCAAAAGCGTGAAGAAGACTTTTTGACCATTTAATAGACTTTCAACTACAACCTGTCTCATTTTTCCAAAACAAACTAAAAGAAGTATCAAATATGTGAAAGGTATAATTTTTTGCACACTTAGTTGAATTTTGGCCTTTTTCAAGGCATCATAGCTCTTTCTTTCATATTTGTATACTCAAAAATGTCAAGAAAAAACCTAAAAAAATATTTTAACCTTTTTTCTACCAATCAGACGCCAAAAATTCAAGATAGAACTAAGAAATTTTTACATTTTTAAAGACCTTTTTGTTGGCTAAGAAGTTACAAAAAGTACCTTAAATGCCCCAAAATATAGGTCCTTTTCTTTTATCTGCCCCTAAGGGTCAAAAATTAAAAAAACTATTTAAAACCTGCAAAATGTGTTTATATCTTTATTGGTTTTAAAGTAACAAAAAGTACCTAATAAGTAGCAATTTGTAATTAGTACTCTTTTAACTATGTTTCTAACTTTCAAAAGTAACAAAAAGTAGCTAAAAAGTACTAATATATAATTAGTGCTTTTCATATACTTTGAGACCTGTCGAACGCAATTTAAATTATGTTTCTAATTTTATAGGTTTAAAAGTTACAAAAAGTACCCAAAACGTGCCAATATATAGGTTTTTCCATTTTCCCCACCTCTTAAGGCACAAAAAAATGCAAAAGCTATATTCATAATTTTTCGAGACCTGTCGAACGCAATTTGAATTATGTTTCTACCTTTGTTTGTTTGGAAGATACAAAAGGTATATAAACAGTACCAGCATATAATGTCTAACCTTTTTTCTGTCCCTTAAAGTCCAACATTTCTTAAAAGTACCAAACCCATATTTGTATTTTGTCAAGACCTTTCGAACGCAATTCGAATAACGTTTTTATCTTTATTGGTATAAAACTTACAAAAGGTACCAATATAGAACTTTTACCCTTTTTCGAACCTTTTTTCCCATTTTGTGTGCTGATTTCAAGAAAGTTTCGAAAACGTATTCAAATTTTTTTGAGACCTTCCGAATGCACTTTGAACTAAATTATTATATTTATTCGTTCTGAAGTTACAAAGTGGCCAAAGGCACTGTCAAAAGTTTGGTTTTTAAAGTGATAAACGCAGGTCGGTTATTTTTTTTTTTTTGGGTAGAAACGATACTTTTTCAATTTTGTTTCTATCGTGTATAGTTTAGAAGGTATTAACATTTTAATTTTTTCCCTATTTGTCTCGTTTTTACCACCTTCTTGACCGATTTTTCTGAAGTCCCTTCTTAATGGATCCACACATCGCGAGAGGTAGCCTCAGTCTACATTTTATGTTTCTAGCTTAACGCGTTTGGGCTGTACGATGATGAATGAGCCAGTCAGTCTGTCATTAACGTTATTTCTTTATAGAAATAGATATTTATATGATTGTGCATGTACAGCATGGATATACCCAACAAACCAAAACTATAAGAAGAAGCATAAAACAATTTTGTTACCATAAGCCTTTAGCTGAAAATTATATTGTGAAAGATATTAAAAACGAATTTTTTATAATTATTTTACAAGGAAATTTTTTAATCTCTATTGCCATCGATAACTCCAACGGTGCCACCTTTCGAAATAATCGTATTTAAAAATAAAAACTTGCCACCAGATAGTAGATAGTTATATCATTTTATTTTGCTCTCTCCAAATCCAATGAAGATGTTAAGACTTGTAGAATAGGGGGAAGGGAGTTTAAACATGTAATAAGAATGCTTATAAAGTTTTATAAAATGCCTTTATGTCTTGTCCTATAATATATTTTGCTTAAAAAATGGTTTGTTGGGTACTTTCTTGAGGTTACAAGTCTAAAATTTATTGAGAAGAAACAAAAGTAATTTTCAATTATTTAAGGCTCAAATAAAACTTCTAAAACAAAAAAGAAAAAATTAAATTAAATTCTGAACACAGGAACCTGAGCATGTCCTTGTCATCTAATCAATATGTAAAATAAAACCACAATGAATAAAAAAGAACGCATGAAAAAAGAAATATAATAACTTAAATTGAAATCATAAAGGCAAAAGTTTAATGATGAAAAAAGGAATACAAAAAAACTAAAAAAGTCTAATCATAAGTGAATTAAGAAGCAGGATAAGTAGGGATCATAAGACTCATTGTAAATTTCTTATGTAAAATTGCAAGTGAGTTTTAGACTATAATTTTGTGGGTGATTCTAATGCTGCAATTCTGCTTATTATACCCACACCACATAAGTACGGGGTAGAGGTAATTTCATCATTCTGTTATTATAGTTTAAATAGTGTTCTTTTTTATGATTAACGTAATGTCCGTAATATCTTGACCTTTATTAAGGCTGAAAATGGAGTAGGGTCTGGATGTGGAGAACTCTTATTCAATTAGGAAACATTAAATGATTTTAATTTTAAATTTTAACGGCAATAATGAAAAGTTTGATTATGTGTCTTTAAAATTCAAATTCTTTTTAAATAAACAAAATAGGTACCGTGAAATAACTCCCAAATGAAATAACTCCCAATGAAAAAATGAAATAACTCCCAATTTTTTTCCATACAAATTGGGAGTTATTTCATAATGAAATTACTCCCAATGCGTTAGGAGTTATTTCATTATTTTTCATTGGGAGTTATTTCATAATGAAATAACTCCCAAATGAAATAACTCCCAATGAAAATTTGTTGGGAGTTATTTCATTTTTTCAAAGTGTTGGGAGTTATTTCATTTTTGTTGGGAGTTATTTCATTTTCTATCATTGGGAGTTATTTCATTTTTATTGGGAGTTATTTCATTTTTATTAGGAGCTATTTCATTTTTGTTGGGAGTTATTTCATTTTTATTGGGAGTTATTTCATTTTACTAAAAGCAAATGTATATACCAGAGCATTTAAAAAAATTTAATCACGCTAGTATACAAGGTGACATTTATTTAAAAGTTTTGGGGTTTTAAAACCGTGGGTATATAGCCGGCCTTCGGCCGGGCGCAAGGAAAAAAACTCTAGTGGATTCGATCCGCCGGCTTCGCAGTAGCCATCGGCCGGGGAATATACTTTACACTGTAGTGCATCGGAAGTATTTGCAGCTTCATAACTAAGGTGTCATAAAATTCATGTTTTATTTGGCGAAGCTTTATATGGAAAGCAGTAGAGCTTAAAGTCCATTGCCCGGCCGAAGGCTACTGCGAAGCCGGCGGATCGAATGCACTGGAGTTTTTTTTCCTTGCGCCCGGCCGAAGGCCGGCTATCTAAATAACTCCTTTTTTTTAAAAAATTATTTAACCAAAAAGGTGATTAAAGTCCACGCGTCTGTCCTAAAGCTGTAACGAAGCTGGCGGTTTCATCCACGAGAGTTTACTTATCCTGCGTCCAGACGGAGGCCGCCAGTCATTTGGTTTGTTTGTTTAGAAAATAATTTTAACGTTAGTGATATCTAATTTATGGATACAAAAGGTGACAATGAATTGAAAATTTTGGGTTTAAAAATAAGTGGCATATATAGCCGGCCTTTGGCCGGGCGCAAGGAAAAAAAACTCCAGTGGATTAGATCCGCCGGCTTCGCAGTAGCCTTCGGCCGGGGAATATACTTTAAACTGTAGTACATTGGAAGTATTTGCAGCTTCATAACTAAAGTGTCATAAAATTCATGTTTTATTTGGCGAAGCTTTATATGGAAAGCAGTAGAGCTTAAAGTCCATTGCCCGGCCGAAGGCTACTGCGAAGCCGGCGGATCGAATGCACTGGAGTTTTATTTCCTTGCGCCCGGCCGAAGGCCGGCTATCTAAATAACTCCTTTTTATTAAAAAAATTATTTAACCAAAAAGGTGATTAAAGTCCACGCGTCTGTCCTAAAGCTGTAACGAAACTGGCGGTTTGATCCACGAGAGTTTACTTATCCTACGTCCAGACGGAGGCCGCCAGTCATTTGGTTTGTTTGTTTAGAAAATAATTTTAACGTTAGTGATATCTAATTTATGGATACAAAAGGTGACAATGAATTGAAAATTTTTGGTTTAAAAATAAGTGGCATATATAGCCGGCCTTCGGCCGGGCGCAAGGAAAAAAAACTCCAGTGGATTAGATCCGCCGGCTTCGCAGTAGCCTTCGGCCGGGGAATATACTTTAAACTGTAGTACATTGGAAGTATTTGCAGCTTCATAACTAAAGTGTCATAAAATTCATGTTTTATTTGGCGAAGCTTTATATGGAAAGCAGTAGAGCTTAAAGTCCATTGCCCGGCCGAAGGCTACTGCGAAGCCGGCGGTTCGAATCCACTGGATGTTTCTTTCCTTGCGCCCGGCCGAAGGCCGGCTATATAAATTACTCTTTTTTATTAAAAAATTATGTAAACAAAAAGGTGCCTCAAGTCCACGCGCCTGTCCTAAAGCTGTAACGAAGCCGGCGGTTCGATCCACGAGAGTTAACTTATCCTGCGTCCAGAAGGAAGCCGCCAGTCATTTAGTTTGTTTGTTTAGAAAATAATTTTACGTTAGTAACATCTAATTTATGGATACAAAAGGTTTTCGCATTATATATATGTATTTTATTTGGGAGTTATTTCGTTTTCATTGGGAGTTATTTCACTTTCGTTGGGAGTTATTTCATTATTGTTGGGAGTTATTTCATTTCCGTTGGGACTTATTTCATAAAACAATTATTTTTTTTGTAATTGGGGGTTATTTCATTTTTGTTGGGAGTTATTTCATTTGGGAGTTATTTCACTTTTTTGTGACTTTAATGAAATAACTCCCAAACATTGGGAGTTATTTCATTTTTACCGTTGGGAGTTATTTCATTTTTTTCGATTGGGAGTTATTTCATTTTCGTTGGGAGTTATTTCATTTGGGAGTTATTTCATTTTTTCCATTGGGAGTTATTTCATTTGGGAGTTATTTCACGGTACCAACAAAATATTTGGAAAAGAGGGCTTGACATCCCTTCTCAAGAAATATTTAAGGAAAAATTGAAATAATGTATGAGCCAGAAGTCGATTATTACAGCAACCTTACTTCAGTTGCGTGTCCTAACGGATAACAAAACTACTCGGTTCCATCACTGTAAACAGTTTGTTAATTAAATTTGGCAACTGTAAGCCGTCAGCTGCCATCTGTAATACAATTTTGGCAACTAACACCGAATTTAAAGTTGTGTTGCCATACATAATTGGCATATTAGATACACTCTCCAGTATAACTTTCTTATTTGGGGCAAAAGCATAGGGGCTACAATCTCATTGCCACTGAGATACCTTATTTATCAAACAATAATTTTTATTTCTTATACGTTTCAGAAAAGTGATAAAAGTATATATAAGTTTGCCAATCTAGAAAGGAGAGTCGATTTGGCGGTGTCCACCTATCCGTGGTATGGTCGAAATTAACCTTTTGAAGCCCTCTTCCGATGTCGCATTGACCCATATGTGATTTTGAACGATCTGTTAAAAGACCGTCATTGAAATTCAGCGAAGTCGTCCGGTAATTGACCAAGATAAAAACCCAAAACTTTCTCTGCTTTTTTCTCTAAAATTGGTATTTAACAGCCTCTACAACTGCCCGGAGTTGCTCCTGCACGGGTGTCATTTAAGATCAAGTTCCAATAAATTTTCTCGCAAACATTTTTGTGGAATATACTTATGACCCATATCCAGCTTCTAACAGGGTTGCCATACAAAAATTTACAAAAATTAGGGTAAAAATCTCTACAAATTCCTCAGAGTCGCCCCTTGAGGAATAACATGTGCCACAAATCCCCATTTGTTTAAATCCTATCTTCATCACCTTAAGGGGTTGCCATACAAAATTTAAAAAAAAATAGGTAAAAGCTACCATAACTTTCCCAGGGTCGCCCTCAGAGAAATAGAGTGTACGAGCACCCCCATTAGTTGCCCCTATCAAACATATTTCTGGAACATACTTACCCCCTATCACCATATTATAAGGGTGCTTCCATACAAAGTTTGGAAAATTGCTATAAATCCCCCTTACAGCTTTCAGGGTGCCTGCGGAAAGGCTAAATGCAAGGACTGACCCCAACTCATTTTTCCATGTAAACATGTTCCTAAAACATACTTACACCATCCCATCACCCAATAAGAGGTGTTCCATACGAAACTTGTAGAACGGGTAAAACCCTTAAATGTTTTGAAGGGTATATGGGATTCAGATATAGCGGATATTGTGCTCCTACCTGTTTCATATTTCAATTTAATGATCTTTTATATAAACCTCGATTAATTTGGTGCAAAAATTAAAAAAAAATTTTTTTTTATATATTTGGGGTATTCAAACGGTATGCTATCAAGTCATATTGTCTTAAAGTTTTAATATTTTACAATAGTTTAAAAAAAAATCTTGTTATGCTTAAAAGAAAAAAGTTCTATAGTAATAAGACTTTTTGAACTGTGTTTATTGTTTTGCCTTAAACAGTGGAAACCTGAGCCGGGCGGCCGAAACTCTTTAGTGAAGTTGTTGATATTAATTTTAAAATATTTTTTAAATTACTTATTTGTCTGTTTTCTCTAGCAGCTGATTCAAATTTAAAATAGCACACTTTGTTATGAGCGGATGCTCACAACAGTAGTATATTTCGTTATATTTTTTTAAGACATATGACTTTATGACTACCTTGTGAATACCCTAAAAATATGTTTAAAATTATTTTCCATACATTTTTTTTAACTATGTCTTTGAAGAAATCCTAAACTAATTTATATTTTTAAATTACCATTTTCCTTTTACAATTTTCATTCAAATTTTGCAAAAAATTTTTCTTTTTACAGTTAAAGTTTAAATAATCATTTAACTTTTGATTATTATTTGGTAATAGAATTTTTGGTCTCCTTTAAAAAAGTTATTTCATATTTTTCTACCTGAAATAAACCTTAATAATTTTCCATTTGCATATATATTTCTTTTGTAATTTTCTTCTACATGCCCCAGCATCTCTTCCAAAAAGTAAAGTTTTCTTTAATCTCTTTTCATGTTTCAATGTTTTATCTTAAATTTTACAAAGTTGTTTTAGTTTGCAAAAGTAAAAAAAAAACAATAAAAGTTTTGCAGTAAAAAGTAAGAATTAGAAAACAGAACAGAGAAAATAAAAAGAAATTGCACAAGTCAACTAAAATTAATTAAAATTTTAAATTAGTAAAATACTTTTGTGATTTAAATTTAAAGTTCTAAAATTTGTTCGAGTGTTTTTTCGTACATAATTATTAAAATATTTTATTTCTGTTTTTTTTTTTAAATTTAATATTGAGTTTAAAAAACATAAAAATTACGTTAAGTTCTTAGATCTTTATGATTTTTTTATATGTGTGGTAACCATTTGCATTACGCATTTATGTTTAAGTTTTAGCTTAAAATATACCAATTAATTGAGAATATGTACAGAAAAATTTTTTGATTTGGGAAGCAAGCTTATTGAAACTGGTCATGATTGGTACATCATTTCCAGGTGCCCCCCTAGAAAAACACCATTTATAGATTTCTTATTATGTTCTGTTATAGAATAAGGAATACAGTTAAGGACGAGAAACTGAAGCAGGTCTCCAAGTCAGCGCATAACACCGGAGTGTCCTTCGAGCAGAGAAGGAATGACTTTGGGTATGCTTAAACTTTCTTTATTGTAGCAATTTAAAAAACTACTCTGCCTCTGGTATTATTCATTAGTTTATTTTTAAAAAGGTGGTTGACAGAAGGATAGCTTATTGTTCGACGTTTTTGGCACACTAATACCGAAAATCCTTTTTGCATATGAGGAAGCGAGTAATATCTCCGGAAGAATAGGGTATAGCCAAAAATGGCTAAAATAATGAAAAGAAGCGAAACTAAGCTTATTCCAACAACGGTTGGGCAAACGTCGCGAAGTCGCAACTGAAGTGTCGTAGTAGCACAGGAGCGTATTTATCCCGAGTTTGCCATCAACAGAAATAATTTGATTCCAATCGAAATTTCACTCGATCGCTGGAGTTGTCAATGCTTTTAGTACAGGAACTCTTATGAGAACTTTTACATTTCGAATCGAATGCGACTACTTGGGGTCCAGATAGTTCAAGGACGAAACTCTTTCAAAGAAAAACTTAAGCGGCATTGTTTAACACTCTTTTTCTACCATAGTTTCATCATGTCACTGAAACATTGACATTTGCGAAAGTTGCTGGGGATTTTAGAGAGAAAAAAATGCTTTAAAGAATCTAAAGCCCGATTAAATTTAATGGAGAGTGTAATTGTCGAGCAAACCTTGAGCTGTATATGCTACACCTGAACAAAAACGTGGTCAGACATTGGAGATAGCTACCATGGTAAGCGTAGAAAGCAAAGACCCAAACTGCGGTGCAAGGGTCAAGTACATGAAGACATGCACATTTTTAGTCTTATGATCTGCAGAGAGTACGCATAAGACACACCAAGACCAAGCATAGTTTGGAAGTATTGAAAGGTTAAGAGGAAGGAGCTGTAGCGTTCTGTGAGAAGCTGGACATCAGATCGTCCTTAAAACTTTTTGAGTGCAGTACTTTTAAGATGAAGACTTTGG
The DNA here is from genome assembly GCA_963583895.1 of Melanophora roralis. Lineage (NCBI taxonomy): Eukaryota > Metazoa > Arthropoda > Insecta > Diptera > Rhinophoridae > Melanophora > Melanophora roralis. The sequence continues at coordinate 70,951,317 of OY757191.1, forward strand.
CAGCCAAAACAATTGCTGATTTTGTCATATCCTTAAAGACCAAAGAACTCGGCATTATTATTTTTATTGAAAGCCAAGCGGTGATCAGTCTTTGCAAAACCTCCATAAAATTTATTGGCAGGATATATTTCATGGATTCGGAGAGACAGGTCTGTTATAGATAAATGAAGGCCAATGAATAGGCAAAGCGTTTTGTGCATCGACTTGTGGAGAGACATTGTCTATTTGTGCTTCAGCTTAGTTCAAAACAATGGCTTTTCTATGGTAAGGGTTACAGCTTTGAATCTTTAGTTAAATATCCCTTTGCGTAAAGACGCCAATATCAAGTAGAGGCCTTATAGCCTGCAAAAGGAAGAGTGGAGGTCTAATGGCCTGCAATAGGAAAAAAAAGGTATTTGTGGGCATACTTTTGTTATTGGTCAACGGTAGCATGCTTTTAAGCAAGTTGCCTAAAGTCTAAATTTTTCAACAATATAAAGGGATTCAGCTGGGATTATTAAGATTTGCCAGTTGGCAAAAGCCAGCCCTTTAGTTAACTAAATCAAAATACTGCCGTTAACTGAGTTTCTTTGTCCGGTAATACTATGTAAAAGACTTTGAGACCTCTTGAAAAAGATGTAAAAGGATCTGGACTTTATTTCCAAATACCTTATAATTTAAAGGTCCTCTTTAATTTTTATAAAAATATTTTCCTCCCACCTGTAATGTAAATGGGTTTCAGCAAGCTAATATTTAATGGTTAAACTATTTTAATTTATAGGGTTTGTTGTTGGTTAAGTTTGTCTATATGCATTTCATTGGTTCTTACACCAAATCATCAGTAGACTTCAACCACCCAAATTCTTAAAAAACTCATGAATATTTTCTGTCCTTATATACTAACCTCATCAAACAAAATGAGAATTACTATAAAAAACCAAAACGTTCAACCAATGAAACCAATGAAATGCATATAGACAAACTTAACCAACAACAAACCCTATAAATTAACAAGAAAATTGGGATTAAATCCTAAATAATTAAAAAATTGTGTTGTTTAACAACAAGGTTTTGTTTTCGGTTGCCCCTCAATACATTTAGTAATAACCAATGGTTATTCAAATGTAAGGGGAAAAAGAAAATCAAAACAAGCGAATAGCGAATAATGGTTTGTTGGATTCTTAAAAAAACTTGAACGTTTTGGTTTTTTATAGTAATTCTCATTTTGTTTGATGAGGTTAGTATATAAGGACAGAAAATATTCATGAGTTTTTTAAGAATTTGGGTGGTTGAAGTCTACTGATGATTTGGTGTAAGAACCAATGAAATGCATATAGACAAACTTAACCAACAACAAACCCTATAAATTAACAAGAAAATTGGGATTAAATCCTAAATAATTAAAAAATTGTGTTGTTTAACAACAAGGTTTTGTTTTCGGTTGCCCCTCAATACATTTAGTAATAACCAATGGTTATTCAAATGTAAGGGGAAAAAGAAAATCAAAACAAGCGAATAGCGAATAATGGTTTGTTGGATTCTTAAAAAAACTTGAACGTTTTGGTTTTTTATAGTAATTCTCATTTTGTTTGATGAGGTTAGTATATAAGGACAGAAAATATTCATGAGTTTTTTAAGAATTTGGGTGGTTGAAGTCTACTGATGATTTGGTGTAAGAACCAATGAAATGCATATAGACAAACTTAACCAACAACAAACCCTATAAATTAACAAGAAAATTGGGATTAAATCCTAAATAATTAAAAAATTGTGTTGTTTAACAACAAGGTTTTGTTTTCGGTTGCCCCTCAATACATTTAGTAATAACCAATGGTTATTCAAATGTAAGGGGAAAAAGAAAATCAAAACAAGCGAATAGCGAATAATGGTTTGTTGGATTCTTAAAAAAACTTGAACGTTTTGGTTTTTTATAGTAATTCTCATTTTGTTTGATGAGGTTAGTATATAAGGACAGAAAATATTCATGAGTTTTTTAAGAATTTGGGTGGTTGAAGTCTACTGATGATTTGGTGTAAGAACCAATGAAATGCATATAGACAAACTTAACCAACAACAAACCCTATAAATTAACAAGAAAATTGGGATTAAATCCTAAATAATTAAAAAATTGTGTTGTTTAACAACAAGGTTTTGTTTTCGGTTGCCCCTCAATACATTTAGTAATAACCAATGGTTATTCAAATGTAAGGGGAAAAAGAAAATCAAAACAAGCGAATAGCGAATAATGGTTTGTTGGATTCTTAAAAAAACTTGAACGTTTTGGTTTTTTATAGTAATTCTCATTTTGTTTGATGAGGTTAGTATATAAGGACAGAAAATATTCATGAGTTTTTTAAGAATTTGGGTGGTTGAAGTCTACTGATGATTTGGTGTAAGAACCAATGAAATGCATATAGACAAACTTAACCAACAACAAACCCTATAAATTAACAAGAAAATTGGGATTAAATCCTAAATAATTAAAAAATTGTGTTGTTAAACTATTTTATTATTATTTTTATAATATTTATTATTAGAATACGATTTTGAACTTAGACAGCGTCATTGTCCTTGTTGAATCATTTCTTTTACACACACACACACACCCAAATTAACATAAGGCAATTTTTTATACATATTAATGCATATAGCGAGGTCAGAACTAAAACATATTTGGGAACATTCATTAATACTTTTTAAATTAAAAATTGGTTTTTTCGACTTATTTTTCATACAAAATCAGGGGACAAATTACGGCATTCGATTTTAGTAGAAATTTAAAAATTCCTCGATCAATCGAAGAGAATTTCGATTCGAATCGAATGCCGTAATTTGCCCATAGTATTTGAAACCTATTTAAAATTTAAAAAATTGTTTATGAATATGCCCCATTATATTTAGTTTCGTTTACAAAAACTTATGTAAAAAGTGGTGGTTTCTTTCTTAAACAAAAAATTAATAAATATTTTGCCATCCAACAAAAAATGTCATCGGTCTTTTGATTGTCAAATGCTTCAAGGCCCAACAACTAAAAAATACAAGTCAACAACAGCAATATTTTCAAAAGCAGAATAAATGCAGTATTTTATTAAGCCCTCCGGAATAGAAATGATGACAGCAAAAAATAAAATTAAAAAAGTAATGAGACAACTAAAACAAAAGTTAAAGGAAGTAACTTAAGCGCAAAAGTTTACTTGTAAAATTTATATATGTTTGTATGAACATTTACTAATTAAGTTAAAGTTAACATTGTATTTTAATTTAATTTAGTGGGGGTGACAAAATCTGACACTACACCACGTGGGAAGTCGACTTTTCTTGTTGAATGAAACTCTTGGTATAATGTTCAAAAAACATGTTTGAAGGGCCGTAAGTAAGTGGAACAAGGTCACTTTGAAAAGTAAGAAAAACAAAGGTTCAAACAATTCTGAAAATTAATTTTTTATACCCTTTACATAAGTGATAAGGGTATAAATAAGTTTTTCATTCCATTTGTAGTTTCTTTAATATCATCTGCAACCCCATAAAGTACATGTTTGCTTGGTCTGCACATCTGTCCGTGTTTTGGTTGAAGTCCATTTTTTGAAGCCATTCGATATTGCACAGAATTGTAAGTGGCATTTAACTATAAAATATATCTACCAAAAAATTGCTTTTCAAATTTAGTTAAATCGCCTGATTACTGAACGAAATATAAGCCAAAAACCCATATTACCTCTGATTATTTCTCTAAAATTCAAACATTCAAAACCCCACATCTGCCCCGCAATTGTCCCTCCACGTGTGCACTGTAAGGCCGACTCCCATTAATTTTTCCTGTAAACATTTGTTTGAAAAACACTAACAACCTATCTTCCCCACCTAACAGCGATGCCGTTTAAGGTGTTATTTTATCTTTTTTTTTTTTTTTAAATCGCTTTTACAGCTTCCAGGGTGCTTTTTTAAAGATCAAATGTAAGTATGACCCTAGACAGTTTCTTGCTCCAAGCATTTTTCGGGGAACATACCTATCCCCTATCTGTAGCTCCTAACCGGGTTTCCACACAAAATTTGAAAAAAATAGGGTAAAAACCCCTACAACTTCCCCGGGGTTACGCTAAGAGGAATGAAATGTATCACAAACCCCCATTAGTTTTTTTATCAAAACAAGTTTTTAGACCATATTCATCCCTATCTCCATCACTTAAGTGGTTTGCCAATCAAAATTAAAAAAATAATGTTAAAACGCTCATAACTTCCCCAGAGTCGGCCTTAGAGGAAGAAAGTGTCGACGAAAAATTACGTGAGAATCATTATTCTTAAAAAATGTCAGAATAGTGAACGCGCAAAGCTCACTCGATCACTGCGAGATCATGACTGTCAAACCCGTTCAATGTATAATTACAACGTTGCTACCCTCCCTTCTCCCATTTTATTACTTTTTGAAAAAATCTTATTTAACAATATATATTTGCCACCAGACATCCTGTATAAATTTCGGTCCCCGCTTTTTCAACATAAAAAAGGTATTTTTTTTTTTGCTTCGGGTCTTTGCGATAGAGTTTTTTTTAGCAAGAATTTTCAATCGGGTGTTAATGCAATGGTGTCAGCCTTCATTCTCCTGTCTTTTAAAGGCTTCTTTCGGCAAGTGCCGCCCTGTTAAATACTGGGGTTTTGATTGCCACGTTTATTTCGAGACAACATTAACGTTGGATTTTTGGATTACTTAGATGTTTAATTCTCGTCTTTTGACGCCCTGTATTTGCTTCTTTATCAAACATAATTCAAAATGTTTGCAAAGTTTATGGTTGGAAAATAAATTTGACCATGAAAATCCACCTACATACTCAAGCCACTAAGAATTAAAGAAATAGATTTGAAATTTAAATTGAGTTATTGGTATAAATACTTTTATGAAAGCAACATTAAAGCATATTTTTTAATAAAATAATAAAACACCTCTTTAACACAATTTGGACAAAAAAATATTAAGTGGCAAAAACCCGATTAAATTAATAAATTCACATTTTTGGTTATAAAAACTTTTAATCACTTCTAATATTTTACGTTAACACCTACAGCAAATCACATTTTAAAACGTCTACCCAGAACGGAAATGATACGGACGAAAAACACCTTAAGAAAAACTTTAACGTTGTTATTGCCTTAAGTTATCATAACACTTAAATGTCCATGAGGGAAAACGGTAGCAAAGTTAAAATGAGCAGGGGAGGAACAAACGCACATAAACATACAAACACCAACGGTGACAAATGTGTTAACTATTTGCCAAAACCCACACAAAATAGTCAAAGGACGCACAGTGTGTTGCGGGCATGTTAGAAGGCAAACAATGTGAAACTCTTAGAGTAAGAAGAATAATATTTTTGCTTAAGGATTTTATTTTACTTCACTTTTTATTTAAAAAATATTTTCTGTATAAATATTAAGGAAGCGAAGTACTGTAAAAAGGTCTAGCACACCCACACATTCACCCACAGTAAAGTTTTGTAAAGATGTAAAACTTTTTGACATTCAACCGAATACAACTTCAATTTTACAATGTCAACACTTTTTTTGAAATCAGAATTTTATGCAAATTATTCTAATTTTATAAACAATATTTCCTTTTCTTAAACAAATATAAGTTTTAAAAAAATAATGAATGCAAATGTATGTTTTAAATTTTCATAAAATTTCGAGGGAATTGATTACTTCCCTACTAAAATGCAGAAACTTTTGTTTAGTTTAGTACAAAATTATGCTTCCAACTATTTCAATATCTTACACTTTGTGTGAAATTAAAAAAAACTCCCAAGAATTTGAATGTGTTTGGGTTTGCAAAAATAATCTTTTCAAACATTTAAGGTCATTCATTTAGACACTTTTACGTGTTTTATGTTAAAAAATTTCAATTTTACTTTAATACTGGTAAATAGGTTGAGATAAAACCTTTACGGGTCATCACACATTTATTTGTCTATGATTTACATTATATATTCTACATTACAGTTCTGTTCAAAAACATCCTGATATATGTAACATTGGGTTCGATGACACCGAAAGTGGCGATTAATTCATGGGAGCCGTAATTTATTTTTTTTTGAATTTTTTTTTTAAATTGTTAAATATGCATAAAAAGGCACATTTTGAAAAAAAGATACACGGAAATTTTTTTTTTTTACGATTTTATAGACATTTTTATTTTTCGGAAAACTATAGTTTGTTTCAGAATTTTCGCCGTAATTTTAAAATGGAAAGCGATTTTTTTTAAAAATGAGAAGCAGACAAAAACTTATATTGTCTTCCTTCTAAAAAATTAAAAAATAAATTTATATTTTGCATAAATATGAATATCAGTTTAATTTAAAATCTGAATTTGGGTTTTGAAGGATTTCGAGAATTTTACAACTTTTTTAAAAAAGTAACGAAATAAATTTTTATAATTTTTTTTGTTTATCAATAATTGTCAAACACTTAAAAAGAAACCATATCATGTTCAACCTCACCTTCATCATCATAATCTTCGCTATCATTACTCTCACTTTCATGTATTTCTTGAAAAATAATAGGCGATAGCAAAAGCTATAGTTCGGAATTTGATAATTGTTGCTTTTCTTTCCGCTCATTTTGCTTATTAATACTAGATATCAATGGATCTGAACAAATCTATTTAAAATATCTTCATTCGACTTTTCTCGGCTGCATTTGCGAGCAAAGTGTTCCCTATAATTTTTAAAATCCTTCTTTCTGGCTTCCTGAGCTTCCTCTGAAAGTTCTCCAATCGACAAAAGGGCATATTTTATGATTTCGGAACCATGAACTAAAAATTTATGTATTGTAGGGGTCATACAAAACCATTTTAACACTCTCGTGAATAAAGATGACTAAAACTTGTTCACGCACCCATCTCCGACAACAATAACAACAATAGTAAGCATTGAACGAACGTTAGTTTTGTTAAATACATGACTTTGAAAAAACACGACTTCAAACAGAAAAATGTTAATAGCAAAAAATGGAGCAACAAAAGCGCAAATGTTCTTTTATGTAATATCAAGCTTAGATTTTATACTTTTAGAAACTATAAGATTCAAAACCCAACCTTAACTAACTTAGAAGTTATGCTTCACGAAACATCAAAAATAGACCAATTTTGGACCTTTTTTTAAAATCGTTCAAAATATTTTCACGCATATTTTCAAAAACACTACATAATTTTTCTACATTTTAATATCTGAAGTTGAAGGTTCCATTCTTAAAATAACACTTTGTTAACGCTAAATTTGGAAAGTCAAAAACAGCAACATCCACAAGGATCTAGAAGTTCCACTAGTAAAAAGTGAAATCCCAAACTATGTGGACAAGTATTTAAATAAGTTGGAAACACATCCAAATCCGCTCGCTCGAAGCATCCTGCAACATAGTGGGCACACCCGCCTAAGAAGAAGGGATACTATTGCTCTTAGATGAAACTTTTAAAATTAATTAAATTTATTATGAGAACTTAAATTTTAGTCTGGTACTGACTGGACTAGTATTAATAACTTAGTTTTAAGATTTGAATACTTATTGTTAGTTATTGTGATGTAGAATTTTATCTAGTTTTATCCGATACCAAATTTTAACACAAAAACTTAATTTTAAAAATTCAATTAAGCGTCACTTTCGAATCATTTGAACCCAACGCCTAGTGGTTGGAAAAAATTTAGAAATATTTTTAAGAGGAAATTTTCAAAAGACTTTGACTTTTAGTGGAAAAAATCCTTTGGATTTTTTAGAAAGGTTTAGTAAATACATTGTGTGGATGCTACCGCTCCTCCTGCTCTAATCTTACTAATTGTTTCAAAAATTCTTGGCATTTATTTACAATAATTTTTTTAAGAAATTCAAACTCGATAGCTGTTATTGTTTCCGGGCATTTAGAAATTTCATGACAATTGTTTATTTACAGGGTGTCCGCTGGCAAGGTATACTAATTTTATTGTTTAAAATTTTTGGTAAAATGAAGGAGAATGGATCTTATATTAATAAATGTTTTATTAAATGTCGACAATTATGTATAAAATACAATATCAGATAAATGTCCACCTCTGTTAGCCTCACAAATGCTGGCCCTTTTGAGCACATTTTTCATTACATTCTCATACACCTCACGCGGTATTTGATTTATTTTATCACGCATATCTTGTTTACGTTGCTTCAGCGTCTCTGGTTTGTTTGCATAAACCTTGCGCTTCAGATATCCCCACAAAAAAAGTCTGGAGCAGTCAATCAGGCAACCGTGGAGGCCAAAAATGTCTTTAAATAACTTGATGTTGAAAAAGGTCTCACAGTAATTCCATTGTAATTCTGGGTTTTTGCGATGTAAAACCATCTTGTTGATATCACATGTTAACTAAACCCAAAGCATACAATTGTGGCATTAAAGAGTTTTCAATCATATCACGATATCGCTCCCCATTGACAGTTCTAACGGCCGTTTTAAGTTTCAAAAAAATAATCTCCAAGGATTCCTCATTGCCAAACTGCACACCAGACTGTCACTTTTAATGGATGAAAAGGTGACTGATGAATAATTTGAGGGTTTTTATTGCCCAGAACCGACTATTCTGCTTACTCACATATCCATTCAAATGAAAATGTGCCTCTTCACTCATTATATTTTTTTCATGAAAATCAGGATTGTCATGTACGAGCTGTAACATCCCTTCGGCATATGTACGGCGGCGTAAATGGTCTTCTAGAAGAATGACTTGTGTCCACTGAATCTTAAATGGAAACAAATGAAAATCTTTGTGCAAAATTGTGGCCAAAGTTGTTTTTTGAAGACAAAGCTCCTGAGCATGGCATCGAATTGAGGTTGGTGGTTTGTTTTGGGCACGTTCTTAAGCAGCAGTAATGCTTTTAGCCAACCTTGCAGTACGTTGTGGTCCATGTTTGGGCGCATCAGCTTCAGAGCCTGTTTCTTCGCAATCATTCAATACACGATAAATAGTGCGTCTTGTTGGAACGTTGCTTCTCTCAAAAATTAAAGGCAACTTTCTTATTGTCACAGTGATCGATGGTTTCTTTTAATAAAAGGTTTTGACGATTGACATTGGTTTAGCGAATGTTTTTCCATAATAAATTTGCCACGTCTCTATTTCACGACTGCCAAACATAAAATGTCAAGGCTTTCTTTACCTTGCCGGTGGACACCCTGTGTTTACATAATAAATATAATTTTTTAGTTTTTACTCAGTAGGGAATATACAATTTTAAAAATTTTAGCATATTTAAAAAAAATATTTCTTTTAACAGCTGGCACTTCTAATTATCCATAACTTATAACACCCTCTTAGCAGAATATTCGAATATTAATTTGAATAAAAACTTTCTCAAGTAACAAAATATTTATTAAAATATTATTAAAAAACAATTTGCCTTAAATAAAATGTAAAATTGTTTCCAAAATTTTTCAAAACTTTTATAAGCACCAAGATTTTAATAAATTTTTTGTTTAGAAAACCAACTTATCAAAAGTTTTCTAAGTGCAGAGGATTAAGAAAACTTTTTACATAAATATAGGATTTATCGAAAATTTCATTAAATTTACGAAATTTATTATATAAAAACAAGAAAGTATTTAAAAAAAAATCATTATTAAATTTTGCTAAAATGTTTTGTCATGATTATTTTTTAGGGGAAATATTTGTAGGTTAATTAGTGTTAAATTATGTGAAACAAGTAAATGAAAACGAATATTTATATTCGTGGAAAAAAGAAAACACATAAATTAAATCTTTGAGTGCTACAGTGTAGTATTTTTGTACTTCCTTTATAAACAAAAAAAAAGATAATTATTTTATCTGCATGATAACTTTAGTCTATGACATTGGGTAATCTGGGCGTTATATTTCAATAATTTTTAACAGAAAAAAATTATGCCGCGTCATTTATTTACCTTTCAATTTGAACTCACGGCAAACTTATGTACATTTAATGAGCCGTGTTAACGATATCACACCTTTATCAGATTCAAGTAACATCCGTTTCTGCATTTTTAATATCTAGAAAAAACTTGGAAATAAATATATTTCACTATTTTTTACTCGCTGAATAAAATTCAATGACGTGGATAAATATAAACATACAAACCACTATGTTCCTTTTAGGTTTCCTTCCTATTTGCTTTTTCTTGCTTTCATTAGGTCATTAGTCAATAAAACATCTGCGATACTACAGAAATGCTCAACAGCGAACTATTTTACTTAATTAATAAAAAGGTGAAAAAAACAGTGAAACTGTGTTCAACGAGACATATTTATGCTGTTAAGTATATACGAGTATTACAATACTTATCCAGTGGAAAAAATATGTTTTAAGGAAAATTTTTAAAGGCCTTAAATAACTCTGTTAAGCAAACGCAAGCCTTCGACTCCCATTAGATATGCATTGATTTTTTATACGTGTTGGGATTTATATATAAATTTTTTCACATTAGTGCCTTCTTTCAAGACTTTCAAAATACTTTTAAGTCGAGACCTATTAGAAGGATTTACAACTTTATCTTTTTATATCCTTCACATTAGTGTTAAGAATATATAAAGGCTTGTCATTCCGCTTGTAATTTCTTTAACATCCATAAAGCATATATTTTTTTTGTCCTTATAGATAGGGAAGTCAATTTAGCGATGCCCGCTTTTCCGTCTGTTGGTGTTATGGCTAAAAATAATTTTTTGAAGCCCCCCGATGCCGCACAGATCCGTAAATGGCTTAAAATTAACAGAAATATCTAGGAAAAAGTTACTATGAAATGCAGCGAAATTGCTCGATAACTGACAGCAATATAAGCCGAAAACCAAGATATAAAAGCCCCGGAGGTGCCCCTACATGAGTACAGTCGTTAAGGGTTTTGCTCTCAACACTTGGTGGAAACAAGGCGTCCACCAGCGCCCCCAGAATGGCTCACCCTGCCACCCAGGTACCAATTCTCTGTCATGGACCTGTGTAGCCATAACAGACCCCTTTGTGAGGAGTTGGGCTATCTAAACCCTGATTGCGTCTCTAGTTTGAGCCCGCTTCTTCATAATCAAAACAGATCCACGCCGACAAGACACCTCTCCACACGCTTTTAAAACAGCACACAACCTTAAGAAAGAAAGATTATGATTATCATGTCGCACCCAACGAATGTGACATCCCAGCTCTGTTTGAAGGATTTCTTTTTAATTAAACAAATCAATTTCTCCACTTTCATCAACACTTCATAATCTTCTCACCGCCAGTCAGGACCGAGTTACGCACATGCTTCAACATGCCAATGCCGGCCTTTTCATTATTTGCTAATACTTTGACGGGATCTTATTTTAGATCCGTGAGTCCCCAGCCGTAGCCAGTTTCCCTATTCACCTACTTCCACACACACTTACACCCTTTCAGCTATTAGCCTACTTCAACAGTTGCTCATGTGCCTGAGTAGATCCGACAAAACTAGAGACTCTATCTTGAGAGCCTAAAGTTCATATAAGACCGCTTACGTGATCACTCTGGGGCCCATGCAGGATGGAACCCAGCATATCAACTTTCGTTCTCAGTTGCCCCACTTGGGGATAACCACAGCCAGTACGTGAACTCCCGAAGGAGACCTCACCATTAATCAGTTCATGCACTGGTAAGTACATGGGGCCAGCTGATTCCCGTGGTACCAGATAGGACTCTGGTCAGCCTCGGAAATCTACTTCCGTACAATTTCTACCAATTTTTATTTAAAACAGATAAGGTTTTTGTACCCTTAGAATCTTGTATTGCTGTGCCACTTAATGGCGATGTACGTAACACAGCGACAACAAGGACAACCTGCCTCAAGCCAGACCAGTAAGCTTATAACCACTGATCACTTTAGCCCAAGACAGACTGTTTTCAATTTAGCCATGTCTGGTAGCCTTTCAGTAACTGAAAGTTGCCCGGTTGATACCACGTGGAGGTAGACTAAGGCACTTGTACTACAAAACTTATGCAATGTAAGACTGACTCCCATTTTTTTTCCTAACAAACATTTTGTAAAACATATTTACCCCCTATATCCAGGCCCTAACAAGGTTGCCATACAAAATTTTAAAAATTAGCAAAAAACCCCTACAACTTCCCCGGATTTGCTCTTAGAGGAATAAAATGTATCACAGACCTCCATTAGTTTTTACTCCCAAGCATATTCCTAGAACATACCCTCTATCTTCATCACCTAAAGGGGTTGCCATAAATGATGTAAAAACTACAATACCTTTCTAAGAGTCGGCCTTAGAGAGATAAATTGTATGACTTACCCCATTAGTTTTCCCTCCTAAACATATTCCTAAAACATACTAACCCCTTATCTTCATCGCTTATAGGTGCTCCTATACAAAGATTGGAAGATAATAATAAATCCCTTCCTACAGCCTCCAGGGTCTCATGAATTGTTCCTAATAATAGGCCATCTAGAGTCAACTATGAGATCATTAAGCCATTTATAAAGCCAGAAAAGAAAGGGCCTGATTAATTTTACCCCTGTGTATATAAGTGTGTATTCACGTATTGAAAACAAAAAAATTTTTGCTGATAAAAGCAAAAATAACAATAATAGGGATAACTAAAGATTTTGAGGGAAAAATCATATTTAATATTTGGTGAAAAAATTCTAACCACTTTCACCTGGTTTTACATTTCTACAAGAATTATACAAATGTTAAACTTGCAGGATATTTGTTTGTATTTTAGTATAAAATTAAAGGCAAAAATCAACAAACACACACACAATTAAAACCTTAAATTTTATAGTTTTAAATTTTTTTCAAGCAAAGAGGTAAGCACAGTTTGACACTTGATCTATAATTTATACAATGTTTGGCCAATATTAACATGCCCGGTTTGTTCCATTGCCTGGACGTAGAACAGATTTTCAGGTGCTTCGATCTTCTACCCTTCTTCTCTGATTTCGGACACCAAGTTTCGAGATGCCTTTCTCCAATCTTCCCCTTCTGCATTATCCGTCACCCGGTTCGCATTAAGTTGAGTTTTAACTCGCGTTACTATTTCAATGTCGGCACAGAGCTCATAAAGCTCACGGTTCATACGAAACTGGTAATTTCCTTCAACGCTGATTGATCCATAGATTTTTCGAAGAATTTTCCTCTCGAATACTCCAAAAACTGCCTCATCAAGGAACTAAAGGTCGTAAGTTTTTTTAAAAAATTCAAGATCTGCGAAGGAGTTTTGTCGACATTTACTGCCTGCCCTTATACTACTACTCCTGGCAGGATTTTTCCTATACTTTTAACCTTTTTTATGGAGAGGTTATACTTAATCTTATTTTCCCAATTTAATATTACTCCCTATAAAGTCACAGTTTCTTATAATTTGCGCATAAATATTAATAATAGGATTTTCTGTCGGTTTTTGAAAATATAAAACCTAAGTGTGTAAAATGATAAAATTCAACTTAAACTCGATACAATATTTACAAGTGCTTAGAGCAGTGATGGCCAAGTGGGTACATGGGGTTAAGCACTAATTAGGTTTTCATTTTTACAACGCAAGTAATAATAAAAAACTTAACAATGAGAGCGAAATACACAATAATTTCTATTATTAATATGCTTATCTTCAACAAAGCAGGTACATGCCGTATTGTTATACCCACACGACGTTCGTTTGCACAGAAATCTCTAACATCCACAACTGATAGTCTATGACCCACTTTTAAGTATACCAGTTGACTCAGAATGACTTCCAGAGTCCGTCCATCCATTCATCTGGATGAGTGACCATATATTCTTTTGAACAACCTACAGGTCGCAATTTAAAAGATATTTTGATGAATTTCGGCACAGACAACACATTGCTAATTTTAAAATTTTTTACCGTTCGAACGCTATTTGTGCTGTTTAGAGTTTAACGTACATTAGTATTCTACTGTAAATGTAAATATTTATATTTACCTTTATAGGTATACACATACATACGTATCTATATTAGTAAACCAAAAAATTAAAAAGTACTTTGTTTTCTTTGTTTACAACAAATGAAAGTATCTTCACAAGCGTGCAAGCACGCGACTACAAACAATTTGATTGATGAGCTGAAAAAATGGGTAGACTGTCCATTTATTTATACTGCAAAGGGAAAAGTCTCATTCGATATCAATCAAAATGGTTTTAACTTTTTATGTTTTCCTTTTACAATTTATGTTATGCAATGGGTTTTTGCCAATAAATCTAAAGAAAGCAAATGCTGTTAAAAATGATTGATGAAATATTTCATATTAAATCACACGCTTTTAAATTAATGCATACATCAATATTTAGGTATATGAACATAAACCTAAATTCATTTAATGATAGACTTAGCTTTGACCTATTGTAAAGGAAATGCTCGCAAAAAAGTTTAAAGTCAAAAATATAGAAGTCAACTACTTTGCGAAATATCGGCGTGCTTCGCTACCACAAGCGGTTACAATATTAATAAAACATTATTGTCGAACCTATTTTTTTATCGTATCCAGGTTTGTATAATAATTGCTTATTAAGAGCACCTATAACCATTTTCATCGCAAGTGCTACTTTTTGTTTAAATTTTTACTTAAAAATAATAAGAAAATCTATTATTAAAGCGCCGTATTTCAAAACAATTTTAAATTTAATATAGGTTTTGTAAACGATTTTTTTTACAAAAGCAGCATTTAAAGTCTATTTTAAATTTAAAAATCATGCATTATTTTTTTTAAATCATATTTATTTTATTATTGAATATTCACTTCTGTGAACTAACAATAAGTATTCAAATTTTCTAAATAAATGTTTACACATAATTTGTCCAGCCAGTGGCAGACTAAAATTAATATTCTTATATATAATAACTCCAATAAATTTATTGGGAATTATTATAAGCAAACCAAAATATTCAAGAGTTCTTTCAAAAACCAAACCCACAATTTTTCCTTATTAAACTGTTGACATCCTTCTTTATGATCATCTAAAGATGTGTTAAAGGCCTACCGAAAACTAACCCTGAACAATTTCAAATATAATTCTACTGATGATTCGGGGCAAAAACCAATGAAATGCATATAGGTCAACTAAGCCTTCAGCAAACCCCATAAATGAATTAAGAAAAATTAAGACTTACTTCTAAATAATTTTTTAAATTGCTTTGACAAGTATTTAATCAAATAACAAATATAGTTATAACTTTTGTTCCTTTTACCTTTAAATAAAAAGAAGTAAGAACGGTGTATTCGGCTGTGCCGAATATTATATACCCTTTACCTGGTCTTTCGAAATCCCAGTCTTTTTTTATTTTTATCCATTTGTTTTACTTATGAAATATTTATAATTTTTAAATAGGGGTCATTTTTTAACGGGTGACTACGGGAAAGTTGTAGGGGTTTTTATCCTAATTTTTTCAAATTTTATATGGCAACCCCTTACGGCGTAGATGTTGCGGGAAAGTATATTCTAGGAACATGTTTAAGAGGAGAAACTAATGGGGGTCGGTCTCAAACTTTATTGCTCTAAAGCCGACTCTGAAGAAGTTGTCGGCATTTTTAAATCATTTTTGTAAATTTTTTATTGCAACCCCCTTAGGGCATGTTGATTGGGGGTTAGTATGTCCTAGGAATATGTTTATGAGAAGAAACTAATGGGGGTCGGTCGTACATTTTATTGCTGTAAGGCCGACTCTGAAGAAGTTGGAAGCATTTTCATATCATTTTGTAAATTTTGTATTGCAACTCCTTTAGGGCGTGGAGATAGGGGGTAAGTATACTCTAGAAATGCGTTTGGTAGGAAAAACTAATGGGGGGTCTGTGATACATTTTATTCCTCTAGGGGCGACCCCAGGGAAGTTGTAGCGGTTTCTACCTTCTTTTTTAAAATTTTGTATGGACACCATGTTAGGGGCTGGAGAAATAGGGTAAGTATGTTCCAACAAAAATATCTGGGTGGATAAATTAATTGGGGTCGGTCTTACATTTTACGTTTCTAGGAGAAACCAGGAAGCCGTAGGAGCGATTTAAAAAAACTTTTAAATTAAACTTTGGGTTGCCATCCTGTTATATGTATAAATACTAATACTAATAAATAATAATAATATCAACACGACTAATTTTGTTTTTTTGTTGTTTTTTTATTATTACATACATAAGTATGTTCTTTGTTGTTTTTTTGTAATAATAAAAACGGGGTAGTCTTGCTTTCTTGCTTTTATATCGGTCATTTATCGGGCGATTTTGCTAAATTTCAATATTGATTTTTTTGCGGATATTTGTGACAGTTTTATACTACTTTCGGGTCTATGCGACACCGGGGGGCTTTAACCATAACACGGACAGACGAACATAGCTAAATCGGCATCCCTTTATATAAAAATCCAGAATATATATACTTTTTGGGGTCCCAAATGGATAATAAAAAAATTCCAAACGGAATGACAATCTTATATATACCCTTATCACTTATGTGAAGGGTATAAAAATCAAAAAACGTTTTCATATCTTTTGCGAATTACAAAATTTTATTTAAATTATAAGTTTTTGTTTAAACACTTTAACTCAATTAAAATTCCTTTAATGTTATTAAACACTTTTTTGCTTATTTGCTTGCTCGAAGCATTTTCCAACAAGGTGGACACTCTCGTTTAAAAAAAGATGATTTGATAATTAAAATATTTTAAAAAACACCCATTTAATTTTTTTTTATTTATTTAAATATTTTTTCAGTGATATGCAATCGGTTTATATACTCAAAAAAATCCATTCAACATATAAACGAACTTGTTCGTACAAAATCAAATTGAAAAGATTCCCTTGAACAAAGACATGTTTGCAAGAAATCGATCAGAAACTCTACAGTAACTTCGTACATCATAACTTCCAGATAGGTCTAACAAAATTCTCTAAGATATCCTTATAAATCAATTTAGATTTTTGCCAGACTTGTCGATGAATTTTGCAGGCTGGGTATTCACATGAGTACGAATATATGCTTTTGCTTACGTAAAACATTTGTTTAAGAAAAATTCTTAAAAATATGCGGAGTACTAATAAAATCCTAGCATTGCAAATAGCTTTTCCTTATGTTTTTTGTTTGATTTTGTTTAGTTATTTGTAGTTTTTTCTGTAGTTACCGGTATTCCAAACCACATTATTTGCACATCATTTATGTACAAGTGTGTGAGTATATTTTAAGGTAATTTAATATGTTTTAAACATTTGCCGCTCTCTTTGGGTATTATGTACAAGAATACAAGCCGTTTTAAAAGTTTTTATATATGTATGTCTGACACTAAATAAAAATTAAGGCAACAAAAGTTTGGCGTCATATACCTTTAATAATATTTTAGATTAAAAATGTTGACTAAACCACAGATTTTTATTTTATTTCGTGAATACTTTAAATTAAATGAAAAAGAATAACACTGTGATAATTTCTTTTTTAGCAGACGTAAATAAATTCCTTCTAAGAATATCATTAAAAACAAAATAAATGTGTTTTTGTGTTGGGAGTAAAAATGCGTACAAATATGTAATTGTGCCATAATATAATTTTAAATTATAAAATTCAGTTGGGAGCAATATTTGCACTTAAAAAGACATAAATCAAAAAGGACATTACCTAATGTAAATACGCTTTTCTAAGAACAAATCTTTTTTATGGGTCCCTCGAGCTATGAAATGTATTTCTGCTTTTTGGGGGTTTAAATCTACTAAAAAATCTTAACTTTTGTCATTTGTTCTCATACAAGTTGCTATTAATGTAGGTTATTTCAATTGTGAAATGTTTTTTAATTTATTTTACAATGATAATTTTGTTGTGTATCGTTACAAAAAATTTTTTTCCATATTGTTTTCAATTCAACATCTTTTTTAGAAAAAATTTTAAATTTTTAAATAAAAAATTTAATATTTAATTGCTTTTATAACTTAACTGCCAACAATTTTGTTAATTTACAAGCTGATAAAAAAATTTTAATTTGCATTTAATTGATTCTCACCCCAAATCATTAGTAGATTTCAGAATAAACTTATTAAGAATTACTATAAACAATCAAACATTCAAAAGCAATGCTTTTTTGCTTATGCAATACCTGAAATTTTGTTATACATCCGTTTCAAAAAGTGTAAGAATTTAATTAAATAGATTCCATGGAGCAATATTGCTAAATATAGTTTATTGTTATAATCACAGTTGTTAGAAATTGTTTGACCATATCAAACTCTACACTTATGAAAAAAATAACGATAATATTTGTCTTCAATATAACAATTGGCGGCATTGAAAAGTCGAAGTAATATTAGGGCCATTTATGGCACAAAATGCTTACTCCAGAAGGATATTTGTATGGGAGTTATATTCAAAAATGGACAGGTTATTATCTGTTCAGTTTACTGACTAGTAGCGTAAGTGTAGGCACAGGTGCAAAATTTTTTCAAAATTTTTTAATATTTAAGACATTTATAGCCCAAAAAGTTAACTCAGGAAGGACATTTGTATGGGGGCTATGCCAAAAAATTAACTGATCATACCAAAAACAAAAGGCTCCGTTCCTGTGCAAAAAAACTTGTCTATGCAAAATTTTATCAAAATACATTTACGAGTAAAATTGCGACCTATAGCGTGTTACAAAAGAATATATGAACATCCAGCCAGACCAACGGACGGACATGGTAAAATCGACTCAGAAAATTTTTTGCATGGTTTGCAAAGGTGTCAGATTTTTTATTGCATTTCTTGGTTAAAGTCCTCTTATAATAAGCAGTGGTGGTTTTGAAAAATAAGTCTTCTTAGCCCTTGGGCTTAACCCTTATGTGAATGGCAAAAGAAACACCCTTAACAGCATGGCAAGGTACCCGGGTACCTATATGGAAATAGTATTGGAGACCTATATTTTTTTCGAAGATATGTGCATAAACTGATAAACCTGCTACTCTTAGATATATTTAGAAGATGCTGAATAAGAATTTACGTCAAAGTTACAAACCTTCTGGATATCTTTGACGCACCCGCTTTACGCAGTTAAAGCCAGAAGTATATGGCATCAAAATTTTTTGGGCTTGCGATGCATTAAACTCTTATTTTTTGCATGGAAAGTTGTAGACTAGTAAACCATCAGAAGGCGAGTGTTAAACAAATATAGGCGAAAGAACGGTTTTAGAGCTGGTTTTGACATATAAGAACTGTAACTACTGATAAATTTTTTAAATCCTTAGACCTAGTAAAAACTTTAAGTTTATGGAACTTAACACTTATGGGAACAGTAAGAAAGAACAAACGTTTTCTGCCAGAGAATATGCAGTCAAAGACAAGTTTGTGCTTTATTTTTTGGTTGTAAAACTTAAGATATGGTGGAAATTTTGTTTGTGTTGTTTAGTTTTATATTTACGATTTTATTTCAGCAAAGATGCATCACTGTGCTCTTATGTACCGAAAAAGAATAAAGCTCTAGTTATGTTATCAACTATGCATGTAAAGCCTAATGTTGCATCAACTCTTGCTGCTAAACCATAAGTCAATACATGTTATAACAAAACCAGAGGAGGAGTTTACAAAAGGGACAAACTGTTAGGCGAATGTTCCTGCAAACGCAGAACAAATCTGTGGCCACTATCATTATTTTATAATACTATAGATGTATCAGCATTAGCATCTTTTAAAATATATATGGAAAACCATACATAATTGTGTCCCACAGATCGTCGAAGAAAATTTTTGAAGGAGCAAAGTAAAACATTACGCAACACATTAAATTTTCAACAGTTGTCCAGTCATCAGTCAAATCTGCAATAAACAATGTGCTTGAAGAAGACTTTGAAGTTTCAACAACAAACATTTCAGGTTTTCAAAAAAATAAAAAACAGGGCCGTACTCCCGTAGTAGGGGTTTTCTCGTGTGCTCGCAACTTATGAACAACATATGAAGCAAAGAAAAACACGTTAAGCTTGCACCGATTTGTAATCAATATTCAACAAAATGTCCAATATACCTAAATTGTTCACAAAGCGATCAATAAAAATTTATTTGTAGGCGAATGTTATTTTTTATTTATGTATGTATGTGTATATGAAAGAAAAATATTTTTTTGTTTGTTTTTGTTTAACCAAATTAAAGTTTAAATCTGAAAGATAACAACTTTCTTAACTTTAATTTTAGCAAAACTTCACTAAAAAAATACTTGGAATAATCATTTTTTAATATTTAATATATGAAGGTACCCGGGTACCTTGCCATGCTGTTAAGGGTATAAGATGAAAATTGGTCCACCACGACTTTTCAAAATATTTTTAAGCTAAAAAAATAGTGGTTATTTAAAATTTATTAAAAGTTAGGAGTTCTCAAGAAGTTTTAAATATGTGGAACATCTACTTCTATAAAAAAAAATTAAAATGAAAACGCTAAAGGTACCCGGGTACCGAAATAGAAAATATATTGTCTGGGGAAGCATATGTAAACTTTCTAATGTTTGCCATAAGAACTGTTATCCTATATGATTGTTTTTACCTTAGTTTTAAGTTTAGGAGCACATAATTTAGCTCAACAACATTTCTTTATAGTGCCTATGCTCTGCTACTGGCTCCGTTGGACAAATTTTTCATCATTTATATGCTTATTGAATTTTGTATAAGTCATTTGGACATAAAAAAGCTTATTTAAGAAATAAGTTAAAGAGAAAAGAGTGTGAATAAGGGAGTGTTACACCTCTGAGTAATCATATCTAGACCTTCTATGTTACCCAAGGTGAGCCAAAAGAAGTCATCCGATGTTGTTTGGATTTCATTTTTTTCTAAATAAAAAACTTGGATTTGGTTTCTTGATTATGTTTATATGAACCTTTGAAATTTTACTTATCAAGTCGAAAAGATGATATCGGTCAAATGGGCGCCGTCACAACCGATTGCTATACGGGCTCGTTTTATGGCATATTTCATCTCTTCCGCGAGAACTTCGTACGACAGATTGTTGCACTCGCGTCAGATGTTCTTCTTTAGAGCTTCCAGGATCTCGGGCTTGTTCACGTAAACACGGGATTTTAAAAACCCCTACAAAATAAGTATGAAACGGGTAATTCAGGCGATCTTGGGGGCCAATTTAGTCACCAAAACGAGAAATGAGGCAAACTGGAAGAGCCTGCTTCAGAATATCGGTTGTGGCTTACGCAGTATGTGCCATTACACCGTCCTGTTGGAATCAGATGTCCTCCAGTCCAAATTCGTTCAACTGTGGCAAAAAATATTTGGTTTACATGGTCCTATAGCACACACCGTCCACTGATGTCGATGGACCAACGGCGCCCTCAAAAAAAAAATGGCTCTAAGACCCCTCCAGAGTAAACAGTGCACAATGCAGTCACTTTGAACGAGTGCAATGGCTCCTCTTGCATTACTCGTGGATTTTTAGTCCCCCAGAAGAGATAAAATTCGCCCTAAGGACGGCCGTCTGCTGGCTAATTACGTGGCACGGTGTCTGTTCAATGTTTCTGGCAACAACTTGACATTCTCGCCAAAAGCGGTGATTTTCTAAGCGCTCCGGGATCGGCCAAGCTTTGCAGCGTCTTGTGTAGACCCATACTATCCAGGGTTGGAAGTGGTGATGGAAATAATTATAATATTTATGGTTCGATAAAAAAGACTAATGGGAGAGTATATAAGATGCGGCAAAGACGAATATGGCACACTTAGTTGTTTTAATATGTGTCGATTATGAATGGCAACCCACTTAAACTACGTTGCCAAACGGTAGCTAGGACAATGCGATTGTTAAAATTGTAAGCATTTCACAATTAAAATTTTTAACCGTAGTACAAACTTGGCAACCGGCATCCTTACTGAGGACGCAATACTGCCAAATTAGTTCTGATGAATTCTTTAATACCGTAAGGAATTCTAATAAAAATTAAAAAAAAAATTATTTCATCCTTTATTTTATACAAATTACTGCTACTATGCCTTTGCTTGTCGATATGTATTCAAAGTGTCAAAAGTTTTATCTGAAAAGTCGTTAATAGAAGAACAAAATGCAGTTTTTATATCTAAATGCGCCATTTTTCTTAGGTGTCAATAAAAAGCAGAAATCTTTATCTTTTATTCTTAAAACAAAACAAAAAGGATAACAAAACAAACATCTAACGTTTGTTTAGCTTGAAAAATTTGCATAAATAGAGAAAGAAGTCTACAGACATTAACAATGGAAAATCGGAACTTTTATGGATTTTCTTTGCTTTTGCAAAGTGAAAAGTTTTAATGCTGAAAGATAAAAGCTGATTTATAAATATACAAATATATAACGAGTTTAACGCGCATTTATGTAAATATTAAAGTTTGTTAAAGTTAACAAAAAAAAAATATACAAAAATATTTTTCAAGCTAAAAACGTACTCGCTTAGGTAGATATGAGCCTCATCGATCTATGATTTTGGTCGAAAAATCGTCCACTTCGGCCTAGTGATTGAGGATGGCTTGGGCGTATATAACGCACGTTTTGCTGTTGACAGGCAGCATCTGATGAACGGAGTGGGCTTTGTATTGAACATGCGTAGGTTTTTGACCAAAATTTGCCTTAGGGACGATCAGCTGATGACTAATCGCGAGGCACAGTGGCGAAATTCTCGGCAGAACGCATGCTCCAAGGCCTGTCGCTCTTGCATCGTCTTGTGTGGTCGCATACTTTTCAAGATTGATGGTCAGACGACCGGGGAATCAACAACTGAATTTGCACTGCGCCAACACCACAGACGAATTGTTACGAAAAAAAAACAGTAACGATTATTCCGGGTTCTTCACTTATTTTCCTCATCTGTCTGGTTCACAAATGTAAAAACATATTTGACGTTGGCCGCCATTTTCAAAAAAAAGATCATCTTGCAATAGAGTGATTTCTTTTAGCCCACCTTGTAGTTTCCAAGATATAGCATATCGAAAATTTCATAAAATTTTTTGACAAAATTTGTTCATTTGTATGGGGGATACCCCTTCTCCTGCTCCGGTTCAAAAATTTTTTTTCCAAAATGTACGTCTTATTGTCCAGTTACTTCTTGCACATCATTTTAATTCTATAGCTGTTACAGTGTCTCAGATTTAGCGCATGAAATATTTCACAAAACTTGTGCAATTGTAGGGGAAATATTAGTTCCCCTGATTCTTTCTGAAAAAATAGTTTTTTTTAGGTTTATATCTACTGTGCCAAGTGTTGTGGCAAGAGTGACTACATCTTTCCAAGATATATATGGATACCTGCACGGATATATGCTTTAATCTCGATCAGTTTTGAACCGATTTTGCTGATTTTAAATAGCAAAAGCAAAAATTATATCTTATTGTGTGATTAGTAGAAATATTGTATGTAACGCCTTAAATGTAAAAAACATAACCAAACGACAATGCTGATATATAAGTTACATGCACACCTTTTTTTTACAGTAAACTAAAGTTAATATTTAGGTTTTTTTAGGGCGAGGTCTTTTTGCTTTCATAACTAAAAGTGTGTAGAACAGAAAAGTTTTCAAAAACAACAAAAGACCTTTAGCAGTTAAAAGTTTGTTTTGGTGTGCACCACTTCCCATACAAACAAACATTTGTATCGTTTGTATCGTTTTTGTTCTTATTTATTACAGTGTTTTTTTTTTGTAATTGTAACCAGAATTAAAATAGCAAAAGTTTAGTAAATAACAAAGTATTTTTTGTTAGAATAAATATACATGTCACTTTTAACATTTCGTATAATACAGGCTTAAGGTCAATGTACAATGTGGAACCCTACAAGCTGGAATTTTTTCGCCTCTATTGTAGGGATAAGTACTGACTGAAGAAAAGTTTAAAGCAAATTGCTTTGAAAACGTGTTGTTAAATACACCCTTAAGAAGACAATACCTAAATCAGCTTTGCAGAATTTCGGCTGTAGACGAGGATATTTTACAGAACTTGATTAAGCTTATTAAACTGAGAGTAAGCCCGGACCAAAATGAAATTTGTTTTTTTTCCTAGAAATAGGAAAATCACATATTGTAAATTATAATATTCTAAAGAAGCAAGCTCTTGGAATTAATATTGAATCAAAGCACTTGGAATTAAAGGCGTAGATGTTATATAAAAGAGCTATTGGCATAAGATAAGGCATTTGTCTCAAGATGATACATTGGCTATATAGAAATTTAATTTAAACGTAACTAACTTTTCTTTTAGTTTATCAGGCTACTTGTTTCAATTTTATTGTGAAACGATTTTCTTGAAGAATTATCTTGAAAAAGTTAAGTTTCAAGATACTAGCCGAGTGGAATGCATTTTCAGAGCCCGCTACAACTTCTCATCAGCACTCTTTGTTCGGTACTGAGCATTGGTGGTAAATATTTTCTATTTAAACCAAGTTTTAATTGAAATTTGAATACAAAAATAATATTTGGATTTTATATATACTCTTTTTAAGAATTGTTAATTCTAACGAACTTATGCTTTGGTTTTATGGTGGACGTTAATCGATCAAAAGTGTGACAGAAAAATTCAACGAAATGTCAAAGCTACATTTTATTAAGTGGCAAATGTCAGTTATACACATACACATTATTTTAAATCTTATTTATATAAAGCTGTTTGTTTAATATTGAAATATTATAAATATAAATTTTATATAAATTTTTAAGCATTGGCTACCATGGCCATCAGCGTTTCTTGTTTCATATTGATAATTACCGGTATAAAATGTTTTTAAAAATATCCCGTAAACTTTTAACACTGTTATTGTATGTATGTATACCTGGTTGTTAAAACCATTAGGGCAAACATTTTAAATGTTATATAAATTATTAAGAAATTAAGTAAATTTAAAAACTTAAGAAACATTTTCAATTAGAATTTTTAACTTTATATTTTAAAAACGTTTTAATAGCGCTATCTTTCATTTTACATTAAGGGTTAATTGATTCACTTATTAAATTGGTTCAAAAAATGCTTTTGATGTAAGCAATTAAAAACTTTATGTTATGAAATTCTCTTTCCTTGTTTGCAATTTAAAACGTATCACTTTTTAACAAAATAACGCTGAAGGACGAATAAGGAAAAGCTTGAAGAAAAATTTTTAACGAACGCACGTAACATATTTAAACACGAATGTAAATAAGGGTGGCTGCTATTTTGCAAAATGTTGAATTTTAAAAACTGTACTTTGTTTTGGACTTGACCTAAGTATTATTACGAGCAAACTTGAGCATTTTAAGCCATCCCACACACTGTGTTGGGTTGAAATGGTTCGAAATTGACGCTTAGTTGAATTTTTAAAATTAAGTTTTGTATTAATATTTTAAATCGAATAAAATTAAATAAAATTCTACATCACTATGTAAACTTTCAAGCATCTATCTTGTCAGCTGACTCCGTAGTGTCAAAGTACAAAATTTTTTGCAATTTTTTTGAAAAGCGAAAAAAGTACAATTTTGCATTAAACGAGTCCGTAATTTCCAAGTTTACCGTTAACATTGTGTTATTTTAAGAATGAAGCCTTCAACTTCAGGTATTAAAATGTACAAAAATGATGTAGAGCTTTTGAAAGTATGTGTGAAAATATTTTTAACGATTTTGTAGAAAAGGTCCAAAATTAGCCTTTTTTTATGTTTCGTGAACCATAACTTCTAAGTTGGTTAAGGTTGGGTTTTGAATCTTATATTTTCTAAAAGCATGAATCCTTAGCTTAATATCACAAAAAGAAAATTTGCGGTTTTGCTACTCCATTTTTTGCTATTAACATTTTTCTGTTTGAAGTCGTGTCTTTTCAAAGTCATGTATTTAACAAAACTAACGTTCGTTCAATGCTTACTATTGTTGTTATTGTTGTCGGAGATAGGTGCGTGAACAAGTTTACGTCATTTTTATTCACGAGAGTGTTAAAATGGTTTTGTGTGACCCCTACAATACATAAATTTTCAGTTCATGGTTCCGAAATCATAAAATATGCCTTTTTACCGATTGGGGAATTTTCAGAAGATGCTCAGGAAGCCAGAAATAAGGATTTTAAAAGTGTTACTCGCAAATGCAGCCGAGAAAAGTCGAATGTTGATATTTTAAATAGATTTTTTCTCAGTTCAGATCCGTTCATATCTAATATTAATAAACAAAATGAGCGGAAAGCAACAATTATCAAATTCTAAACTGCAGCTTTTGCCATCACCTATTATTTTTCAAGAAATACATGATAGTGAGAGTAATGATAGCGAAGATTATGATGATGAAGGTGAGGATGAACATAATATGGTTTATTTTTAAGTGTACGACAATTATTAATATACAAAAAAAATTATAAAAATTTATTTCGCTACTTTTTTTAAAAGTTGTAAAATTCTCGAAATCCCTCGAAAACCAAATTCAGACTTTAAATTAAACTTATATTTATATTTAAGCAAAATATATATTAATTTTTTTAGAAGAAAAACAGTATAAGCTTTTGTTTGCTTCTTATTTTTTAAAAAAATCACTTTTCATTTTAAAATTACGGAGAAAACTATGAAACAAACTATAATTTACCGAAAAATAAAAATGTCTATAAAATCGTAAAAAAAATTTTTTTCCGTGTATTTTTTTTTCAGAATATGCCTTATGTATATTTAGCGATTTGAAAAAAAGAATTCAAAAAAATTTTCATTACGGCTCCCATGAATTAATCGCCACTTGCGGTATCATCGAACCTACTGTGCAGTGGTCGAAAAGTAGAATTTTTTCAATTTTGACCCACAATTGTGGCAACTGTTTTGCAAAAGTTTTTTAGAACTGACCTAAGAAATATTTTTACAACTGCATTAAAGAACATTATTTATGACAGATTTTTATTATTAGTGTCACCTTCCTTTTATTGAATAAGAATGGAGTTGTCCTTTTAGATCTAATTGAAGATTGAGTACCTGAATTCAAAAAATATTTTATTTATTTCATTGCTATATTAACCTGTTGCTGTTTTAATTATTTTCAAAGTTTCTGTATTGCAATAAAGGTTTTTAGAATGTACTAAAATCTTTGAAAAATAGAGAAATGTGTAAAATATTTACATTGGTATTTTGCATCTAACACAAAACGCTTTTTTTCGATTTTACCATAAATATTACCATAACTTTTTTCAACTTTTTGTAAAGTACGTTTATTGTTACAGAAATATTTTCGTTTTAAATTAAAAACAAAACCATTTGCGAGCCACTGCCCTTAATATATGCAAAAACACTCTGATTATTATTAAGAAACATATGTTCCTAACTTTAAATTATAATTTTATTCGCTTGTGTAAAGTAAGCATTCTATGGAGAATCTTTAAAGAGATTCTTAAGTGTAAATTGTAACAAGTTTATGTGTTCTTTATGTTAAATTTAAACTCAAATTAAATTATAGAATATTGTGTTAAACATATGCATATATTTCCTTACTAATAGGCTTAACAACAATTTCAATTAATTACTTTTCAGATACACACGTATATACTTATGTAAGTACGCAAAAACACAATAATAATAATTGGATATACGCAAAGGTTCTTCGCCTATATATGTTTGTTAAGAAAGCTTTTTCTTTAGGTAATCTTTTTTCTTCAATACCTTTTAAATAATTCTAAATTAGAAGAGATTTATACTAGGACAGAAAATCTTCAAAAGGAAAAGATAAACTTTTATGTTCGCTCTACCAAAAAAAAATAAAAAATTTTTTTCTAATATATAGCTATGGGTGTTTGTATAAGTAATAACATATTTGTGAGACATGCTATAGGGAGCCTTATTTAGATAAAAAAATTCATTAAATAAAGGTAAAAACAATTTGAGGCATTCAAGTGTGTTTAAATTTAAGAACTAAATAACGAGTCTGGTTAGTAATCTGCTTGAAAAAATTTATAAAATATAATTTAAACTTAGTTCTGACAAAAAACGAATTTTCAAGAAATTTCTTTAACAAAATAAGCCCAAATTAATATTTTGTTAAGCTAGAATTCATAAAACTAAAGCAAAAAATTTTAATTATTATTCTGCATTCGTATAAAATAAAACAAGTTATTTGTTGATAAATGTTTTTACATATAAATGTATGTTTTCATTTACATAAAATAATACGAAATATTTTTAAATGAAATTTAATATTTACATTGTATTCATTTTATTATGTTTTTAGATGAAAATTCGTTGAAGCATTAAATGGTAAGAAATATATGCTTAAATGCCAACTTTCATTAATGACTGCTTCTAAGACGTATGACTGATATTTATTTCAAGTCACAAATATACATTAATCATACGTACGTACATACATTCTTATATTAAAACAAATTCTTTGCTTGCTCCAAATATTAAGCATATTTTAGTCAAAATGAAATTTATTTTTTTTAATATTAAGCACATAACTTGCCAAAAATTAAAGTACAGATTTAGTAACATAAACTTATTCGCAAATTTCACACACACACTATAATATAAGACTTTCCTTAAGAAAGCAGATGCACGGGGAAGAAAGTTAAAAGTAATCGAGGGTGAAATTTTCCTTTTTTTTTGTGAGACAGTGGATTTCAAACTTACAAGGGCTCACTATTATTTTTTAATAATTAAGTGCCTTGTATATCTGTTAATGAGTAACTTTATTACTTTATGAAGTACCTTTTTTATTCCATAAATATATTAATTAAATTATTTGGCAACCAATTAATAATTTTTTACAATATTTCATAAGTTTTTAAAACTGAAGAATGTAATATTGTTAAAAATATAATTTTTTTTTAATTAAAAACTATTAAGCAACAGATAGTTTAAAACATAAATATTTTTATATAATTAGAGGGTGTCTGGTGTCAGATTTATTTTTTCAAACTTAAATAAAAATCGTAATAATTTACACAAAGTTTTATAAAGAGCATTGAGCAATAGCACTGAAATGCGGATTTTATTTTTTAAAGAGTATGACTTCCAAATATCTTCCTTCGAGTTAAACACACAGTTTAATATGTCTTTTGCGCCACAACCTGCAGTAAATTTTGTTCAATTGGGCTGATTTCTTTACGAATAGTTTTCTTCAAACCAATAAAAGATTGAGAAATCTTTGAGCTGGTCCCATAAAAAGAGATCGATTGGAGTTAGAGCGGACGCCCTCGGAGGCAAAGAAATGTCTAAAAGCGACGGATCAGTTTTTAGGGGAAATTTTCTCAAAGCAAATTCATTGAAAATCTGGCTGTGTGTGCGTGCAGTCGTCCCATCTTGTTGAAACCACGTGTGTGAAAAAAAGGATGGATGAGCTTGCAGGTTTGGGAAAAAAAATCCGTAATCCTACGTCGCTAATTTTCACCGTTGACATTTGTCGCCTGGTCTCGGGAATTTTTTAAAAAGGTCGTCCAATTATCTCGTGCATGGATGAGCACGCCAACTAGTAATACTTGGAGAGTTTAGGGTTTTTTAAGGACCAATAATGGCAGTTTTGCTTGCTAACGTGTTTTAAGTTAAAATGAGCCTCGTTGCTTTAAAAAATAAGATTTTCATTGCGAAAACATTTCAACATCGTTTCACAAAATTTTTTTCGTTAATCAAAGTCACATTCTTTCAGTTTTTGAACGATTTTAATTTTAAAAGGATGGAACTTCAGATCCTGGGTAGAAAATCGCTATTGGAAGTCCCAGTGAGGATGAACTTTTCCGTTTGGAAGTAGCGGATATTCACGGCTGTGATATTATCATAGCCGAAGCGGTTGCGCGGAATCTCTGCACCCACAAATGGATTAAATTTCTACTCGGCACATTATGTGTGCTTAAGAATTTGTCGACGAGCAATTAAAAAAGAATCTTTGCTCTTTTAAGGTGCCTCCACACCGAACGTTCTCTTTACCATTGCGACATCGTGAATGACAAATCTGCATAATCGGTAATTCTGACGGGTCCACCCTTCCTCCGCACTGTTTATTACTCTTTAAAATAATCGTATTAAAAATTATAGATTTGCAACCAGACACCCCGTATGAGTTAACTTTTGTACTACTTAAGAAACAAATTATATTATATCCACTTAAAAAATTTATTTTTATATGTTTTGTCACCGAAAATAAATTGAAGCAATCCCAAAAGGAAACTATTATATGCCAAGTATTTTTATCGCAATTTTCCATTCTTTCTGAGAACAGAAACCCTAAAAACAGGATATTGGTTTCCCATAAAGTACATAACTGCCTATTTTTTAAAATAAATTTGCGTTAAAATATGATGCCCGTAGAAGTGACGTTTTTGATTTTACAAAAATATTAATGATCAAGTTTTTACTTATACATATTGAAAAATATAGAGCTTCTTAAAAGACAAGACAAAATGTTAATTTTGATGAATACTGTGATTAAAGGATTTTTTACAGATACGTCGAAACAAGAACCGACCAAATGTATATTCAGAGTATTTGTTTATGGCTCATTTTATAGGAAAACAAACCCCAAAAATTTTAATACTTCTAGTCCCTACACCAAAAAACTTATCTATGCCAAAACCTATTACATTATCCAGAAAAGAGCAACCTGTACTTTTTTCGTAGAAATAAATGACTTTCCGGTCGGAAGAAAGGACGGAGGGTCGGATATTTGGATAAGATGCATAAGTCTTCTCATGAAGTGATTTTAAGTTTAAGGTGGCCTCCAAAGCTACTGCGGATTTTTTTAACAAATTGAGAGATCTTTGTGTCTTATGTATTTGAACTTAAAGTCCATCCGCTTAATATTATTTTTTTTTGTTTTTCAGACTTTTTAAGCATATGGGCATACATATCTACTGAAACGTAATTTCTTGTTTAACAAGTGAAGATTTGGCTTAAAATTTTGCAAATATTTGCTAACTTAAATGTAAACTAAACATATACAAAATCCGCAAACAATACCGAATTTGAGTTTTCCAATACCACACAGGAAATATTTTATATCGTCGACTTCATATAGAAAGGGTGTGGTCCCACATTTTTGTTGCTTACCAGGAGGAGAAAAATATTTCATAGGACTTGCAAAATTTTAGATATAAAAAAAATTAAATACAATTTTTAACTTAAAAGAAAATAATAAAAATAAATAAAAAAATTAAATAATGAACTTAAGCCGGAGTAAAAAGCAAAAATTTGTTTTAAAGCAAAAAACGATATTAAAAATATTGCGATACATCCTTTCAATTTTAAGCCATCGATATGAAAATGTTATCTTTAAATTGGATTTTTGGTTTAAGAAAGAGCTTGTTTTAAAAGAAATCCAAAAACCTTTTGAAGTATTAAATTGGTTTTATTTTTCCATCACCTTAAGGATGTTTTGATATACCCACATCACATTTAGTTTTATGAATATGATTACAAGTTATTGGTTCTTTGATGTTTTTTTCTTTTATTACAAACTTATGATTCTGTTTTAATTGTCCTGAAGCGCTTTAAAAATTTTATGCAACATTTTGAAATGCTTTTTTATTTTTTGTAACAGACATTTGCAAATATAAAGATTTTCTGAAAACGTTTAAAAGAAACTCGTTTGATTGGAAAAAATCAAAAATTTTAAAATATTTCCATGGAATTGTCATTTAGCGTTGCATTTCAAAAAACTAAGAAATGCTTAAACAAATTTAACTGTTAAAGTATTTAAATAAGTATTGAAGAGGCATTAATAATGAAATATTGTATTTATTATTAAAGCTCTTATTGTAATAAAAATAGCTGTTTTATTAAGGCCTTATATGACAATCGTTCCACAGACATCGGTCAAAAAATCCCTTAATAAACCTACTATGTTTGTACTTAATATGAACGTAAAATAAAAAAATTATTATAAGGAGGATGGGAAAAACGATTAGCTATAACCTTTCAAATTATTTTTGAGGTAGTTTTTTTAAATAAAATGAATAAATATAAGAAAATTTAGTTCTTTTTTTTCAATTTTTTTATAATTTTAATGACTGAGTTATTTGGCTTTTTAAACTGACTTTATTTTTTCTTAAGTGCTTGGTAATTACAGAAAAAAATACTTAATTGTATATATGTACACATGTAGCATATCAAATATTATTTAATGAACATTGCAAGCTAAAAGATACACGATGTTTAAAAGAGGGATGAAAAATTGGGCCAACATTAAACACATCCTCAACTTATAAGTAAATTCAGAAATGCTGCTTAAAGCACGTTATTAAACTTATTTATATGCCATTCATATAAAATGAGAATTTTTATTTATTTATGTAGTATTTGCTTTAAGAAATAAATTCTTTGCCTCGTAAAAAAAAAGACAATAAATCTCAGCTATGACAAAAAAGTAATGAATCAAAATTTAAGAAAAAGTAATAAATTTTAATTAAAATAATTTTAATTCTATCTTATTTCTAATGATGTCACTTTTGCTTTTATTGGTTTTTTGTCCGGGAATGTTTATAAAATTATTTAAGTATTTTTCGCACATCAAGAGGATTATAAACAATATGCGTGACCATACTTACAATAACTTAATTTTGGAAATAATTAAACTTCTTTAAGTAATAAAACTCCTTATATTTTGTTTTAATTCTCCTTAAATAAATTAAAAAAATTTTTGGAAACATTAAAATATTTTTTAAAATATTTAGGTTCATACAAGATTTCTAAGGTCGAAATTTTAAATAGAGTAAAGTGGGCGTGACCCCAAAAATTAAAATCTCAATACAGATATTTTTATGTTTGTGATTTGTTCGTATATTTATCGCTTCCAGAATATATGCTACCAGCTCGGTAGAAAGAACCTGCTGCTTTCATATAAAAGTAAAAAAAAATATATTAATTTCTTCTAATAAAAGGAAATAATATAATAAACTTAAGCAAAAAAATGTTTTTTCTTATATTTTATTATTGAATTTTCGCTTAAGCGAACTAACAATAAGTATTCAAATCTTAAAACTAAGTAATTAATACTAGTCTAGTCAGTACCAGACTAAAATTTAAGTTCTCACAATAAAATTAACTAATTTTAAAAGTTTCATCTACGACGGGAGTGTCTATTATGTTGCAAGATACTTTGAGCGAGCGGATTTGGATGCGTTTCCAGCTTATTTAAATACTTGTCCACATATTTCAGGATTTCGCTTTTAACTAGTGGAACTTCTAGATCCTTATGGATGTTGCTGTTTTTCACATACCACGGAGCATCAGTTATCATTCTTAGGATTTTATTTTGACGGCGTTGTATTTTTTCGATGTAAGAGGCGGAAGCAGTGCCCCATATTTGTATACCGTAGCACCAAATTGGTTTTAAAATCGAGTTGTATATTAGAAGCTTACAATCAAGACGTAGCACAGAGTTTCTACCAATTAGCCAGTGGATTTGAGCAGCTTTAAGTTTCATTTGCGTCAGCTTAGCATCTATATGAGGCTTCCATGTAAGCCGACGATCCAGGTGAATGCCAAGATATTTTGTCTCAATTCGTTGAGGCACCGTTTGGTTGTTAAAATTGATTGGAGAGCACGTTTCTTTGCGTAAAGTAAAAGTTACGTGGGTACATTTTTGTAAATTTATTTTTATTTCCCATAACTTTGCCCATTTTCAACTTGGGCTACGTGTTGCTGCAGTTGGTTCGAAGCCTCTTCAGGGTCTTTATGAATACTAAGGAAAACAGTATCATCAGCAAATGTCGACGTGTGTGTTAAACTTTTGGTTGGCATATCTGCTGTGCAAAGCAAGTACAGAACTGGACCTAGAAAACTCCCTTTAGGTACACCAGCCCCTATTGGTTGAGAAGAACTTATTTGGTTTCCCTCTTTGATCATAAATTGTCGACCGGTTATGTATTTTTCCAATAGGTTGAAAACATTAGCTGGAAGGCTTAGCTTTAGTTTGTTCAACAGGCCTTCGTGCCATGCTTTATCGAAAGCTTGAGAGACATCAATGAAAAGCGCGGAGCAGTACTTCTTTTCCCCAGAGGTTTTTCTTATTACCTGCACCAGTCTGTGAGTTTGTTCGATTGTGCTATGTTGACTTCTAAAGCCAAATTGGTGATCTGGAATGCAGTTGTTGGCATTCAGGATCGGATTCAGCTTGTTTTTTTAGCAGTTTTTCGAACAATTTTGACATTGTGGGTAACAAACTTATAGGCCTATAAGACTGTGCCTTTGAAGGATATTTGGCAGGCGATTTTCCATATAGGCGGGATCGCAGGATCCTCTCAGATCACGCAGTGGTGGTTTTGCGATAACAGGTCTTTTAAGGCGTCTGGCTAATCGCCATAAGGAATAATTTTTCTGAGGAGTCGCGTCTAGACCTTCGAGGTACTCTTTAAGTGAAGCCATTCTGTGAACCTCCAGCAGGCTTTTAATTGGTTACTACATTCTTTTAGCTTAGTTTTAAGTTGGGCTGATCTATGCTTTTGCCATTCTCTTCGGACTCTCCTTTTTTCAGATAAAAGTTGTTCCACATCGTCAGAAAATGTTTGCTGCACCTGGCCTGACGATAGGTGGAAGACGGATGTTCAACGGCTTTTTTAATGTTTTCATTTAGGACGCCCAGACTATCATCTATGTCTCCGGGAGTTTTTTGCGGTTGGTTTTCCGAGCAGTGGGCACTAACATATTTTTAATATTTTAACCAATTTATTCTTTTATATAAGAAAAAATCGCTAGTTGCTATTTGGTAAGGACTGCAAATAGTAATTACTGTGGGTGAGTGGTCAGGGGATAAGTCCAAGGAGGCTGCAGCCTCAATAAAATCCGGGGATACACCTTTTGCCACGCCAAAACCTATTATGTCTGGAGCTTTAAGCCAAAATGAATACCAAAAATTTCTATTAAAAAAAACCTTATCAATATTTTTAAAATTGTTGATTAGGAATTATTTTTTCTTAACTAAAATAACCTTAAGATACGCATTAAAATTAAGCATAATTTTTAAAATATTTCCTCTTTCCTGGCGTCTTTAAATGCCATTTTTAAGTAAAATAGCTGCCGGCAGTAAACAGCTTGAAAGAAAATATAAAATTAATTTTGCTTCAAGAACATACATTTAAGATACATTTGTTTAAGTAAACTATTATTAAACTTAACGTCAAGCTGATCAATATAAAAAAACCTCCAACAATAAGTAATTAAAAATTAAGGAGTCTTAAGACAAATTAAAAATTTTTTAAACTTAAGCTTCTAATAACAAATTACTTTACATATTCTGTGTTAAGTTATTTTAATCTTTTCTTAAGTACTTTTTAGAAATGTTTGCTTTTAATAATTTGTTGCTACAAAATCAATTAAAGTTTTAACAAATTATAAGTTCTTATTATAACAACAGATAGAATGTTTACCTTGAGTTAGGACAGACAAATGCTCACCGTCTTAAAACTTTCCATTGTTTGTGTTTTAAATTAGAATTTTAAGAAACAGATGTTCTTTTAAACGCTTTTAATTTCTAAAGGGGGAAGGGATAAAAGAAGAAATTTCTAAAACGGTAACCTTTGAAAAAAGTTAGTTACAATTAAAAACCTAACATTAAACATATGTATGTATGTATTTACTTATAATATCATATTATGTATACATCATTTAGTCTGCTTATTTGCAATCTTAGTAGTATTCAGTTCTGATTCTAGGTTGGGGTAGGTTGAACTGGTTGGCTCTGAAGACCTCAAATATACCATTAAGGCCTCAGTGCTACTAGACAAAGAAAACCGGATAACCCGTCTAGCTATTTCGACGTAATCAAATCCTAAATGTTCCCCAGTTTCTTGGCAATTATCGGTGTTCTTGTCTTACCAGCTCTTTCTTTCAGGTTTTGAAACAAATAGTATTATACTAAGGCAGTCTGCTCTAAAGCGCACAAGCATTGAACAGTGACACAGAATATGCTCGACAGTCTTTCTATCCTGCGGTACACCTCAGCCTTGCAGTCATTGCTGGTCAGTAGTTCTGCTCTTTAAGCATGAGGCATTGTTAAACAAAATTCTAATATTATCCTTGCAAGGAGTTTAAAATTGTACCTTTGCAAAGACAGAAGAAACTTCGTTTCCTGGGTTATAAGATCCGCACATATTACTGGAAAATCTACAAGAAGTGGCATTAGCCTAGTCATCAATTGTAGAGGAATAAACCCTTTGCTTTAACAGCTAGTCTACCGTTGTTCCCTTATGAGGGAAAGAAAAGGTAAAAACTATATTTTGATACCACTTATGCCCATTTTGTAGCTTCTGAACCAATAAGTATAAGAATATAGTTCAAACTGCTCTTGAACGATCTTAAAAAAATTAGAAGATGGGTAGGCATTTTTTAAAAATTTCACTTGGGGTTTGGAAAGGGGTAAGTAAGTACAAGGCGAGCCAAAAAAAGTCATCCAATGTTCTTTGGCTCAAATTTTTTCTAAATGAAAAAATTTAATTCTATTTTTTGATTATGTTTATTTGAACCCTTAGAATTTTTTTG
The DNA here is from genome assembly GCA_963583895.1 of Melanophora roralis. Lineage (NCBI taxonomy): Eukaryota > Metazoa > Arthropoda > Insecta > Diptera > Rhinophoridae > Melanophora > Melanophora roralis. The sequence continues at coordinate 70,987,656 of OY757191.1, forward strand.
GTCCAGTCGAAGAGATGATATCGGCCAAATGAGCGCCTTCACAGTTTATTGCTGTATGGGCTCGTTTTATGGCATTTTTTATCACTTCGGCGAGAACTTTGGGCGACAGATTCTCGCACTCAACTCAAATGTTGTCCCTGAAGGCCTCCAGGGTGTAAAGTTTGTTTAAGTAAGCACGGGTATTCAAAAAATCCCACAAAATATCTGAAACGGTTAAATCGGGTAATTTTGCGGGCAAATGTAAATCGCCAAAACGAGAGATGAGGCGACCTGGGAACCCCGCCTTCAGAATATCGCTTGTGGCTCATGCAGTGCGTGCCTTCTGCTCCATCGTGTTGAAACCAAATGTCTCTCGATTCTAATTCGTTTAATTGCGGCAGAAAGCTTATGGCTAACATGGCCCTATAGCGCGCACCGTCCACTGTTGTCCTTCGACCAGCAGCGTGTTCGAACAAAAATGGCCCGATGACTCTTCCAGCATGAACAACGCACCATACAGTCACTTTTAGCGAAAGTAGTAGCTCCTCGTGCATTACTCGTGAATTTTTGGGGCCACAAAAGTAGAAGTTTTGCTTGTTTACGTACCCGCTGAGGTAGAAATAAGCATCATCGCTCGTTATGATAATTGTCAAAAAATCGTTCACTTGGGATTAAGGATGGCTTAAGCGTAGGTTACACGCGCTTGGCGGTCAACAGGCAGCAGTTTATGAACAGACTGAATTTTTTACGGGAACATGTGCAGGTCTTTGACTAAAATTCGACTTAGAGATGACCGGCTGATGGGAAATCGCAAGACAAGGCGTCTGATCAATGTTTCTGGCGACAACTCAACGATATTCTCGGCAGAATGGGCGCTCTCAGGCCAGTAACTCGGTGACGAAATTCATGCTGCGATAACACCACAACCGAATTGTTACACTAATAAATAGACAAAATTATTCCGCGTTCTTCGAGAGTGTATCACTCCATGGCTTGTTCATTTGTATTCTACATCTGTTTAATTCTCAAATTGCGAGACAGATTAGATATTGGCCGCCATTTGCAAAAATGAGATCACCTTCCAATAGGGTGACTTCTTTTTGCGCACCTTGTATTTTATATGTTACTTCTTAGGTATTTTTTAACATTTTTTTAAAAATTTTGTATCCCAAAATATAAAATAAAACGTCTTTGGATCAAAATTATAAGCGTTAGTCAGTTAAGTAGACAAAATCTGCTCCGGATTTACCCTGACACGGGTGCAATATAAGGCCGGTTGCCAATAGGTTTTTCTAACAAATATTTTTGTGGAACATACTTACCTTCTATCTTCAGTCCTATTAAGGTCACCATACGAAATTTAAAAAAAATGGGATAAAAAACCCTACAACTATTCCGGAGTCGCCTTTAGAGAAATAAAATGTATCACAGACCCCTATTAGCTTTCCCTCCCAAACATATATTAAAAGAACATGCTTACTCCACTTTTTCAATCACCTTAATGTGGGTTGCCATACCACATAAAAAAACGATGTAAAAACGCTTACAACTTTCCCAGAGTTGCCCGTAGAAAAATAAAGTGTATGACCGAGCGCCCTAAGGGTGCTAATATTCAAAGTTTGAGAAAATGTAATTAATCGCCCACTACAAATTTCTGGTTGTCCGAAGATAGATCAAATGTAAGACTAATCATAAATTAAATTGTCGTTGCAAACATTTTTCTATATCTCCACCCCCTAAGAGGGTTGCCATACAAAATTTTTAAAAATTAGGGTAAAATTCCCTACACGTTGTGATGGGTATATAAGATTCTACACAACCGAATATAGCGCTCTTGCTTGTTTTAACATAACGATGATATTGAAGACAAATATTAACCGCGCTCGCTTACAAACAGGGACTTAGAAAAACTACTAGTACTTTGAGGGAATTTTTTTGGATATGTTGGTTGCAAAACTGATGTAAAGTATTAAAGTAAAATAAGAATAAAAAATTAAAAAAATAACAACTTTCAAAAATGCAGACAGTATTTAATAGTCATCGAGAAGTAAGTTATTTTGTAATGACTAATCACTACCAAGTTTTGCTGGGCAGTGGGAGAAAATTAATAATACCCTTAAATTTTGTTTTCTCCTTGAAGTGTCTTTCACTATATAAATAAGGGTTAAGTGCACTGGCAAAAATTTTATAATATTTTCTTCTTGACAATTTACTTTAGATTGTACCAAATAAAGTTGAAGTTATTTAAAAACTGTACAATATTCTTTTTTCTCAATTGTTTTTCTTTTTTTTTTTTTGCTTTACAAAATAGAAACATTTTTCTTAAGAACCTAAGTTGTTATCCAATCGGATTATTGTTTGCGACAATTTTGTTCAATAGATCTTTAAAGCCTAAAACAATATACATTTGAGATGATAAACATAATGGCAAGGCAAATAAGAAGAAGAAAAATAAATTAAATGTACAAAGATTTTCAAACTAATAAGAATTAAATAAAACAGTAGCAAGAAAAAGGTCATATTAAAAGAAACAAACACAAGATTTTCAAAGACATTTTAATAAAAAGCGAAATTGAATTAGCGAAGGCATACAAATACAAAAAAAAGGAAGAAAGAAATCAACTCTTTTAAGGAAACAAATAGGATTTGGTATTGTAAGTACATAGAATGCAAAAAGAAAAAAATCATGAAAAGCTAATAGAAAAGCTTGACTGACAGCTTTAAGACGTCAGGTTAGTAAAATTCACATAATGAAACCAACAGCCCATTTAGATATCAAAATCTATTAAAGTCACAATAAAAAATGTATTTCTTAATTATATTTTGAAGGAAACAAACAAAGAAAATAAAAATTGTTGAGGCAATTTTTTTCTTAAAAAAAAAGTAAAGGTTAAGCCATGTTTATTAAAAAAATCAAAAAAATCTTTATTTTTCTTTTAAATAAAAATTGTTTAAAGAATCCTAGAAATGCATAATATATTTGGGTTAAAATTTGCCTGAGGATACTTCCAGTGTTTTATTAATTTAAAATAAAAAAACTAAAAGAAATAAAAAAAAAAAATTAAAATTACTTATCAATTTTAATGTGTTTTAATTTGAAGCATAAAAATATAATTGAAAAAGTTTGCAAAAGAAAACCCAAAGCCTTTTAAAATCTTTCTTAAAAAAAAGGATACAAAGAAAAGTTTAAAACAGATTTGCTTTAAGGGGCAAACATTTAAAAAATTATAAATAATCAAAAGCAAATCATAATTAAATTAAATAAATGCCAATTAAGCAATTTGTTATTTTTCTTTGATGTCGGTTCGAAGTAATAGAAAAAGGACTTTATTGGTTTAAAAAAGAAGTTAAAAATTCTAATTATTTTTAAACTAGCTAAGAAGTTATTAATAGGCTGTTTATCGATGTCAAATAATGCTTTCTAGGTGAAAGTAAATTGATTTCGGTCAACCTAAGTATACTTTAAGCGAACATTTACTCGAAAGACAAGTCGAACGATATCGTAAGCGTTTGCATATAAAAATGGGTTTACGTAAGTCGAACGAAAGCCAAATATTGTTTGAATTTTGTGAGTTTTCTGTTTCAAAAACTACAATTGCTGTGCGCTTTGATCCCACCACAAATACCTCTAATATTTAGGGCCCATACCGTGAGTAAGCAGTTGAAAAACAAAACCATCTCTTGACAAACAAAATTAACTCTCTTAAAGATACTGATATTACCAGTGCTTAAGTATGGTTCTGACGTACGGGTACCTATAGAAGCAGATGAGGGAGTTCTTGAAGTTTTTGAGAGGAAGGATCTTTGAAAAATCTATGGACCAATCTTCGTTGGCGGAGAATACCGGTGTTGTATCAACCGTAAGCTTAATGAGCTGTTTTCCGACATTGGCATATTTACGCGTGTAACAGTTCAACGTTTACGTTGGCTGAGTCATGTTGCGGGAATAAATAAAGATGGTTTAATTATTTTTTTATAGTTTTTTGACCTTTTTAATATTTATAAATAAATCTATTTTTTTAAGCCTTAGGTCTATTTTTATATTTATTTTTTGTACAATTTTTTCAATATTTCGCCACTCCGTTGTGTGGCATCATCAGGAGGTTATTTCAAAATATTTCAAAATACTTTGAGGATTGTTTATAGGGTTTGTTGTTGGTTAAGTTTGTCTAATTTCATTGGTTCTTACACCAAATCACCAGTAGACTTCTACCCAAACTGATGATTTGGTGTAAAAACCAATGAAATGCATATAGACAAACTTAACCAACAACAAACCCTATAAATAAACAAGAAATATGGGATTAAATCCTGACTAATATTTATAAAGTGTTATTTTAAAGTTTATATAAAAAATTTTTTATTATTATAATCGTTATTTGAAAAGCCGAAAGATAATTTCAAAACCAATATAACATATATAACAATTAACTGAAATATTGAAAAAATTGTACAAAAAATAAATATAAAAATAGACCTAAAGCTTAAAAAAATATACTAATTTATAAAGATGCTTTAGCTGGGAAGTCATTTTTGAAGGAATGATCAAGTGAGGAAAGACATCTTGAAAATTGGTGTGAGAAATTGGAGAAAAAGCGTTAAGCGAATAAATTTAAACTTGTTGTATAATTAAGTATTTGAAAGGATAAACTCTAAATCGTAGTGCCTCTAAAACATAAAAACTTTTTTCAACGAATGTAATAATCTGAAACTATGTATTTGCTGTTACTTTGCAGAATTTTTATTGGAGATTTCTTTTTCTCTTTTCTGCCCAAAGAATTCAAGTTGATGATGGAAGTATTCGTTCTCGCAAAAGGAGTTGATCAGGAACAAAAACAAATTACATACGGCGGTTGTTTTTGTTACAATAACAATGCAAAATATTACTAAAAACAATTATAATGACAACATAATCTGTTTCTCCTTTTTTTGAACAACAAAACATACACAAAACGTCCCACATCGTCACACACATACAAGCAGTATATTATTTCAATGAAAAAACAAAAGGTGGCCCAGAAAAAATAATGGCAACAAGTATTGGCACAAAAACTTGCTGTAATTTCTATTTGTAGTATTTTTTTTTTTAATTACGTCCACTTTTAAGATATTTCTTTTGTACACAGTTCATAAATGTTTATATTTGACAAATCATAATGAAACTATCTTCCGTACTCTCACACTACGAGACCCTCCTTTACGTCCAACTACAAAAGCTATTTGAAAAATTATCCGCTGCAGACCTCCTAATAAACAAGAATGGCCAAAAACTCGACTTTTAAAAAATATTGCGTCTTAAATAGCTGCACAGAAAAACTTCACAAACTTTAATTCAAACGAACAGTTTTTTAAAAATATAGTTTTTCTCAGACAATATTTTATAAGATCCCAAAAGATTTTTATCTGACTTTTATGTCAAACAAAATAAAAGAAAAATCAAAAAATATATTTGTCAAAGGACCTTAATTGTTTTTCATTTTTCAAAAATTGAATAAAATTGTTTATCTAATTTTACAATTTTGTTTATATGATCAAATCCAGTAAAACATTTAACTAAATCAGTAATTTTTTTGTCTAAAGCTTTCGAGGGCTGTTGAGCGCAACTTTACTTATGTTTTAATCATTTTTTATATTATAAAATAAAGAAAATAACGTAAAAGTATTTTATCTTTCAAATTTTTTTTTCTCCTTTAAGGTCAAATTTTACTCAAAGTATTGAATACAAATATAATCTTAAATTATTTAAAAAAAAGTTTGTCTAAGTTTCTTGTTTTTCCAAAGCTTTTCAATACCTAATTTTCTATTTTATTAATAAAAAAAACTATTTTTAATTCTGCAAATTTACCATTATAAGTACAACACTAGAAATCTTTAGCATTTCAAAGAAAATAGTCTGGTCGTACAGCCAATATTTAAACACAGAGTCTGATTAGAAAATGAAAAACAAAAACTAACTAAGTGGATATCAGACTGTGAAGCAAAAAAAAAAAAGAAGTAAGAGTGATGTGCCGGATCTTATATACCATTCACATTGGTCCTTTATATACCCAAACAACTTTTGTAGCCGAGTTATTTCGTACTGCAAATATTGTATTTAAAAATTATTTGTGCCGGGTTGGAAGAGATGAAATATTTGCGTTTATTTCTAGCCGGCGAATGTAAAGCTTTAAATCATTTCAAAATTCCATTACTGCAACGCTTTACGAAGGTCCTTTGAAATTTTGAGAAGCGCATAGAAGGCAGAGTTTTTTGGATTTATAGAAGTTACACTAATATTTTTATTTTAGCTGTCCACAAGACAAAATATTTATTTCTAGTTTTGTGTTCATCTTTTTAAAGATTTTAATTCGTTCCTGTTGAATAATAATAATTTTTATTTAATCTGAAAGAGATTGAAATGAAAACTCTTGTAAATTAGTTTTACTTCGTTTTTTTGGCAGTTATGTAAGATTTGGCAGCAAGTTCATTTAATAGGATAAAGAGAACTAAGGAAATAATGTTTTAGGGAACGTCCCGATTTTAACACAGCCTTTTGGGAATCCATTGGTAGGGAGGGAATGTATGTAAATATAAATGGATAATATAGAAACTACAAACGGTATGGCAAACTGATATTACTTATGTGAAGCACTTTAAATACTAATGCCCATAGACATAATACGCATAGCTTATGAGCCCTTATACATGGGCTTCTTTGAAAATTATGCCATAGATAAATGACAAATAAGCCTTTAAAAAACCTGCAATAAGTACTTTTAAAATCGGCATTTAAATCTTAAAAAAAAGTTTGAAAGTATATGGGGTACTGAATAAAGCAGTGAATATGCACCTTAATTGTTTAAACTGTTAAGATTTAGTAAGGACCTAACGCATTTGTATTTGCATTTTTTTTTGTACAAGTATGTGTAAATAAAATTGCATCCAAATGCTGTCATAAATCTTGTTCTGTTAACGTCAACCTTCAACTTGGTATAAAGTAAAGACATGTTATCTTAGTGGCTATAAATATGGCTGCAGAACAGTGGGCGGTAATAAATGTGACAAGGATTGATGGTTTTAATATTTTAAGTCTGTAAATTTTAGAATTTATCATTATGGCTTATTTATTGTCCAAAAACACGTTGCTTTAGTTATAATCTATTTTTATAACGTAAACACAAAAGAAAAGTAAAATTAAATTATGTGTTTTTGTTAGATATTAATATTAATTTTGTACATTTATTTTAATTTACACTTGCAACTAGAAATTTGTTTAAAATGCTTAAAAAATTTTTAAAAAGGGCTTTAAAACACAGAAAAATATTAGGGCCTTATTACGTTAAACACAACGCATGAATGCAAAAATAAGGGAGTTGGTTTTTTCATAAGTAAAGAATTTAAATACATAAATACACTTAAGCCTAAATAACAAATAAAATTTTTTATTTTTTAGTCAATAATTTTGGCTGGCAAATGTTATTATAATATCACTAAACTGACAACTTTACCCATTTTGGATCTCAACCCGGCGCCAGGTTCAAACACTCAAAACGCAACTTAAAAAAAATTTACACTTCCAAGTCATACCTTTCCACCCGGGTTATTAATTTTTTTGTGTTTCACTTTTTTAAAATTATTCAAAAATTATATAATTGCCTTAATTCTTGCTTTCTGTAGAATAGCGTTGCATGCATGCTATTAGTACTCACGCTACGCTAAGCAGATGTTAGTATTGCTTAGTTTAAGACAAGCTTTCAGTTTTAGCTGTCGACTTAAAACATTCCCCTGGGTGAGCCAAGGTATTCCCTCTGACTGTCTATTCATCGATATGGCTAGTCGACTATGCATTGATGTGACCAAAGTAAAGGTGACATTTTTGAAAATATGTTGATAAGATTTGGGCTCTTTGATATAATGATCAAGGATTTTGAAATTTTCTTGAACAGTCCCAAGACAGAAAAAAATTAATTAAACATATAAATGAATTCGTGCGTATTTTGTACGAAATCTGTATCTTATACGAAATGTATGAAATTCTTAAACAAAATTTTGCGCAGAATATATGAAATGTATGAAATTCTTTAACAAAATAAATTAAATAATTTAGGAAGTAGAAAGGAAAGTAAGGAAGAAGTTCTAAACATATTTAATTTTTTGTAAAACTGTATTCAATTTGTTTTTGTAATAATAAGAAAGTTTCGTAAATATTAAGAAAAATGTATTACGAATGATAATCGTTGCTTTTATGAAATAACGAATTTCTGCTCTAACAAATTGGCTTCGTAGTTTAAACGAAACTTTCGTATAATTAATTATTAGGAGTCGAAAGTAATATTCGAGCCGTGTCTTCTTACGATGGCTTTCTTAAGAACATACCCTTCTTGGAAATCAAAACTTTTCTTAATTCAAAATTTTAAATTGCTTAGAATATAAGCAAAAATGTGAGCGAAATGGCCACACCCGTCACAATATTTCATTTAGTAAAAGGAATTATGTTTTTTAAGTTCTGTTGTATAGTATTTCTTTTAATATTCCCTCTCGGCCTACAAGTAGTTTTTGTCTTAAACAAAATATGGGAATAATAATCCGTTTTTTAAGAATACCCTGCGGGAAATGTGTGTCAAATGGTCAACGTACTCGTCATGTTACAGGTACAAAATACCAATTGGACAAAAGTTATTGGTCGTGATCGGTTTAAAAGACAAACATCAAGAAACTGGTTAAGGTGTTAAAGAGGTTAGGGGGACAAATAGAAATACTGGTCCCCACACATATACACACACCTGTTTATTCATATACACACAGGTAAATACAAACAAAGTAGTTTTTACAGGATCTTGAACAATTTATGCAAAAGGTGCCTCTATTGGATGGGCTCGTAACCCATTCTGAGATATTAGTTTTGAACTAATTTTCCCTTCAATGACAATGCAATGTAAAATTGACAGGCTTCCATCATTTAAAAGGCCAGAACTTGAATCAGTCTCTGCCCTAAGGAGCCGGTCACGTCAATAGCCTTAGAACAGTTCTCTTCCTCGTAGGGTATATTGATTTTTCTTAAATTTAAATTTAATTCAAAGTAAAATTATTTTGTTGTTTAATAACTAAAAAATGTTTTTTTCTGTGTTTTAGTCTGTAAGGATATTGAATCTATTGACCGAATATATTATATAAGTAAATAAAGAGCCTTCAACAATTATAACTGGCTGGCTTCGCAAATGTTACAGGAACATTTTTTGGGCCTTTTATGAGCAGCGAAGGCCAAGTTTGTCTCTGAAACTCGAATGAAAATCGGGTTTTACATGTACAATGGAAGGTAAACACTCAAAAAGTAGAACAACAGCATAGATTAATCTTATATTGTTGTCTTTAACACAAAGTGGAAAATCACTCATACATTTCTATAAATCTTTATCTCTCGCTTAAACAAAATATACGTTTTTGAATGGCTCTTGAAAACGTTGAAGTTTTCTCACATACATATGTATATTCGTAGTTTTTCAAAAAGAAAAACAAACTGAATTTGTGATTTAATTGCGAATTAAGTTATTATTTAAGACAGAAAATATTCAAGAGTTTTTTCAAAAACTTGGTTACAATCTACTGATGATTTGGCTTAAAGACCAATGGAATGCATATAGACACACTTAAACTAAAACGAACCTTGTAAATAAAATAGTTGAACATTTTTTCAATTTTTCAATATTAATTTTAATATTAATTTTTTTGATGACAAAGCCAATAGTAATGCAATGATGACCTTTTTTTTATTTCTTTTTTAGGTTGAATGGATGCATATAAAATAAGAAAGACATGTGGGAGAAAAGTTAAGAGGAAATAAAATGTTTAAATATTAAAACCCCCCAAAAAGTTAATGTGGCGCCATGTTGAAAATAACTTATGGAAAAAATCATTGCATTAAAACAAACAAAATAATTTTTAACTCTACTGAGAACACAGCAAAATTAAAATGTTTAATAACTCAAAGGTAGTGCCATTAAAAAAGCCCAAACAAAACCACTTACAAATAACAATCGAAGCTAATAAAGAAAATAATATTTAAGACAAAAGGGTTTCTTTTGAAGAGCAAAACAAATATAACGAGAAAAGGAAAAACGATGCTGGTCTTAAGTGTTTTATTCAATTTAGCAATAGCAATGCTTATCATAAATAGTATTCATCTAGCATTTAGTACTAATGATTTTAGCAATAGTTTAGTTACAAATTCACAAAAGCAGCATGACCTTGTGCAAAGGCATCCGACTAATGACAGATCAATAGTTCATACTACAGATGTTCTAAACATACGTCATGAACGCTCTAAGCAACGAAGACACTCAACTACAACTGCAATGGAATATCTTTTGCAAAAACCAAACATTCCAAAACCAACCACAAGAAATTCATACGAAGCTATTACCGGGCACAAGGATAACAATTTGCCACGTAAGCAAATTAAGGAACCAATTAACGTTCCTATTACCGATATAAATGCTGGTAGTTTTGCAAAAGATCAAAATCAAATCTCATGGCCTTCTAAACACAAATTTGATGGAATTTTGTCAAATTTTCATTTTTCAAAACATAAAAATAAAATGTCTGCTCTAACCACAAACATGCAAACAAATGCAAATATTCTTGTTAGTGCTAAAGACATTTATGCTGTCAACAATGTAACTGCACATTTGAATTATGTAAACGATATTTTTGCTGCCAATAGCAATCGTATTAAAATTGGTGTTCATAGGAATAGCAATACCAGCAACATTGAGAGCCAGTTTAAGGCCACAATGTCAACATATCATTTAGCGCCTTCTACACTAATGCCCACCACCACCACCACAACAACAAAAGCTGTGACCCACAGAATACGAAAATTACATAAAAAGGAAATTGTAGAGAGCTTGAGACAATTGAATATTGATAATTTCAATACAAATGGTGGCCATTTGAATAAAATGCATCATCGTAGTTTGCTAGAAGCCGAACAACTACACCAGCAAGCTCAGAGAAAGGATGTGAAAAGGGAAGAAATTCCCAAAGCAGCACTTGACAGTCAACAGTCACAGCAGCAACAACCACACCAAACAGCAGCTTCTGCAAATGCAGATGCCAATAAAAGTCCACAAGAGAATAAGTTGAAAGGAAATAAATTGGTAAATAAAATTGAAGCTGATGCTGGTTCTGTTACTGTCACTAAAGTTATTGACGTTAATGAGAATATAAATGCCAGTTATTGGACAAAGGCATTGAATAAGGATAAGGATAATGAAATATTTGACATTAATGAAGAAGGAAATGCATCAGATGTGCCTCCTCAAAATGATGAGAATATATCCAGCAGTGAAAGCGATTATGATTATCTGGGCGACATGGATCCTGATATTGACATTGAAGATATAAACGATGCAACCACCTCTTATCCAGCTTTAAATAATAAAATCGATTTTCCATTTAAAAACTTTTCCTCAGTCCAGATTAAGGATATTGGCAACAATGTAGATTTGGAAGACAACGAAACTGTTATTGAAAATTTAATTTATCCCAGGGAAAATCTAACACAAAGTTTAACAGAGGAACCTTCACAGGTTGCTTCATCTTCTACCACAGAATTTCTCTACAATTTTTCTTATGCCTTTGATGAACATTCATTAAAGCCTTTACTTATGGCTACTACCAGCCAAAATGGTGGCCAAAGTAAACAACAACAATCGTCTATATCTCTTGGAAATGATGGAGTTAACTTTAATAGTTCCCTTGACTTTGCTCAAGATGATGCTTCATCCTCTTCAAATCATCCAATTATGGATGAAGCTCTTATAGATGCATTTAGCGATGATGACAATAGTGGTTTTGGATTTTCTTTAAGTAATTTAGATGAAAACGACTCGGATGCCGATACAGAGACGGAGAGTATTTCAGATTTTGAAATTGGCGAAGGTGAAGAGACAAATAAATTTCTTGAGGGTGTTGTGGATGCTGCCAATTCAGCAGAGATTTACGATTGGGATGAAATTTCACGCAGTAATCGTCGTGATTTAATGCATGGCCGTGATGTTGTTACAAAGTTCTTGCAAATTGTCGAAACACAACATTCGCTTGGTTCAAATTGTGAGGCCGGTACGTCTTTGAATTTAGGCGAAGGTGTAGTGGATCGTTATGCACAAGATCGTTTTCGTGTCGAAGCAGAGGTTGCCGTTAATCGGGCCAATATGCTGACAAGGTAAGTGATTAAAGTTATATAATTTTAAATAAACAGAAGCAGCTGGCTAAAGTTAAGGTCTGAAATTTGTAAACAATTTTTTTTTAAATTTTATTAAATACATTAATAAATACATTTTTATAATGATGCAAACTTGGCATACCCACCCAAAAATTTGTCTTATAATTTAAACAAGCCAAATTAAATTTTTTTATAAAAACTTAAATATTCTTGATTATTTCTTTAATCCCTTTTAAGAAACTCTTATTATTCATGGATAGTTAAAACTCTAAATCAAATATTTTTAAAGTGTAATTGTAAGCCTAATTATACCCTTCCATAAGTGATAAGGGTATATTAAAATTTTTCCCTCCATTTCTAATTTTTTTACTTCTGCATTGATAATTTTTAAAACGTATTTTTAATTATGACGTTATTTGAGTAAACTAGCGATATGTATGTAAGAAATAAATACAATCCGGTTGCCTTAAAGCCTTTGACGTGCCACTGTAAGTTTATCTTCCAAATACCCGCCGTTGCAGGTTATTTTTGATTGAAACTAAAACCCATATCTTATTGACTCAATTATACCAAATAAAAATACTAACTGTTATCTGGTTTAAGCATTTTATATATTTTTTTTTTACCATTTTTAGTTTAAAAACCCTAGCCCTAGCTGTAATTTGTAAGAGGATCGTTCTCGTGTAACGTCTTAAGAAATTTAGATACACTTAACTCGATAACGAATGACAGAATTTCAAATTCCTTACATTTTTACAGTAAGAGTAGGGTAACCATTCCTACTGATTTCATCAGTACATGTACTGATTTTTCATTTGGTGTACTTTTTGAAAATGTGTGTACTGATATGTACTGATTTTTGAAAAAACGTACTGATCGTACTGATTTTTTAGGATATTTAATTTAAAATATATTTCCAATTTGCTGCATGAAAACTAAGTTAAGTTTTAGTATAACTACACCATTTTATATTGTATTTCATACCTTTCTTATTTCTTTTTCAATTTCAGAACTTTCTACTTAATTTAAAGAACTTCTAACTTTCAAAATTCTGAAGTTTATTTATTATTAATATTTTTAAATTGTGTTGAATTTACTAACTGTACTTCAATATTTCCCATATGCAAAATGATATCAAATAACTCTCTTTAGAAACGACACCTATTAATTTTTTTAATAAGTATTGAAATTTGTCAGAAAACCCAGTAGCTGTTGGAGTTGGATGGGAAAACCGTGAATATAAATTTCAGTGTTAAAATTTTTATATAAATTTATTACCTCATTGTTATACTGATTTCAGTTCAAGCTCTCAATCTAAAATTTTTCAAATTCCTTACAAGAAGTATTTATTTGTCGCTTTAAAATTAAATTTCGGTAGTTTTGGATTTTCAAATAAAATGCCGATTATTTATATTTAAAAAAAAAAGCTAAAAAAGATAGCAAATTTATTTACGGTTAAACCAGAACATAAACGCACAGAGCAAATCTATAAAAGAAATCTTTTGCTACCCCTTCTTTCAAGGAAACAGTAACATCTGCAAAAAATATAACTTAAAAGCACTTTGATTTTTTATACAAAAAAGTAAGTAAATAAAAAATGTACTGATTTTGATCCAGAAAAAAATGGTCACCCTAAGTAAGAAAAAAATTCGATTGTGATCGACTGCGGTAATTAGCCTCCTGGTTTCAAATTTTTGCTTTGGTAAACGATTATGTGAGAAGTTGTAAAAAAAAACACGCTAACTGGTGCAAAAGAAAATTTTAACACACTTTTTTTAATCGATTGTTATTTGGCAGAGCACAATTGTAACACATTCCAAAAACTGAGCGCAATTTGACAGTTCTTTTGACTGTGATGTGATGCTTCAAACGAATCCTCAACTTACTTGCTTACAACTTACAGCCAAAGCGGCAATTTTGGTTACAAAAACTAATATAATTTCTTCGTTGGAGATGCAAAAATGCTCAAAAGAGAACAAGTTACAATTGTCTTTTCAACTAGAAAGCAGTCAACTTTGCAGAATTTCAATAATATAGCTTCATTTTGAGACATGACTTTACCAGTATAATTAATTTAACTAATTTCATACTTTTTTTATATAGCATTTTTAAAGATTTAAAAAACCGAAGATGTATTTGTTTTTAACTCCTAAATCATTTTAATGTATTAATCATAAAGTTGTCATTACTACCAATAGAAAGACATAAGACTGATATAAGTTTATTATGTGAATATAAAATTTTGATTTTCCAACAAAAAAAAAAAAAAAAAAAAAAAAAGAAACAACACCAAGCAACCTACCTTATAATAATAAAAATCTTAAAAAATAACAAAAATCAAAATAATAAAAATCTTAAAATCATGTTCACAAAAATCAAAGGATATAAAAATGTGAAAGAAGTTAAATAAAATGTCACATAAAGTTAAACATTTCAACATAACGAAAATCGTATAAAACTTTCATTTGACTTAGCTTGTTTAGATTAACGTCAAAATCAAATTATTTTCATATATTCTAACAAAAAAAGAGAAAAGAGAAAAAAATAACTTTTTTCTTGTTCTTATTTAAAGAGAAACAAACAAGTAAAAGTTTTTAGTACAACTATGCCGAATCGTATGTACCCTTCAATCATACGAATGCAAATAAATTTAATTTATAATTTAATATGTCCTTATGCTTGCTTTACTTCTATTTATTTTTAAATTATAGTGCATATTTCAAACAAACAACTAAACTGCTACTTAGATAATTTAATTTTGAGCACATACTTGTTAAAAGGTACTTTTGTATTTCAAAAACTAATTTTTTGCTAATACAGGGTGTCTGGTGGAAAATTTATATATTTAAATAAAATTATTTCAAAATTAATAAACAATGCGTCGGCGTCGTTGGCATTATCGATTATGCGGATTTGTCAGTAACGATGTCGCAGTGGTTGAGTGGGCATCGCGCGTTCGCTGTGGAGGCATTTATTAAGAGTAATGATTCTTACGTAATTGCTCGTCGACAATTTTGTTTAAAGCTCAGTATTCGGGAAAGACGTGTTGGGCTATGTGTAAATATAGTTCGTAAGAGAGTGCAGAGATTCCTTGCAACTGCTTCGAGTATCAATATCCCGCAGCCAGGGTTCAGTCGATTTTCAAGAACTCCCGAAAACATTGAACTGCTTGAAAATCATCAATGGGACCTCCAAGTGAAAATATTTATAAAAATTTAAAAAAGTATTCAAAGTTCGATCCATTCAAAATTAAAACCGTTTAGGAACTAAAAGAAAGTGGCTTTTATTTACCAAAAAATTTTTGTTCAACGATGTTGGTTGTTGGATCGTTTTTCCGCTGTAAGATCCATTTTTTTTAACCCCGAAGCTCACTTTTACTTTAACAGCCACGTCAATAAGCAAAACTGCCTTTACTAGTCTGCAAAAACCAGCAACCTTTGAATAAAACATCAAAACCCTTTGCCTTGCCCCCGGGTAAGTGTCTGGTATGTCTTATTCATGCACGAAATAATTGGACCATTATTTTTGGAAAGTTCTCGAGGCCAAGAGACGAATACCAAAGGTGGAAATATCGACGCATGATTACGGAGTTCTTTTTGCCAAGCCTGCGAGCTCATCCATCGCACTTTTCACTCACGTGATTTCAGCAGGATGGATTTTTTATGGGACTCCCTAAAAGGAAGCGTTTGTAATATCAATCATCAATCTCTTGTGACTTTAAAGAAAAATATTCGTCTATAAATTAGCTAAATTGATCCAAGTTTACTGCAGCGTGTGGCGCAGAACACATGGCTTCGTTTTAAACGGTGTGTTTAAGTCGACGGAAGACATCTGGATTATATACTCTTTAAAGAAGAAAATTCTCATTTCCATTCTTTCCTTGAATGATTTTAACAGCTTTTTATGCCAGGTATTTCGTTTTTTATTTAAGTTTCAAAATATAAATCTGCCACCAGACACCCTGTATAAGAAACAATCAGAAACTCCGAACTTTTTGTCGCTCTCATGATTGAAAAGCACTTTTATAACATGTTGTATTTGTATATTAGTTTTTAAACGAAGAAAGCTTAAGTTGTGTGAAAATATAATTTTTGCCTATTTTCTTCCTATAGGTTAGGTTAGATAGAGCAGCAGACATTACATGTAGGGAATGATATAAGCAGTGGAAATTTAGGGAAGATTGAGAAAGAAAGCAAAATAGAATGAAGCAGTGTCAACTTTTTTTTTTTTTTGAATTTTGGTGAACATTATGTTAAATTTTCCCAACACAAAGATAGGATTTTGCCCATTTGTTGAAAAAAATACTAGAATTTCGTAAAAATTTCTTATTATAAAATGGTTCACAATCCAAAGCTAAGCCCGTTTAAATGCTATGACGGCCAGAATCGACTTTCCTATTAACAAGAAAAAAAGATTACCTTTTAATAACCTGCAAAATGACTATTTTTTAAATTACAAACGGAACAACTAATTTTGAAATACCACTACCACCTGGGATAGGGAATTTGGTAACACGTGTATTTATAACATTCACAAACATATATTGTTCGAGATGTTTTTTCAATGTAGCTAGATTATTTCAAAAAAATAGAAATGAGTTATGTTTAAGTTTGTGTTTAAGAACATAAGCACATTGACAGATATTTACTTGAAAATATCAACAACTAAATCATACCAATTGGCCAAATTGTCATTAATAATATTATTTTGATATTTTTTAAAAAGATAATGAAAACAATTTTTATATTAATTTAATATATTAAAACCAAATAAGCATTGTCTAGTAAGAAGACATATACTGTTTATACAAAATTTATTTAAAAACTTTGTTGACAACTTCTTTTGCCTGTAAAAGGGAAATTGTCACCAAAATCCATGTCAACTCTTAAAAATGATTAAAGAAGTGGTTATCTGGGTAATTTTCGAAAATCCCTGTGTTTGTGCGCGATGTAGAAAAATAATCTTTTCCTTCGTTTAGATTATATTAAAGTAATTTTCCATAAAAATACTGTCAATGGAAAAACATATTGAAAGAAAGCATAACAACTTGTAACCATAGCATATCCTTAAGACAAAACGATGCCACTTTTTTCATTGCTTGTAATTTAATGCTGTGTTAATGTTGACAAAAATTCAAACATAATGTTATTAATATAATTGTGTTTCATTTAGTTGTATATTTTTTACAAACTAGTAACTTTTTCGTTTATTTCTTAACTAAGTTGTTGTTAAGTTTATTAAACAAATTTCAAACCAAGAATAAAAGAAAAAAGATTACAACACACGCATAATGTACCGTTAGATAACATATACGATCTACTTGAATTGTTGTCAAATCTGTTTCATATGATTAAAATATATTTTTAACAAAAAGTTTATGTTTTTCATTAAAGTAAGCCACCCTACAATCGAAAGCTTTGGTACAAAAAAAACATAACCAAAGAAGCCCAAGATTGTTTAACATAAGCAGGAATAATGAAAGAAAGATTACGACACTCGTATGATGTACCTTAACATGGCGATCCAATTACGATCCAATTAAATGGCGACCAAGTCTGTTTTATATGAGTAGGCTACAATTTTTTCTACAATCGAAAGCTTTGGACAAAAAACCTTAACTTACAAAAAAAGCACAAAAACGATTACACACAATCACATAAACTTGACAGCTCAAAATAATTAGCCTTCCTATTGGCTAGTATTTGTGAGTGTCAAACTATTAGTCAAAAGGAAAGCATTTTGCGTGACAACAACGTCGAAAATTGCAAACGCTTGCATTTCCTGGTGTAATCATAAAATATATGTGTAGAAAAGCTATGAATTTAAGGATTTCAAAACAAAGATATGAAGACATTACTTTGCATTACCTAGTCATGCATGCAATAGGGTGACTTTGGGCGTGAGTGACTAATTTCAGAAAATAAAAAGCAAATATTCCAAAGAAAAAACCAAAACAAAAAAAAAAAAAATTAATAAGTAAAATCGTCCCATACTTTTGACGAGTTAATTTTTTCCAAAAAAAAAACGGCCTTGCATCTCAGAAAAAACTATCCACTTTAAAACTGTTGCAAAATATTTCTAGTGCGATGGGTAAATTTTGGAAAGAAGAAGGTGCAAATGAGAGCTGTAGCCCCCATACAAAGGAACCATTTTTATGAAATTTTTGTGTATCGAAAACTTTAAAAATTATTGACTTCAATTTGTACAACAATACCTACGTTCTGGGGAAAAAAACTTCTATCCAGTACGAAAAATAGCATCTCTCATACAAACCGGCAAATTTCGTCAAGTTTTCTAGTTCAAAAACTAGGACAGCTATCAACCTAAGTTTAATAACAAGTTAAAAAGTTAAGGTCACTAAAGCTAGTCCATATTATACCCCCCACCAAATTTTATTTTATATTAAGTTTCACCGTATGCATAAGGTCTAGGCCGGTTAATCTTTATTTCATGGGTGGGGTAACTTGATTGGCAGGAGGTATGCTCGATAATGGACCAATTTTTGTAAAATATTGTTGGCTCATTTGTTTTTAAAATAAGACTTGCGAATGTGTTAATATATTTACTTAAACAGCACAGCAACCTGTGAGGTTAAAAGCCTGATTCTGACAATTAGGCAATAACAGATTAAAAACCAAATAAATGTTACCTTCTTGTAAATTTTTTTGTAACTGTATTCTAGCAGCAGGGTAATAACACAAATTCAAAAAATCTGGTGAAATTAATTGACAATTGAACTAAATAAAATATTTGGAAATAAAACTAAGTTGTTTTCAAGACAAAAATGTAAATTTTTGTATTTCTAAATAACTGAAGTAATAAATACAGCAGTTATAAACACCAAGCCACAATAAGTGCACACAATAGGTGCATTCCCGTACTTCTTTTTATAGGCAGCAACATATCAATATTTTTTAAATATTTTTTTTTTTGCTTAAAAGTTAACACTTTGAATTTTGATACTTTAATGGTTTTGTACACACAAAACGATAAGTTCGGAGAAAATTCTTAAATTATTTATTATAAAAATAATGTTTATTACAAATAAGTTTACAAAAAAAGGAAAAAATTAATTTATTTGGCAAAAATGTCCGATTGAGATGACGGCAAAAAACAGTTTACCAGTACAGCATTTTGTCCAAACAATACGGGACTACACCTATTGTATGTTAATAATTTTAAAAATCTTTCATACCTCCTTTTTAGAAGGTAATAAATTTATTAACTTTCTGTAAAAAAAAGTTGCCAGAACAATAATTATTAAAGTTTTTTACTTTAGTTTCAAATTGCAACCAAGTTTAATTTCTTTTACTTCTACAGAGTAAGACTGTATATGTGACATTTGGGAGTTTAACTTTAATGGCTCCAATGGTTAGTTTTGGGTTATTTACGACCTTTACACGAAAGCTGTTTGAAGGGTCGGTTGTGCTTAATCTGGGAGGGCATTTGTATGGGCCCCGTTTAGCATTTTTTTTTATATTTTTATAATTGAATCTTCGCTTAAACAAACTAACAATAAATACTCAAATCTTATGACTAAGTGTGTTTAATATTAGTCCAGTCAGTACCAGTCTAAAGTCTAAGTTCTTATAATAATTTATTAATTTAAGAGGTTTCATCTTAACGCAGTAGTATACCTTCTTTTTAGACGAGTGTGTCTTCTATGTTGCAAGATACTTCGAGCGAGCGGGTTTGAATGTGTTTTCAGCTTATTTAAATACTTGTCAGTAAAATTTCGCATTTTACTAGTGGAACTTCTAGATCCTTGTGGATGTTGCTGTTTTTAATATACGAAGGAGCACCAGTTATCATTCTTAGAATTTTGTTTTAACGACGTTGTATTTTTTCTATGTTAGAGGCGGAAGCAGTGCTTCATAATTGTATACTGTAGCACCAAATTGGTTTTAAAATCGAGTTGTTTTAGAGAAGAAGTTTACAATCAAGACGTAGCACAGAGTTTCTACCAATTAGCCAATGGATTTGAGCAGCTTTAAGTTTCATTTGAGTCAGCTTCGCATGATAGGCAGCGATCTAGGTGAATACCAAGATATTTTGTCTCGGTTCGTTGAGGCACCATATGGCTGGTAATAGTGATTAATGAGCACGTTTCTTTGCGTAAAGTAAAAGTTACGTGGGTACATTTTTGTTAATTTATTTTTTATTCCCCATAACTTTACCCGTTTCTCAACTTCGGTTACGTGCTGTTGCAGTTGGTTGGAAGCCTCCTTAGGGTCTTAATGATTACTAAGGAAATCAGTATCAAAAAAATGAACGTATAATATCAGTCTTCAATAAGCTAGTTTATGGCATAAAGCTGGAGTTACATACGTATGTATGCAAAACTTTGTGCCCTTTTCCGAAAAATATTTAAAGGGAAAGTGATTATAAGTCCATTGGTGTATTTTAAATTGGATATTAGTCCCATAAATTTTTGCATGAGCACTACCCTACTGCCTTCTTATGTGCTGTAAGTCTAAAAGTTTGGGTGGATGACATGATCGGGTATACAAAAAGACCAATGTAAAAGGTATTTAAGATTCCTACAGCAGAGTAAGGAATTTTTACTTGTCTTTTCATTGAAATTTTTTAGGGCCATTCTATTTCATTAGACTAGATAAAATTAAGTCTACTCAGAACTAATGTTCAAGCTAAACGAAATTTATCAGTTTTTGCATGCATGTGTGTCATTGATTCGATCCAATATATTGATGAATATGAATCCATCACACTGATGACTTTTAAAGTGAATGTCTACTTTGTTTGTAAGAAATTTTTCATTTAAAATAATTAAAGTCATCAATTTATGTTTCCAAATTTGTAAAACAAATCGCCTAGATGTATTAAAGCGAAATACGATTTATTTAAACAATTCATACCAGATACATATTTTGAAAATGACACCATTAAGGCATCCTTTTTTCTATTATAAAATGTGTTGGTGTGCGTGTGTATGTGTTTTTTTCCTTCGGGGACAATCGAAAAAATTTTTAAGCAGAACACAAGTATCCTCAAAATGATAAATATGACAACAGATAAGCAGCACATGTGTATGTTATATGCAGAGACATCTTTTTGTAAGTGTGTTACTACAGAAACATAGAACATAAAAAAATACGAAAAACAGCTAATGTTCACTTATCAAATACATGTTTACAAATAAGAAAACAGATTTTTCACACTCACACCCAAAACTTATTCTATATCTTTTTAAAAAAAAAAAAACTTATGTATGTATGTATGTGTAAAAGGAAAGACACATCACCGCTCACAAATAAATAAGAAAAATCAAATAAAAAAAAACACAAAACAACATTTGAAGGTTTAGGGTTTTTAAATTGTTAAAATAGATTGAAAATAAATTAATTTTTAAGTTCATAAATTATACTTAAATTTTTTTAAATATATTTAATAATCTTTGTGTCTATTTAATCTTTTGCATTCAGTTGTCATTGGAAGGGGCAATTGGTTCAAAACTAACACCTCATAATGGGTTACAGGCCAATCCTATATAAGCGAAATTTGCATTAATTGTTTAAGATCCTATTCAATCTACTTTGTTTGTATTTACTCGTGTGTGTGTGCGTATATAAACAGATGTATGTTTATATGTAGGGACAATTATTTCTATTTTTTCCCCAAACCTCTTTAACACCTTTTAACCAGTTACTTGATGTGTGCCTTTTTAACCGATCACGACCAATAACTTTTGTCCAGTTTATGTTTTGTACCTGTAACAGGACGAGTACGCCGACAAATTGGCACACATTTTCCGCAAGGTAGTTACAACTATTATTTTCTTTTATTTTTTTAAAGTTATTTTTTAAAAACGAATAAAATAACTTAAAAAAAGTAACAAAAAATTTATGATTTTTTCGAGAGGTGTTTAAACTCATTTAATTTTTTTATCTTTTTCAAAGTACTTAGAACTAACAAAAATGATCAAAAAGTACCAAAATAAATTTTTACCTCTTTTTGTTCTTAGTTTTACCTGTGAGAGTAAAACGCTCAAGAAAGTACGAAAATCGTATTAATTTTTTTTCGAGCCCTGCCGAACCAAATTTGAATTCGATTTCTGGGCTTAGTAGCTTAGAAGTTACGAACTAAATATTAGCAGTATCAAAAAAAAGTTCTTACTCTTTTTTACTCTTAGGGTCCAAGGTTGCGAAAAAGTGGCAAACATGGGTCCTTGTGTTTGCGATACTTTTGAATTTCCTTTCTAACGCGTATAATGCAGATAAAGCACCTTACCAATTCCTCTCTTTACGGCTTATTTATACCCTAATAAGGAAATTCTGTTTTGGCATATCTAGAGGAATACGAAGTTGAAATTTCCAATCTATAGTTTTACGCATTTGTGCTGCACGATGATAAATATGTCAGTTAGTCAGTCATATATGAAAAATGATGGATATTTAATTAAATCAAAAATATCGTTATTGGTACAGTGCATTATTTAAATGGCAGACATTTGTTTTCAACAATAAATATTTTAATAAAGCAAATTAATATCTTGAACAAAAAATTTAAAAAAATTTATATTTTGAGTTAAAACGTTGTTCAAGTAAATGAGCGACATGTATGTATATACAATCTTGTGCATATTAATGTTGAAGTATGTATGTACGTCCTTGCATAACATAGTCAGAAGCACACTTTGTATTATGCAAATTTTGAAGACCCAAGTTATCTTCTTAAGCAAAAAGTTTTACTTCCATTTCCCCTGTTCTTGGCTAACAATCTGGAAAACTTCTGTTTTAACCACTTAAATAAAGAGGAAATGGAAAGTAAATAACAGCTCATTCATGTGCACACACACCCAAACGAATACTTTTAAAATAAAATAAAGAGTAAATAGCTCGCAGCTGCTACTTACATAGATGTTTAGTTTCCTCCTTGTGCATCTTTAGTTTCAAACTTGAGAAATGTGCAACACAAAACAAACCAAAAATTTTTTAGTCCTACTTTTTAATGTTTTTCGAAGTTAATATATAAAGAAAATTGTAGAACAGTGTTTCCCAATGCAAAAAAGTTTAAAATAAAGGTTGATGCAACAAAAACATTAAGAATCTTGAAACTGAAGTGTTTTATAAAAAGTGCTGGTATAATCCACCAATTTAAGCATCTCCGTCTGGCTGGGTGTCCATGTATTTTTGCAAACACGCTACAGCTTGCAATTTTGAAGATATTTTGATGAGGTTTTTAATAATAATCGGTTCATTATTTGACAAACGCCAATAAAAATGTCCAGCATGAATAAGCGTTTTTGCCTATAACTGACCCAAATATTACTCAATTTTGGCTTAATTTTTCACAATGATCTTACTCTATACTACCGGCTACTATACAGAGCAAACACTTTTGCATACATTCCTAATACAAGTATAACAAGATCGGGCTTGATTGACTATAACATTCTTACTTTTTTCACTTTTAATACTTCTTAAGTGTACATTAAACACGTGCAAAGATATATCTGTTTACAACTGTTTGTGTGTTTTTCAGCTTTCAGTGCGTATTGATAAGTAGCTTTGTGTTTTTGTTATAAGTTGGTATTGGTGTTTTCTCTATTTAAATGTGGTGTGGTTTGGTAAAATGAGAGTAAGAGTAACAAATTTGTTTTTCTATGTTTTGTTGAAACAGATACATACAAATAATGATGTTTAACTATAAGTACTTTCGTTATTTTTCTTATTCTGGCTACATGAGCCAGTTTTTCTATTTTATAAATTTTATTTAAATCAATAAAACATATTTAGCTAAAACAAAATCAAAACTGCATCGTTACTATATATATTAAAGTCAAATTTAAAATTAAAATTTAAATTATTGAAAAATACAAAATAACTGTTGTATTATAAATTATTTTGTAATCATATATTCCATGAATTTAATATTAGAAAAAATATAATTTATAAAATAAACTTGAATTGAATAAAAAGGTTCTACATGGCGCAGTCGAAAAAGGAAATTTAAAAAAGGAAAAATTATCAAAATGGATTTAAAATCTATTCCTGATTTGAAAGTGTGTGGCAATAGAGCCAGAAACTGGGAAATATTTATCCGAGATTTTGAAGATTATTTAATAGCGAAAAATACAAAGCTTAGTGATAATATTAAGCTGGCTTTATTAAGAAATCAAATTGGATATGAAGGTAAAGAAATAATTCGAACATTGGATATTTCAGTTGAAGACAGCAATAATTATTTGAAAGTTATAAACGCTTTGAATGATTATTTTTCGCCGAAAAAAAATATTTTGTACGAAAGATTTGTATTTTATAATCGTTCCCAAAAACAAAATGAACCTATTGACGATTTTGTTAAAGATTTAAAAGAACTATCTAGTTACTGCGATTTTGCGAATATATCAGAGATGGTAAGAGATCGGATAGTCTTGGGTATATCTGATTCACGACTCCAGGAGATGTTACTGAAAATGGATGATATTGGAATAGAGAGAATAATACTAGAATGCAGAATATATGAAAAGCAAAAACAACAAATAAAAGAAGTACAAGAATCAAAAAAACATATAGATAATATTCAGGAAAACTCTGAAAATTTTGGTGAGATGGAAAATGTAAATTTTATAAACAGAAAACGACAACAAGGTAAATTGAATAAACATCAAATTAAGCAGTTACCTAATGCAAATATAAAATGTACCAGATGTTTTAAATTTCATAATAATAATAATAACTGTCCTGCATTTGGTAAAATTTGTAACAAGTGTAAGAAATTAAATCATTTTGCTGTAGCTTGTAGATCAAATATTAATGTTAATATTTTAAATCAAAATGATAGCGGTAGTTTAAATTCTAATTGTGATTTTGCATTAACTGACAGTATTAATTCTCATAATGTTAAAGATATTTGGTATCACGAATTAAATGTAGAAAATCATAAAGTTAAATTTAAATTAGATACGGGTTCAGATGCAAATATAATTCCAATTTCTATTTTGAATAAAATATGTAAAAATTCAGGCTTAAAATCTACTAATATTACATTAAAGACCTACAGTGGTCACAAAATACATCCTTTGGGTGAGGTAACTCTTCGATGTTCATCAAGAAACAATATTTCTAAAGAGTTATTTTTGATTGTAAATGATGGTTATAAACCAATTTTAAGCAGGGACACCTGTGTAAAATTGGGATTGATAAAGAGAATTTACAATTTGGAACAATGTGATGGACCAGAAACTTTATATCATGAATATAAGGATGTTTTTGAGGGAGTTGGGAAATTTGAAAGAGAATATAATATTGAAATCGATCATAAAGCTATTCCAGTTGCTCATCCACCTAGGCGAGTTCCACTAAAAGTTATTAACAAGCTTAAAAATAATTTGGATGAATTAGTTGCTATGAACATAATAGAAAAAACAGATAAACCACATGCTTGGGTTCACAATTTGGTCATTCGTGAGAAAAAAGATGGCTCTCTACGTTTATGTTTAGATCCTAGGGAATTAAATAAATATGTAATTCCAAATCATTTTTTAATACCAACATTTGAAGAAATAAGTTCAAATTTAGTAGAATATGTATATTTTTCTGTATTTGATTTAAAGAATGGATTTTGGCATGTGGCTTTGACAGGAAAATCTTTTAATTTAGTTACTTTCAGCACACCTTTTGGCTGTTATAAATTTAAAAGGCTACCTTTTGGTTTAATAACTGCTTCTGAGGTGTTTCAAAGATATAACTATGAAACTTTTGGAGATTTACCTGGAGTAAATATATATGATAGATGATAATTTAGTATTTTATAATGATCGTATAATTATACCAAAAGTTTTGCATCAAAATATTCTGGTAAAATTGCATGAGAGCCATATGGGTGTGACAAAGACAAGAAAGAGAGCTGCGGAATTATTTTATTGGAGAAATATGAACCAGGATATTGAAAATTATATTTTAAAATGTGAAAAATGTCAGGAAATCGGGCCATGCATTACTAAGGAGCCAATTATGCCCCACAATATTCCAGATTTACCTTTTGAAAAAATTGGTTGTGATATTTTGGAATATTCGGGAAAAAATTTTTTAGTTATTGTTGATTACTATAGTAAGTGGGTTGACTTATTATATTTAAAATCTAAGACATCGTCAGATGTCGTTGAGGCGTGGATAGAAATATTTTCAAGATTTGGAATACCCAAAGTCGTTATAGCAGATAATATGCCGTTTGCTTCATACGAATGTTTAAAATTTTCCAATAAATGGAATTTTAAAATTATTACAAGTAGTCCAAACTATCCTAGAAGTAACGGTTTGGCTGAAAGGGCAGTTGGAATAGCTAAACAGATCTTAAAGAAATCTGAAACAAAAGAAGAAGTGTATAATGCTCTTTTGGAGTATCGAAATACTCCAGTTAAAGATTTGAGTTATTCACCAGCACAGCTCTTATTATATAGGCGTTTACGTACTAAAATTCCCATTACAGATAAGTTGTTACAACCTAGTTCTGAATATATTAGTAATAAATTCATTAAGAAAGAAATGGAGAGTAAAGTAAAGAATTTTGAAAGGTATTATAATCAAAGCACAAAAGGAAGAAAAGAATTTAAGATTGGAGATAATGTATATTTTAAAATTTATTCTTCCCAAAAGTGGGTACCTGGAATTATAATTGCTTATCATGATACACCCAGATCTTTTATTGTAAAAGGTTTAATTGATGAAAAAACTTACAGAAGGAACTCGTTTCATATTAAGTTAAGAAAAACTAATGAAAACTGCATAGGGGTAAATAACAGAAACGATTTTAGAGATGATACTGTCAATTTACGCAAAAGTAAACGAATTAGAAAACCAACAAATTTTTATGAACCTATGTAATTATGATAGTTTTATATATTGTTTTATAATTCATAACATTACTATTTTGTTTTTAAAAAAAAGGAAGATGTTGTATTATAAATTATTTTGTAATCATATATTCCATGAATTTAATATTAGAAAAAATATAATTTATAAAATAAACTTGAATTGAATAAAAAGGTTCTACAATAACTATATATTATTTTATCCTAATTTTAGAGCTTGAGACCAAAAAATGTTTTTTTTAATTTATTTTATTCATTTTTAAACACTTTAGCTACAATTAACTTAAAAAATCAAATTTTTGTTTAATTCACAACCTTTTATATAAACGATCTTGTTTATTTGTTGTACCAACAGTTATAAGAAAACATGCATGGTACTATTGTTTTTCAGCACAAAAAAAAAAAAACAAATACATTACGCACTCAATGCAAAACCATAAACAGCAATATTTGTTTATAAGAGTAGAGTGAGTGCGCAATAGCAAAACCATACAATATCAGTTACACTTATTCACACACTTATACCAAAAACAACTAGTATGCACAAGGATGTACAAGGTATATCTGTTTTTGCAATACTTATTTGTTCTATTTGTGCACGTGTATAGTGTACATGTATATACATTCAAGATGTTATTATCTTCTGTAACAAATTTTTCATATCATAGTTTTATTTTTGCTCAAAATAAATCAAGAAAACCAAAAAGTCATTTGTTTTAAAAAAAATTAAGCATTACCACTTTAGGTTGGTGAAAGCATACTTGACTCTCCGATGGTTTCTTGTGCCTACTTTCTTCCTTTAAAAATTAAAAAACAATAACTACATTTGACCCTTGGTTTTGAGTTTTGTTTTTTTTAATTTTTTTTTATTTTCGTTAAACGGTTAAATGTGTATCTTAAAATCTGGTTTCATATGCGTCTTATACATGGGCCTTTTCTACCTTTTCTAAAGCAAAAAGTGATGCAACATAAATCTTTTAATAATAAAAAACAAACAACCCTTTGCTTACAATAACAATGCCATATTGAAAACGAACTATTAAGTTTTATAACATTGATTATTACTTCTTTATTTTTAAAGTGTTTTTAATAACAAAATATAATTTTAAAATACTATGTAGTTAATTATGTCGGCTACAGTCAACTTTAAGCCGCCGCCGCTAAATTTTAACTCAGCCGCCGCCAACAATCTGCATGGATTCCATGTAGTTCACACACACCCCTGAAAACTACATTTAGCCGTAAAAGATTGATTTTATTTTTAAATAATTTTCATATAAATTTTCATGTAAATAAATGGTACATACCAGTCAAGACACCGCCAACACAAGACCAACAGCAGCACATTTACTTTAGTAGCAACCAAGGTGTATCTAAACACGGTGGTAGCGTAAGTGCTACATATACAACACTAACCACCATATGTAATTTTTATATCCGGGGACAAACACCTAGACGTCGAAAAATACGATCAAGCAAATTAACGTAATGGGTGTAGTTTTTGACGTCTAGGTGTTAGAGATACTCAGCTGACACTATAACACCACCTTGTATAGAGTTACTTTGTTAGTAACGTATAATGCTAGCATTGAATTTTATGTCAACAACTAACAAAAAAAAAAGTTGATACTTAATTTGTTTTACATCCTACATGGAGCACAATGCAACCATGGAAATGTTAAAGAATCATTAATGAAGGTAACAAATTGTGATTTATTTCTCAAGTTAAAATAGTGAAATGATTTGGTATTTAATCTCGTAACATTAAAAAGAGATTAAAGATAATTAAGTGCAAAAAAGAAAGGTAACAAGCTTACAGTAGTATCATTTACGTTGCAGCTGGGAAAATACGTAAAGTTTGCAATATTCTCAGCCAAATAAAAATTTTTGGGTGTCTGCTTACTTTTTATGTCCCCATATAGCTCTATACAGACCCTGGACTTATTATACCCACAACACATACGTTGTATGGATATTATGCGTTTGCGCATATGTTTGTAACGCCTAAAAAAAGGTCTGAGACCACCTTCGAGTACACCAGTCGACCCAGAACCACTTTCTGAGTCGATCTAAGCATGTCCGTCCGTCCATGCATATGGCTGGGTGTCTATGTATTTTTTTTAACATGATACTGGTCGCAGGATATTTTTTGTAAGAAATTTCGCCCTGGTAAATTTTTTGACACTGGCACCAACCCTAATAGTTTTGGTGATGATTGGTCTATTTAATGTTATAGCACCAATATAAATGTCCTCCTGGAAGAAGCATTTCTTTACATAGCAAACCCTCAGGAAATGACATAAGTACAAGGCGGGTCAAAAGAAGCCATCCGATGTTGTTTGTCTCTTACTTTTTTCTAAATGAAAGGCTTCAATTCTCTTTTTTTTTTGTATTTATACGAACCTTTAGAATTTTATTGGTCAAGTCGAGAAAATGATATCGGTCAAATGAGCGCCGTCACAATTGAAACCTTTACTGGCTCGTGTTATGATGTTTTTCGTCACTTCGGCGAGAAGTTCGGGCGACAGATTCTCGCGCTCATGTCGAATGTTGTCCTTGAGGGCTTCCAGAGTCTTGGACTTGTTCACGTAATTACTGGAATTAAAAAAAACCCACAAAAAAGTCTGGAACTGTAAAATCGGGCGATCTTGCGGGCTATTGTAAGCCACCAAAACAAGATGGCTCCTTATGCATTACTCGTGGGCTTTTGCTACCCCAGAAGCGATAGTTTTGTTTCCTTTTGCACCCGCTAAGGTAAAAATAAGCCTAATCGCTCATTATGATTTTGGTCGAAAAGTTGTCCACTTCGGCCTCGAGATTAAGGATGGCTTAGGCATAAGTCGCATGTGTTTGGGGTTCAACAGGCAGCAGTTGATGCACGGACTGGATTTCTTACGAAAACATGCGCAGGTTTTTGACAAAAATTCGCCTTAGGGACGACCGGCTGATGGCTAATTGCTATTCATGGTGTCTGGTCAATTTTTCGGGTGACAGCTCGACATCCTCGCTAACAGCGATGATATTCCCAGCAGAATGGGTGCTCCGAGGCCGGCCACTCTTGGTAGTGATTTTTGTGGGCCAATACATTTTAAGGTTTGTGGCCAAACGGTACATTACTTGCGCAGTGGGTGTTGGTCGATCGATGAATCAACGACGGAATTCGCGCTGCGCCAACACAACAGACAAATAGTTACGCGAAAAAATAGACATGATTATTTTGCGTTCTTGGGGAGTATATTGCTCCATGGCTTGTTCATTTATATTCTACATCTGTTTGGTTCACAAATTCAAAAACAGATTTTACATTGACTACCATTAGCAAAAATAAGAGCATCTTCCAATAGGGTGATTTCTTTTGGCCCCCATTGTACATTGCATTGTTCTGGTATGGGTTAGGGAAAGGTTAAGTGCAGGAGGAAATATTGCTTGTAGACATTTTATTTGAATTTTTTAATATAAACTGTGATAGCAAAGACAACTTTAGGAAGTTTATTCCTCACATGAACTATGCAGAATAAGCAAAACTTTTCATTGGTTGGGTGGATTGAGTGTAGGTCTTGCAACTATAAGGACCCAGGTTCGAGCTCTTGTCGAGACTGGTATAATGTATTTAGTTTTGTTTTGCAAATTCAACTTAATTAAATTGTAAGTGTTAAATAAATTAAACATTAACCTAATATATGTAATAAATATAAAATTTAAAAATATATAAATTTATATATCTTTTAATATTTATAAAATAATACTTTAAAGTTGATAAATATTTTTGTTGCATTTTATTTAAATTTCTTATTTGAATTTAAAATAGATGCAAACTTTTTACACTTGCAAATTCTTTGACTGATACTATCAATTAGCTCGAAGGCTAAGATTCAATACAAATTTAATTGCAGTTATGAACTTCTTAATTGAAATTAACTTTGAATTTTTTCTGTGTAAATGAAAGATATTTCGGTCTGTTTTTTTTTGTGTTTTAGTAGTAAAAATTTTTTAATAAAAACCACAAAACAAAAAATATATTACATTTTGAAAAATAGTAATAGAATATTTTTACATAAATAAAATAAGAACCACGTACACAAATTGTAAACTTTAATATTTATTTGTATGTATTATATATATGTATATCTATAGTTAGGCCACTTGATACGGGAACGTAACAAGTTTTTAAAAGTTCTTTTTTATTATATAAAGACCCTCCTATGTACATACACACAAAAACATACATATTTGTGTGTACATATAAATGTACATATAAATTAGTACATATGCCCATATGTATATATTTTTTTTTGTAGTTAAAATAAGTATTAATAAAACACAATTTTATGTTGAGTAGTTGATAGGAGTATATTAAAAAATCGCATAAATTTTACACCCCTCGTGTGTAATAAAATTTTTTATTAGATACAAATATATGTTTGTACGTAAGAAATTAATGAATATTTTTATTGTTTGGATGTACTTACTGATGTAAATATCTGGCATTTTTATATTTTCTACTTTTATATCTTTAAGCACTAAATGATGATGCAAAACATGAATTAAAGTTTTAGCCAAATGGCTTAGAAAGGCGATGCTTATTATAAATGGATATGCTAGTATTATCCAGTATTGTAATTTTATTGTTTTACTTTAACTAATCTTTTTTTATTTTATTGTTTTTTACATTTTGCCAATTATTTTTTTAAAAATTTCCAAATTTTTTTTGAGTACTAAATTAATGCATATTTTATAAGTTTTAAGTCGATTGCACTGATTCCTCTGATTGCACTGAATAGTGGATGTAGAAGCTTTTCCCTGGAAGTATTAAATATAATATATTTTGGCATATATTCATAAAATTCATAAATTATTTTTAAATTTGACATGTATAAATATTTAGAACAAATTTTTTTAAAATTCATTTAATAAGCCATTTTAAGCTTAAAATAATAAAGTTAAGGAAGATATCATTTTTATATTTCGATTGGGCTAGCGTGTGTAGCATAAGAGCAATTTTATTGTGAAAGGTTTGACCAGTTTACTTATATTTTTTGCTATAACTCAAACCATACAAAATTTTAATTTTTAAATAAGGCTGCGACTTACAAAAATATTATATCCTTGAACGATTAATAGTAAGTAGACACTCACAGAAAAACTACATAAAATTTTTGTTCAAAATAATTTAATTTTTATTAAATTTATTTAATAGTCTCTAATAATATTTTAACCTGATTTTTAAACAAAATTATTGCCTAGACAATTGAAATATTTAACTACCCCAACAAATTCTTTTAACTGAAACTACAACTATAATTTTTCTTTTAAATTTTTGCAATTTTGTTTGTCTAAATTTACAATATCCTCTGTAGGTCCTCAGCCAGACAAAATATTTACTGATTCTCTAAATTTCGTATTTGATTCTACAATTCAATTTTTTCTGTGCTGAAAGAAAATAATTTCCGCTCACAATAACCACGTAAAGACTGTAACCTTACAAATTTGAATTTTAGAGAATTTTAAATTAAACCACGTTATTAATATTTCATTAATTTTCATTCTCTTTAGATGTAAATTTATCTTTTTTTTTAATAAAAACAACTTTTTTACCTCATTTTTTGCCGTTTAACATGAAATTGACTCCAACGCGTTGAACCTAGTCCTCTAGCAAAAGTATAGTTGTAATTTTTTTTATATTTTAGACAACTCTTAAATTATATGTTCTTGTCTTAGAGAGTAATCAAGTTATTAAACAATTTCTTTTATTATTTTTAACATAGAAAATTAGAAACAGACATTAAAGTAATTAAAAAAATTGTTTGACAACCAACTAAAATTTCTAATAACTTGTTCTGTGAATTCGCTTCTATATGAATGTACTTTAAGAGTTTTTTAAAATTTTTTGGGGAAAAAATAATATTTGTTTTGCCATTTTTTTTTTAAAATATGCAAACATACATACATACATATGTATATGATTATTATTTTGCAAAAATTATTTTCGTGCAACTTAATTTTTTAGTGCCTTTTCAAAAAAGAAAAATGTTATAATAATAATAATAATACGACAAAATTATTATGCCACTAATTTGCAAACATTTCTCTCTGTGTATGAACATACACATTTATGCGTTTAATTGCTCTTGTAAAAATAATTGCAGCTACAACAAAAACTCATAGTTGTTGAGTTAGTTAGTGGCTTAAAATAAAGCTCTTAATGCAATAGTTTGTTTTATTGTTGTTGCTATTATTATTATGACAACAATAACATTTGTTTATTACAAAATAATTAACAAAAGTGCACAACAGCAATTTGTTAGGAAAAATTAAAAAAAATAAATGCGTTGGATATTTTAACGTTAAAATTAATTCCAGAGAGCGGCAAACTGTGTTCAAATTGGGGACCGTTAAAGTAAGTTTCATGTCCTTTTCTGTCCGACACGCAGTTTGAATTTGGGTCTAAAATTAGAAATTTACTTGTGGTAAATTTCTCTGTTATTTATTTTGGATTTTCCTACAATTTGAAAAGGGAAAAAGAAAATTAAAACGAAAAATGATTTTTGGAGTTTTCTAAAAAAACTCTTAAATATTTTAGTTTGTCGATAATAATTCTCAATAAGTTTATTAATCAAACCAATATTGAGGGGAAAAAGAAAATCAAAACAAGCGAATAGCGAATGTTGGTTTGTTGGATTCTTAAGAAAACTTGAACGTTTTGGTTGCTTATATTAATTCTTATTTTGTTTAATGAGGTTATTATATAAAGACACAAAATATTCATGAGTTTTTTAAGAATTTGGGTTGAAGTCTACTGATGAGTTGGTGTAAGAACCAACGAAATGCATATAGACAAACTTAACCAACAACAAACCCTATAAATAAACAAGAAAATTGGGATTAAATCCTAAATAATATTTTGAAAAATAAGTTTATTAATGTTATTATATAAAGGCAAGAAATACTCATGAAGTTTTTTAAAAATTTGGTTGAAGTTTACTGAAATGCATATAGGCAACCTTGACCTACAACATATACTATGAGTAAAATATTTTAGATTTTCCTGACAATATCACCTAAAGAGAAGAAGCACCAATCTTTAACAAAAATTTGGCAGAGTACGACTGCGGTAAACGACAACTTTCTTTGCAAAATATTTGTCTGTTTTTTAAATCTAAGATAAATAAATTTAAATTTATTTTTAATTCAGTCCATCATACATTTATCTCTTTATATATGTATATCAGTTAATTTAGCCACTGATAACAGAAGACTTTGCACAGATACTTTAAGGGCGGCGCACATTGGGGTGAATGGTATAGAAAGTAGCGATTTATTCATAAAAGTCGTAGTATTAAAATGTTATTATTTTTTATTAATTGATATTAATAAATACATAAAAAAACGCATTAAAAAATTTTTTTTGGACAACAAATTTTTTTTCACCTGTGATGGGCCTTTTAATACTTTGGAAAAAATGATCGTATTTGACTATTTCTGCTGTAACTTTTGAACGAAAAACGATAAATAAGTAAATTTAATTGTAAATTTGAACATACACTATGTGCTTTTAGAAAAAATATTCTTTTGTTAAAAAGAACTAATATTTAATATGTATTTCATAACTTAAAAATCCCACAAATGTGCAAATAGGCATTCTGGCGTTTATTAGCTAAAATATCCTTTTTATTATTTATTATTGAACTGTAAACACACACTGCAAATAAAATTAACAACACAGAACTATTACTTTTGCAGTTAGTGATGTTAAATTTTATCTACTTTCATATGGTACCAAACATGGTTGTGAAAGTTAAAAATAATTTTTTGAATTAATCGCCACTTTCTATACCAGTCATCTCAATGTGGAGTCAGGAGAAGGGAAGACGGAAGCTCCAGAAATAAATAGGTGGAAACCCAATAGGTATGCTTAACGTTATAGTTGCCAGCAGTTTGGAAGTCGGAAACTAATCATTTTCTGTACTTGTCTTGTAAATTGACAAAATCACGATCTTCTAAAAACATAAGTCAATACGGAAATAGGTGGCTCCATTTGAATTTTCAAATATACAATGCGCAAACTTAACGTATATCACTAATATGTATTTAAACAAAATATTAATTGAAAAATTAAAAAAAATTGTTTGCTGTGCTGGTTTTATTGATTTCAGTTTCATTTGGAATGCTTTGTTTGCCAGAAGATTCTTAATTTGGCGCCAAAACCAATAGCTGGCAACACTGTCTTTGATAATGCATTTCGTTTACTTATTAACTTTAAGGCATCGGAAAATATAATTTTGTTCAGCTTCTTGTTTCTTAGTATAATATTGTTTTAATATAACCTTAATACTCTTCCTGTTTTTAGCTCCTAAAGATACTTATTAGTTTATTTCTTCCTTATTAATAAACTAAAATAATAAAAAAAGAACAGCATCCGCAGTTTTTGTTATTCTTTAATTTAATCAATTTTTAATATTATGCATTAGAGTTTCCTTTTTATTTTTTTTTTATTATTTTCTTTTCTTTCTCTTAAGCCCCAAGAGATGTTTCCTTTATTATTGCTTCCGCATTTTAGCTTTTAACATTTTTCTTATTATTTTTTTCTTATTATTTTGTATTATAATAAAAATTACAATTAAACATTTTCTCAGCAGGAAGATTGGAATTCATAGCATGTTTAGTATAAAATTACAATATGAAATGCTTTTAAAGACACCAATATGCATGAAATGATTTTGTATTTTATTTCGTTGTTTTAGCCCCTTTAAAAGGTTTTCCTGCAGGCAAGAAATTAACCTTTTTAATTGATGATGTTTAACCGTTTGTTTTAGGTTAAATATGTATATTTCAACCACACAATTCGCAATTTGGTACAATAATATTTAGTTTAGATGCCCGCAGGATCATTTTGTATTCCTGTCTTATATGCTGTTTATAGAAACGTCTGTGACGTTTTGTATGTATTTTGTTTTTCCTACAATAACAAAATACACACAAAACGTCCGAGACGTTTTACTTTTCGTTTTCTATAAATAGCACATTAGTAAGCATTGAAGTGCAAGAGTAAGGTTATGTGTGTGTTCATCGATTTCCTTTGTTTATGTAAAGGATATAGCAGTAGAGGAAAAAAACTAATTTATATTTTAATTATTACTGGATATTATTTGCGGTCTATTTATTATTCTGAACAATATCTACCTAGTCATTATATGCATGCGTAAGTACTTACGAATATGTTTTTATATTTTTGGTTTTTACTTTTAACTTCAATTAGTTACACTATGCAACAAGCAAAATTACATTTGATGACCACTATATCTGTGACGTTCACATAGTGATAGGGGTAAATGTATATCAGTTTGTCAATCAATTTGTAATTTCTTTATTATCCATAAATTACATATATTCTGGATCCTTATAGATAGGGAAGGTAATATAACAATGTCCGTCTGTCCATCTGTCCGTCCATCGGTCTGTGTATCCCTTGAAAGTGACACAGATAATGATTTTAACATCAAGAAATCAGAAAAGTTCCTGAAACAATCGCGATTTAAAATCAGCAAAACCGGTTCAGTATTAACCGATATATAAGCGAAAACCCAAAATAACCCATTTTTTAGGACAAAATCCGTGCTTATATCCCTGTATATCTAAGAAAATATAGTCTTTCTTGCCACAAAACTTGGCTTGGATACTTCAAAGTTAATTACCAAAATTAGACAAAACTTTTTTTTAGATTGGATCAGAGGAAGTGGTATTTCTCCTACAATTGCTCAAATTCAGTGAAATATTTAATGCGCTGTATCTTGAACACTATAACAGCTGTCGACTTCAAATGTTTTTCAGAAAGTAATGGGATAATAAGATCTACACTATGAAAAAAAATTTAAGGCAAAAGGAGCGGAAGGGGTAGCTCCCATACAAGTTAACAATTTTTATGAAACTATATCTCGGGAACTATAACAGCTATTAACTTCAATTGTAATACACCACACTCTGCAAGCGGTTCATGTTTGGAGAAAATCGTATAAAAGTCAGTTATGTGCAAGTACCTGTATCAGGATTAAGTTATTGTGGGCGTGATCCTGCGCAATTTGTAGCCTTAAGAATTTCGATATGGGAGATATTGTTCATACGTACAAATTAAAGAAATTCAATGCAGAAGAAGTACCAGTATTAAGAATTTTTTTTGTGGGCGCGGCACTGCCAACGTAAGAAGCCTCGTATATGCGTACAAATTTTCAAAAAAATTCGGCAGTAAAAGAGCTAGTATAAGAACTTAAATTTAAAAGGGCGTGTAATCTCCCACCTTTTTGTCTTAAAAAGTTTTAATCTAAAAGTGGGTAATACGCGACCAACATTTAATTAAAATCGGTCAGGCAGAAGTACCTTGATTCAGATTTTAATTTTTGTGAGCATGGCCACGCCTTCTTTATTGCCTTTCATATTTTGGCGTTGTTGGTCTTATTTATGAGATTAAAGTATAAAGCAAGCTATGCAGTAGAAGGATCACTTTAAAGGGTTTAGTTTTTGTGAGCGTGACATCACCCACTATATCACCATAAAAATTATATTTTTTAAGCCTTTTATTGTATAGCCGTACAAATTTAAAAAAAATTTTTGTAGGAAAAGTACTTTTATTAATACTTGGGTTTTTGAGGGCGAGGCACCGCCCACTTTTTTACTCTAAGGATTTTGGCGTTAGATGTTAAATTTTAGTGGGCATGGCATTGCCTACTTCTTGTCTACAAAATTTTGATTGTAGTAGCCGCTAATATGTAAACAAACTTTCAAAAAATCAGTCAGGCAGCAGAGCCTTAATTGAGTATTATGTTTCTGTGGGCTATGCACAGCCAACTTTCTTACCTTTAACAACTTTTTGGTAGAAGCCTTATATATGCAAATAAAGTCCAAAATAATGGGTGCGGTTAAAGTACCAATATCAAAACTTATTTTTTTTCAGTAGAAGTATAGGCAAATTTTAAGTACTGTGGGTAAGGCATCGCCTCTCCACTCCAGGCTTATGTTCCAAGTTCCATGAAAATCGGCTTAGCCGTTTAGGCGAAATTACATGACAAACAAATAAACAAAAAAAACAAACAAACGTACACTTTATTTTTATAATATACATATTTAGGAGTTATAATCCTTGGAAATTTTACACTTTTCCACAATAGTGCTTTTAGTTGTATTTAAATGAACAAAGTATTGTAATTTAAATACAAACATACTTTCAAACAAACTTTTTTGTTTTTTAACTTGTTTTTTCTTATTATTGGAATAAGTAACTTTAATTCAAAATGCTGTTTCTTGCATTAAGTGCTTATTACGCTAATGCAACCAACAAGTTAAAAGAAAAAGAAAAATAAAAATAATAAAAAGTCATTTAACTACTTTTATTCACCCTCTTTTTCTTCTACTTGTTTTCATATTTTCTTTTTATTTTTTATAGAAAACTGATATACATTAAGACGGTGTGATTTGTAATAAAAACTGAACTGGAAAATGAATTTTTATTTACTTTTTATATTGCAATTTATGGTATTTATGATTTTTTAAATATTACTTTATTTTAAATATTTATTGAGCAAGACTCAATGAAATTTTATCCCAAAACTAATTTTAGCTTAAAACACCCATTTTAAACCTTGTGTAAACACGCACATTTTTAAAATTGGTTCGACTCTATTTTAAGTCCATTTAAAGCAAATTTCCAAATTATTTATTTTTTTTTTATTTTGTTTCTTCTCGCAAACATATTTCTAGAACATACTTACCCTCTATATCCACGCCCCAAAGGGGCTGCCATACAAAACTTACAAAATAGTTATGAAAATGCCCACAGCTTCTTCACAGCCAGCCTTAGAGCAATAAAGTGTACGACCGACCCCCATTAGTTTATTCTCCCAAGTATATTCCTAGAACATTCTTTCCCCTATCTCCACGCCCTTAGGGGGATGCCATACAAAATTTAAAAAAATAAGGATAAAAACCCCTACAACTTCCCCGTAGTCACCCGTGGAGTGTTAAAAAACGATACCAACCCCTATTTAAAAATTAAAAATATTTTTTAAGTAAAAAAATGGATAAAAATAAAAAAAAAGTTCAGGATTTCCAAAGGCCAATGAGAAGGGTATATAAGATTCGGCACAGCCGAATATAGTGCTTTTGCTTGTTATTTTATGAAAACAATATCTTTCTCAAATATAAAAAAGGATTGTGCAGAGATGCGATTAATGTATGAGCTACTTTCCATTGTCTTACATCACCATGGCTCAAGTGACAAAAAAAAATAAAAGAGTTGCCAACATCAGATTTAAAAAATCCTTAAAAATAGTTTAGTTAAAATACAGTTTGTGGATACAAAATTTTAAGAAAGCATTTCTGTGCATTAAATGTTTTTTTAGCTAAAATGTATTTAAAACCTTAATTAAGATTTTTTTATAAATACAGCCGTAAGTATTTATAAAATAAAATAAAATATGAAACTCCTCTTCTTTAATGAAGCTTCGTTAGTCAACAAAATGATATTTCGTTTTTAGGATTATCCCGCTTACGCTTAATTAAATCCTTTTAAGGCTTACAACAAAAACGGTTTTAAATTTAAATCAATCCTTTTATGGCTTAAATGTGGTTAAATAAGAAATTCGTACTATATAAATCATATTTGGTTACAGAAATTTCGTACTCGGCTTAAGAAAATCCATAGTCACTGTACTTTTGACACCGCTACGGCTTGATTTAAGTAAAGTTTACTTAATTTATTTTTTGTGTGTATCCAAATACTTCCCGGTAAAAATGAGCGATACATCATATGAGTACACAGCAACTGTAGCGGCCCCGCCCTTAAGTTCCATAAGAAGCGCGTTGGCAATCAATGTCCATAAAATACCAAAAAAGCCACTTAAGCATCACTGACATCATTTTTATGCCAAACATTTAATTTGAGTTTTCTCATGCACTTTATTTTCCAAATGTAAGTCTATATGTATAACCAGCGCTTAATATATGAAACAAAATAGGAAAAGGATAATTAAAAGGAACTTGACTATACTCGAATCCATCTTCTTTTTTTTTTTTTGCTAAAGTAATTAAAACACAATTTTTAAACAATATTTTTTTGTGGAAAATGGATGTCAAGTATCTCAAATTGTCCGGCCCGTGATTAAAAAGGAATACACTGGATTGGTTTAAATCGCTTAGTAATGAAAATCAATAATGGTGGGTAATTACATCAAGAAGAATAAGATGAAAACACAAAAAAATAAGTATTAAAAAATATTACAAACATGTAGTTTGTATTAATATATGAAATTTTTTTTGCACCGTGATCGCTTGAAGTAAAAACTGAACAAAGCGTTTAGCTTTGTGCTGAACGCTGGCTTGGTTTTTTAAGCAATAGTAAAAGTGCGATTAGTAATTACCGAGGGACCGAGGAAACGGACCCAAGTGGGCTGCACAACTATCACTTCATCAGTTCCGCAGCCGCCTGTTCTACCTAATTACCTATACGCGTTTAACTTTTGCATGACATTTACTTTTTTCTTATTTGGGTTTAGAGATTAAAAAAAAATTAACAATATTGATTTTTTACATGATTTATTTTTTCTTAGCAACACCAGCCAAGAACTAGAATGTACTTCGAAACCAGTTAAAAATTTCCAAACAGTACTTTTTGAGCCGCAGAAATGCTTAGCTCTTAACAACATTTACTGAACTCACATGATTTAAAAAAAGTCAAACGGGATTTCTTTTTCCTTGCAAGTCAGAACGAACTATCTTACAATTTTTCAAAGACTATGCTTCACTATCACTTGATCAGAAACCCTAAGCGAGTGTTTAGTACACAGAAAGAATTATTTTAGTTGGATGTAAAGTTTAAAGTAAAACTGAATGCCCGTTGTTTAATTTACTCTGTTACTTTAAGGTTGCGCTTAAAAATATTTAACCTAAACGCACATTCCGTATTTTACTGTGCGGTCTTCAGCCGTTTAAAATATAAAAAAACATTTCTTAAAACGAGAATTATTAAATATGTTTCTTTATTTTTTTTAACTGTTTTTTCTTCAGCTAATTTCTGCAAGAGAAACAAACAATTTTACATTTAGCTTAACACAGTGCTGAATGCCTCCAGTTAGTTCTGGAGAAATAGGTAACCTTATTCTCAATCACAAAAAAAGTCAATTCCGTTTGCTTTTTTAAAAAAGCATTTAAGTTAAATAGATGTGGTTAACAGCAAAGCACTACTGTTATTCAAAGAGCACTATAAGAAAATCTGTAGCTGGATTCTAAAATATGTTTTAAGAAAATATTAGTAAGAAGGCTTTGATTTAGGAAAAGGTAAGTTAAATGTAAATTTTGTTTGGTTTTCCAATTACAATTATGAAAATTATTAGTTAAAAATTAACTCGTAGTAAAAAGGAATTGGCTAAACTGAATATAAAAAATAATGAAGCAAAAGTTGTCTTAAAAAAGGATGAGATCAACAAGGAGTAATTAGTAATATTTCTTTATTATTTTATCTAAACTTTTAAAACGAATATAATAAAAAAGTAAACTTACGCCAAGTGACGCCACAGTTGAACATGTGTAGGTAATTACTTAACGCGCATTTACTTTTGCCAAAAACTAAACTCCATAAAACTAAACGCCACGTTCAGTTTTTTACTGCAAACGTTCAGGGTGCAAAAAAACTCAATAAATATTCAAACGTTTGCTTTGCTTTTTTACCACGTAATTATTTCTGTGTAATGTATTATTTGGTTTATTTAAATGAAAGTTCAGCCAGAATTTATGAAACAATTACAGAACAAGTAAACAAAACGTTTAGTTTGTCTTTGAAGTAGCTGGTATAAAATTCACTTTTTTAGTCAACTTTCTTTTGTTTTTTCAACAGGTGAACACAGCATAGTAAAATATACACATGCGTTTGGACTTAAGATTTCTGAATGTAATCTTAAAGTAACATAAAAAAATGTGACAAGAATTAAAATTTTATATTTTACTAAACTTAAAAAAATCTGTTGGTTGCTGCTGTTTGCGGTAGCTTTTTCTATAATTTTTGCAAAAACTGTTCAATCGTCAAAAATCAATTTCTGGCATATTGTTGTTGTCTGTTATTATTTTATATGGAATATGCTTTTTTCTTTATTTCGTTTTATTTTTTTTAAATTAAATTTTCGTTTCTTTGACTATGCGAACTTCAATTATTCTTCGTTTAATTGACACAGCCAACGTGCTTTTAACAAAAAAGAAAGGAAATAAAAAGTGTCTGAGTAATGAAAGGTATTGAAAAGAAAAATTTAATTAAGTCAAGAGCTTTTAAAAATTTAAGGAATCTAAAAAGAAAAATTTTAATTTTTTAAACTGACCAGTTTATATTAAATAATAAAACTTATCAAAAGTAAATTTAATATTGTGAGTATAATAGTAAAACAAAATAGTCTTGAACCTAAAGTTGCGTATTTACGAGTACATACATATATATAAGAAAGTCTAAAGTCTAAAGTAAATACTTTCGGATTAACGTTTTTTCTTAGGTCTACAAGTTTTGATTAATTTTTTTTTTCAAAGAATTTTTTTAAAAATTTTTACGATTTTAAATAAGTTTGTTTAAAACAACATATTTTTATTGATAATTGAATTTAAGTTGGCAAAAGTTATACACGTACAAACCCATTTCTTATTAAGTAGCATTTAATCCGCTACTTTGTAAATAAAAGAAGTACCATATGCACATATAAATTAAATCGGCAGGCTTCCCTCTACAATCTAAATCAATTATATTTAAATAGAAAATTTTCTTAATGTATGTAAAGTTATACCAAAAATTAAAAAAAAAAAAATAAAAATCCCAAAAAACGAAATTACCAAAAACGTGAAAAACTAACTTGTGTCCCCTTTTTACTACAATTTGGGTCAACATTCCTCAATTTAATATTTTTTTAAGTGACCTCAAGGAATGCCTTAAAGGTTCAATTATAAGTGACTTACCATAACGCCATAGCCATAACCGTTGCCATAAAAACCAAAACTCAATTGGTTTTTAAGGTTATGTTTATGGCGTAATGGTAAGTCACCTATAATCAAATACAGTGTTGCCCATAAGTTTGGTTCGAACAGCTGTTTACTGCGATGTGGTTAAGTCACGTGTAAATGAACCTTTAATTAAAAAAGTGTTTTTTGGCCTCCACACAAATATGCAAAATACTCTACTCTAGGTTAATCAGAACTGCTGGATAATACTCGGACAATAATTATAACTGGGTGGAGTTTGAACAAAAAAATTAACAAATGTTAAACATTTGCTTTCTTGGTAGTAACTAAATTGCCCTAAGGGTTGGATGAAATACAAACATATGCAGATAAGGTTCTACGCACTGTGGGCAGGGTAAAATGCAAAAAGTACCGCAAATATGAAAAAAGTACTTTATAATCACTTAGTTGAATTCCAATCTCAACCCGGGTAGAAAGCCGTTAATTTCATATTTATATGCCCTTAAAAAAAAATTGAAAAAGAACAAAACAGAAAAGAAAATATTTACCCCATTTAGTTAATTTTCACTTTATTTGTGTTAAACTACTCTCTCTTTCCTTTTTCAATGCTTTGAGTATTGAGAAAAATTCAAACAGAACATTACAAGTACCACAATGTAATATCTTTTCAGCATGTTAGCATTGTTGTACAGTTACTTTTGCAAAAACTTTTGTGGGACATTTGAAATCGGAAGCTGTTACAGCTCCCAAGATGTAGTGGATAAAAGTTTCTTAAAAATTTTTCATTTGTATGGGGGCTGCCGCTCCCCTGCTCCTACCCAACTAATTTTTTCCAAATTATTTCCGACTTTATTTCTCTCCGTTAGCTTGATTTCAACAGATGGACAGGTTGGCAGACAGACAGATAGACGGGCATAATTCAATTGACTTCCCTATCTACATATAAGGATCCAGGATATACTTTATGGCGTCACAAATGGATATAATAGAAACTGAAAACGGAATGAAAAACTGGGTAGAAAAACACCAGAGTGAAATTTGTTTTAAGATAATTTATTTTTTTTTATATTAAAATAAATAAAACCACCAAATATTTTTTTAATACAAAGTAGTAATAATATCTGTCA
This sequence comes from Melanophora roralis, assembly GCA_963583895.1. NCBI lineage: Eukaryota > Metazoa > Arthropoda > Insecta > Diptera > Rhinophoridae > Melanophora > Melanophora roralis. The sequence continues at coordinate 71,031,775 of OY757191.1, forward strand.
TCTTATCCTTTAATATTTAAAAAAAGGCACGTACAACTACTTACTTTACGTGAAATAAGGAACCAAAAAAATTAATTTCCTTCAAATACTGACATATCAAAGAAGACTTTCATGCGTCTGATACATGTCGTATATAAATAAAAATAAAATAAAATGTAAAAAGAACTCTGGGAAATGCATCTCTCAATTTGATGAAACTTAATTAAGGAAAACAAGAAACTGAAAAAAGTCAATCCTATTTTTAACATGTTATTTGAAAGATAGAAAAAGAAAAGTAAAAACAAAAAGCAAAAAGTAGTGAAAGAACTTCATTAAATATTAAAAGGTAAAGCAATGTCTAACTAAGAAAGGTATCAAATTGTAACAAAGTTAATTACACTTAAGAATAATTTTTAAAAGTTTTTTTAATACAAAAAAATAATAAATTGAAAATTTTGTATACTAAGAGCATTATATTATAGAGTATTTAAATATTTTTCACATTTAGTTTGCCATATACGGCAACCCATGTGAGTAATTTCCCGAACTAAAAATGTTTTAAAAAAATACTTCGGTCTTATGCGCTTCTTCTCTAGTTTTTAATTCAATATTAAAACTGGAGTATTTAAATTGCTTTCTTAAATTTTCTCTAGAGTAATTACTAAATAATACAAAAAAGTAGAAAGTATAAGTTCGATCCTACTATCAAATGGTAGTAAACCCCTTTAATCAGTTTGGTAAGATTAGAGACCATTTTAGTTTTTTTGGGCATTAAAACTTCCTTAAAAAAACTTTAAAAATAAAAAAGTCTAGAACCTTTTTTCATAATATATAAACATATTTATTTAATTAAGTCCTAGATATAATTTTGCTAAATATACAGGGTGTATGGTGGCAAATTGATATTTTGAAATAAAATTATTTCAAAAAGTAACAAAAACAGTCGCTTTGACTTTTTAATTCGGCTGCATCAAAGAGTGGGCTTGTAATGATAATTTCTAATTTTAAAGTAAAATATTCGTTGAGAAATCAACTCAATTTAACCAAGTTTTGCTGCAGCGTGTGGCGCAGAACACAAGGCTCCGTTTTGAACAGTGTGTTCAACTCGACGGAAGAAATCTTGTTTAGTGATCCAAACATGGGGTAATGAAGATGTACAAGGAGCCATTACGCCCGCTTAAAGTGACAGCATGGTGCGCTGTTCACGCTGGAGCAGTCATCGGGCCATTTTTTTCGAGAAGGCCGCTGGACAAACGACAACAGTGGACGGCGTGCGCTATAAGGCCATATTAGCCAAGTTTTTTTTTGACGCAATTGAACAAATGAGAGCTGGAGGATATGTGGTACCAAGAGGACGGAGCAACGGCATATACTGCGAGAGCTACAACTTATATTCTAAAGGCGACGTTCCTGGCTCATCTCTCGTTTTTGCGATTTACATTGGCCCAAAGAATTGCCCCATAAAGCCGCTTCAGACTTTCGTTGTGGAGTGTTTTGAAGTTTCGTGCTTACGTGAACAGCCCAAGACCCTGGAAGACCCTCGAAGTAATGAAAAATTCCATAAAACAAGCCCGTATAGCAAACAATTGTGACTCCGCCCATTTGGCCGACATCATATTTTCGACTAGTATAATTTTAGGGGTTCAAATAAACATAATCAAAAAAAAAAGATCGAAGTTTTGCATGACTTGTCCGGATAACTTGTTTTGGCCCACCTTGTATCTTAACTGATTTTTACAAGCATTTCAATTAACATTTTTTTTTCTCATATTTTTATTATTGAATCTTCGCTAATGCGAACTAACAATAAGTATTCAAATCTTAAAACTAAGTAATTAATACTAGTCCAATCAGTACAAAGTAAATTAATTTAAACAGTTTCATCTAAGTTCAATAGTATCCCTTCTTTTCAGACGAGTGTGTCCACTATGTTGCAAGATGTTTCGAAAGAGTGGATTTGGATGCGTTTCCAGCTTGTTTAAATACTTGTCCACATAGTTCAGGATTTCGCATTTAACAAGTGGAACTTCTAGATCCTTATGGATGTTGCTGTTTTTGACATACCATGGAGCACCAGTTATCATTCTTAGGATTTTATTTTGACGGCGTTGTATTTTTTCTATGTTAGAGGCGGAAGCAGTGCCCCATAATTGTATACCGTAGCACCAAATTGGTTTCAAAATCGATTTGTAGAGTAGAAGTTTACAATCAAGACGAAGCACAGAGTTTCTGCCAATTAGCCAGTGGATTTGAGCAGCTTTAAGTTTCATTTGCGTCAACTTCGCATCTATATGCGTCTTCCATGTAAGGCGACGGTCCAAGTGAATGCCAAGGTATTTCGCCTCAAATTGTTGATATGGTTGTTAATAAGAATTGGAGACCACATTTCTTTGCGTAAAGTAAAAGTTAGGCGGGTACATTTTTGTTCATTTATTTTTATTTTCCATAACTTTGCCCATTTTTCAACTTGGGTTACGTGTTGCTGCAATTGGTTTGAAGCCTCTTTAGGGTCTTTATGAATACTAAGAAAAGCAGTATCATCAGCAAATGTCGACGTGTGTGTAAAACTATTGGTTGGCATATCTGCTGTGTAAAGCAAGTACAGAACTGGACCTAGTATACTCCCTTGAGGTACACCAGCCCCTATTGTTTGAGAAGAACTTATTTGGTTTCCCTCTTTGATCATAAATTGTCGACCGGTTATGTATTTTTCTAAAAGGTTGAAAATATTAGATGGAAGGTTTAGCTTTAGTTTGTTTAAAAGCCCTTCATGCCATACTTTGTCGAAAGCTTGTGAGACATCGATAAAAAGCGCGGAGCAATACTTTTTTTCCTCGAAAGTTTTTCTTATAACCTGCACCAGTCTGTTAGTTTGTTCTATTGTGCTATGTTGACTTCTAAAGCCAAATTGGTGATCTGGAATGCAGTTGTTTTCATTCAGGATCGGAGTAAGCTTGTTTTTAAGCAGCTTTTCAAACAGTTTTGACAAAGTTGGTAACAAACTTATAGGCCTATAAGACTCCACCTTAGAAGGATCCTTACCAGGCTTAGGAATCATCTTAACTAAGGCAACTTTCCATATTGGTGGAAAATGTTCAAGCCGTATTATGGCATTAAAAATAAAAAGAATTATTCTTTTTGCTGTAAAAGGTAGCTCAATGAGCATTTTGTTGCTTATTTTATCAACGCCAGGAGCTTTTTTATCATTAAGGTTAGCAATAGCTTCTACAACATCTGAATATCGGAAACGTATTTCTATAGGACGTCTGGAAACAACAGGCGGTAATTCCCTCACGTCAGTGCATGTATTAGGAGTGAACACGTTTCTTAAATGGCTTGCGAGCAGATCGCATTTTTCTTCATCAGTTCAATAAACATTTAATAAAAAAAAAATTTTGTTTCATTTGTAAATTACATATCTTATTTCATTATTACTATTTAACTATAGGATGCAAATATTGCATTACAATGAAACATTTACATTTTGACGTGTTTGTCAAAAATTGCATTTAAGATTGTACTTTTTTACCAACATTTTTTAAAAATAGTTGTTGCATTAATTATTTGAGTTGTGGCAGCACGATTGTTAGAAGTAAATTCTGTTTGGTTTGTCAACTGCCCTCACTTTTAATTTTTTCATTTGGCTTAATTTTTTTATTCAAATTTGTTACTGTTGTTATTTATAGAATTTTTAAAATGACTTCAATGGCTGCTCAGTCTGATGTTAATCTTTTGCATGCTTCCGTTTTATCAATGGTCGAATTTGATGATGACATTTTTGCTGCTGGAAATTGTTTTGATTGGAATGAACATCCCTCACAACCCGGTCTGTTTTGTCCATTTGCCTATCGCCTGCCGCCGCCCAATTTAGGAGCCATATTAGCAAAGGACCTGGCAATGGAATATCATTATTTAGGCAATACGTCGGAATGGTTTTTTCAAGCAAGAAAAAATGCTGAAAAGGTTATAGCACATAATGAACAATATTTAAAAGGTAAGTGGCTTTAATTTTTTTGGTTATTCATCAAGAAAATGTACGAAAAGCATTTACTACATATATTTTTTTAGAAATTTGCACATAAATATACATACATACTTGATATACAAACATACACAAAGAAACATATTGATAAAACAGCATAATGGATTGACTGACCGACTAGTTCAATCACTAACGTATAGCCCAAACGCGGAAAGTTAGAGATTTGAAATTAAGACTGCGAGTACTAATCTCGATATATAGATGGACTAAGACAGGAATTTGGGAAAAAGGGACCAAAACATGTTCATCTTCATGCCACCAACTCTTATATTGAATGCAAATATTATCATTATTTTTAAAGCCCCCATACAAATGTGGTGTAGGGGTTTTTATATGGGTATTTTTTTATTTATTCTCTTTTGCACTTATTTTAAATCATAACGTAAACATTTTTCCATTGATTTGTATATCCATTAGCTAATTGATTGTTTGAGTATACGTTATATTATTTCCACTTAAAAAAACTTAAGCACTTGAATTTATTTTCATTTAAATTTAACTTAAATATTGGAAATGTTTTAGCATACAAACATTTTTGAGATGAAAAAGTATTTTAAATATTTTAATTTTATACCAATATATAAAAGCTACATACTTATGAAGTTTTTGTTAAACGAAAGATCTTCACAAATTTTGATTCAAACAAATATTTTTTTAAAATATTTTATTAGATCCTAATTAAATTGTTAAGTGATTTTTATGTCAAACAAAATAAACGAAAAATTAAAAACACTGTTTTGCTTAATAGCAATAATTTTTTTTACCGAAAATAGTAGACATTTTGTCCAAATAAATTTTTCCAGAAATCTTATAAAATTGTGCAACTTATTTTACAATTTTGTTTATAGGACCAATTTAAGCAAACAAATTGTTAAATGTTTTACTTATTTCAATCCTATAAACAAAACGAACTATACATACATACATACATATGGGGGATTTCATGTCAAGTGACCCAACTTTTTTTTCGATTGGAAAGAAATTTGGACCAAAGTAAGTTCTTGCAGAGAGTAGTTTAGACACAATTTTTTAACACGATCGGTCAAGAACTCTCTGAGCTAGAGGGGTTCAAAATTTGACGTTTTCGGCAAATAGGTGTTTTTTCTCATACATGTAGTTTATTACCTTTTGCTTTTAACAAAATTCGTCCCAAATACTTTCGATAGCTTTTTTTTCAATCTTCCAGAAAAAAATATTTTTAAAATTAAAAAAATTTTTTTTTTATTTTTTTTTATAAAATAATTACAAAAAAAATTTTTTTTTCCAAATGTACCCATTTTTTTTTTTTTTTTGCTCAAAAGAAAGCTTAGCTCTTTTGTTTGAAGAGCTTGGAAGTCGCTTAGTGAGATGCGAGTGGGATATCTATAAAAAATAATGTTTTGTAACTCAAGGTAGAGGTTTTCCTATTTTCGCGTATATTCTATTTTGATTTTTTTGCTATTTATGTAAAATTTTCTCTTAAGCAAAAAAAAAAAATATTTTATGCTAAGAAACAAAATAATTTAACCTTTCCGACGGTATGCATTGAAAATAAAGTCTCATACACTCGACACTGCATTACCAACAAAATGGTAGGCCTCTGGAATAAAATCACTTTTATATGGTAATGTCTAAACACATTTTGTTAATATTTTCAATGCATACCGTCGGAAAGGTTAAATTATTTTGTTTCTTAGCATAAAATATTTTTTTTTTGCTTAAGAGAAAATTTTACATAAATAGCAAAAAAATCAAAATAGAATATACGCGAAAATAGGAAAACCTCTACCTTGAGTTACAAAACATTATTTTTTATAGATATCCCACTCGAATCCCACTAAGCGACTTCCAAGCTTTTCAAACAAAAGACCTAAGCTTTCTTTTGAGCAAAAAAAAAAAAAAATGGGCACATTTGGAAAAAAAAAATTTTTTTTCTAATTATTTTATAAAAAAAAAAATAAAAAAAAATTTTTTTAATTTTAAAAGTATTTTTTTCTGGAAGATTGAAAAAAAAGCTATCGAAAGTATTTGGGACGAGTTTTGTTAAAAGCAAAAGGTAATAAACAACATGTATGAGAAAAAACACCTATTTGCCGAAAACGTCAAATTTTGAACCTCTCTAGCTCAGAGAGTTCTTGACCGATGGTGTTAAAAAATTGTGTCTAAACTACTCTCTGCAAGAACTTACTTTGGTCCAAATTTCTTTCCAATCGAAAGACATCGGTTTTAAAATTTGGGTCACTTGACATGAAATTCCCCATATGTATATTCATTTTCAATTTTATTTTTATTTTTTTAATATGTGGTTTTTCAGATAATTACCAGGCCTATACTGGAGTTTTACTAGACCTACTTACACGATTAAATTTTTATTGTATATTTTCATAAAATTTCTGGGCGAGAGGTGTAGCAAAGTAGGCTCTTCTTCACATGTTTTCTACATAGAAAAATTTCATGAAAATAATTTCATGAAAAATTTCACCGTGTAAGTCTGGTATTTTTGTATGAAATTTTATGTTTCTAGAGGAGAGGTGTTGAAATGTAGGCTATTCTTCGCCCTTTTTTCTACATACAAAAATTTCATGGAAATACCAGACTAACACGATGAAATTTTTCATAAAAAAACACCCATAAAATTTTATATTTGTATACGAGAGATATAAAAAATTAGGTTCTTCTTTACCCTTTTTTCTACACACAAAAATATCATGCAACTAATTTGACGCAAAATTCCATCGTGTAAGTCTGGTATAACACGACGATATTTTTCATGAAATTTTATATTTCAAGTTGAAAGGTGTAGAAAAGCGGGCTCTTTTTCACCCTTTTTTTCTACATACAAAAATCTAATGCAAATAAATTCATACAAAAATTCATTTGTCTGCCAAAGAAAATAAGCAAAAAATCAAAATAAATATTGGTCAAATAGCATACATTTTTTCACTGAAAATAGAATACATTTTTCAAATTATTTTTTTTTTATTCTAACAAAATTGTTTATCAGATTATACAGTTCTTACTTTTAAAAAAAATTTATTCTGTTGGATAAGAAAAAACAGAACTTGTTGCGATTTGGTAGGGATTTCAAACGATGATTGTTGTAGGTTAGTGGTCTGAAAATAGAATAAAAAAATTCCATATAGAAACCTTTTTTAACGCCAAAATCGATAGTGTCTGAATTTTTGTTATGTTCATTTGACCAATAAGTTTATTGTCCAGATAATGTAACACATAGTCTCATTACAAGTAAGCACGTTTATACACCTAAGTAAAAAATTATTGATGTAAAATCAACTGGAAATGCTACTCAAAATAAATGAATATTTGTTTAAAAACCCTCAAACATAATATTTATTAAAATTAACACAATATTTCATTTTAATTCAGATATTAAAAAATTAATTTACATAAACTTTTAAAATTAACTAGATTTTCTGTCCTGAAAAATTAGCAGAAAAAAAAATTAACAAAGTTTAATATTACTACAAAATAACTGATAAAACTAAATTCAACTTAATATCAGTATTTTTGTGCAGTTGAAGCTTTGAATAACTCTTCAAACCATTTCAAAATCTTAATATTAAAATTTAACTGTTTTTCATTTAAAAAACAACTTTACGGAATACTTTTTAAATAACTTAAGTACGGTCAGTAACTGTAAGAATTTTTTTAGAAAATATATTTTCTAATATGCTTTACAATAAAGATGATGAAGGGGCTGGGGCAGTTGAAAAGGGTTCAAAAAACTATTTCAGGACTTGGTTTGTTACGATATTTAAAGTGTAATTAACGATTGCAAGCCTTTGCGGCAATGCCTTTTATTTATGTCTTTATACATTGTTTTTTTTTGTGAAATATGTAATATAACGAATAATATATGACGTAAAAAAACTAATGTAAATATAATGCAATTTTGCGGACCCCTACAATTCACTCATTTGCATGGATCTGCGTATAGCACGTTCTATTGCTTAAAATTATAATTTGTTGTATCTCAGTAAAACAAATTTATGTTTTTCCTAAATAATCATTTAATATATAGTTGGCCAGAGATGATTTTGCTTTATAATATATGAAAATACCGCAACAAGGCTTAACATTAAATACCGCAAGATTTTGCATAATAAAAACTTTTTGGCAATAAGTACTTAAAAAGAGCCCTTTCAACCATCCTGGGTCATAAAAAGTAATATTTTTTCTTAGAACATAAGCTCTTGACATTTATTGGCTTTATGTATTTTTCATATTTACAATAACCATAACGCTAAACATAAATCTTTTGTAAATAACTAACTCTTTATAATTTACCTCCTTTATAGTAAGGATATTATATCATATCATATACAAAATTATGTTCATTATTTATAGCTGTTATAGCTATTAACAGCGTATAAAATTAAGTACAATAGCTGAGAGGGTACATAGAGTATTCTTACATTTAGAAACATAAATTAAGGTTTCGTTTAACGATGCCTCGATAAAAGGATAGTTAATATAAAAAGTTGTGGAGGAAAATTGCAATTTATTGTAACTGGAAATAAAGCGGAGACTTATATGCAAAATAATAAAAATGTGAAAAGGTCTGCCAATAGGAGCTTCTACACAGAAAGAAAACTCGCTTTCTAAAATCAAGAATATTATTCTTGAATTTATCCAAAATCTTTCTTAAAATTTTTAAGTACGATCCTTACTTACATTCTCTTAAATCAAGCCTTTTTGGATTGCTTCAACAAATCAAGCAGAAAAAAGCTTGTTGTTTTAATATATTATTTTACATTTGAAAACAAAGTGTCTCGGTAGCCTAGAGGTAACGCACTTATACTGCAGTGCAGAAATCCCTGGTTAGAATCTCAGCTTCGGGAAGTACAAAAAATGAAATTTTTAAATTATAAATTAATTATAAAATAAAAATAAAATATAAAATTCTTCTTCTTTCATAAAGTTCCATAAGTCAAATAAATGACATTTTAATTTTCGAAATAATCCCGTTTAGGCTTAAATCAGTCTTTTTCACGCTTACATCAAGTACGGTTCCGAACTTTAATCAGTCCTTTCTTGGCTTAATTGTGGCTAAAAGTAAAAAATTCGTACTTGAAAAATTTTACTTGGAGTAAGAAATTTCGTACTTGATTTAAGAAAAACCATACTCACCGCTCTTTTGACACCGCTATGGCTTGATTTAAGTAAAGTTTTCTTAGATAATTTTTTGTGTGTAAGCTCTAACAATTGATGGCAGGCAAAATATTAAAGCTGCCTTGAGTTAACTGTAACTTAACATGACAAAAAGCAAACCAAACGTTCAAAAATACAAGCAGATGGAAAAAATTTAAAATTTAAATAGATATCTTTTAGACGGGGCTTGATAGTTAAAGCATTTCTTCACACGACTCAGAAAGTGATTCTAAGGTAATCGGTATAAGTGAAAATGGTTTCTAGACTATTCCTGTTTATTTAAAAACTTTATATATTTAAAAACGATTACTTTGTAGTTAATTCGAAGTTAATAGCTGTTACGAGTATGGTGTCCAAAGTGTAGCATATCAACCTTTTTGTTACGGGGGCTTCCCCTGCTTTTATTTTTTCAGTATGTAAATGTTATAGTGGAATTAATTTGTAAATAATAATTTGTCCGCTGTTATGGTTTTCGTTATAAGGCGTATTAAAATTTTTAAAAAAATTTTAAGCTTTTTGTGGAAGTTTTTGTCAAAGATTCAGAGATGTGCTCTCCTGGGCATTACAGGGGTCAGGAAGAGTGCACCAAAGGCAGCGCGGGATAACTCTTTTTTTAACATCTAACTGGTGCTTACAATTAATTCTTCATCCATTTTAGTATTTTTTCTCTATACACCCTTACCTAATCAAATGTTTGCAAATTTCAAATAAATAATATTGAAATATAATTTTATATGTAATTTTTTGTGGGGACAGAATTTGCGTTTTAAATTTTTGCACTTAACATTTAAGGTAATTGAAAATGTTCAAATCCCTCTACTTAAATGTGTTTGCATAAAAATGTTTACGTAAATATTTGTATCTCTGTATATGTTGCTTACATGTGTATGTGTGCGTGAATTTAACATACATAAGTTATAAATGTATGGTTTAGTGAATCGCTGTAAAAGTTATTTAAAGATAAATATTTGTGGTTTTAGTTTGGTTTTAGCTTGTAACTGCATTTGAATTCATGTATGTACAGGGTGTCTGGCGGAAGATTTATATTTTCAAACTAAAAAAAACGTATTAATTGAAACAGAGTTTTATTAAGAGCACTGAACAATAGAATGAAAATGCGGGTTTTTTGCCTGAGGAGTGTGTCATCCAGTTGTTTTTCGTCGAGTTGGACACACTATTCAAAACGGAGCATTGAGCTCTGCTACACACGCTTCAGTGAACTTGGTTCAATTGAGGTGATTTTTCGATGAATATTTTTCCCATGAACCCACTCTTTGAGGTGGCCTTACGAAAAATCCATTTGAATTAGATCGGCGACTTTTGTGGCCATGGTTTTTGGGGCACATTTTCCCGAAGAAAATTCATCGAAGCTCTGGATGTGTGTGCAGTTGTTCCATCCTGTTGTTACCATGTGTGTTAAGAGTGGCTACTCTTTTTCGCATGAAAGTCGTGGATTTTATTGTAAACTGCTTTTAATCAGTTCAATGCTTTCGGAAAGTTTTGAACATTGACTGGGTCCTGGTCCATTACTTATTTGCCGACTACCGAACTTTGAACATACATGTCGACGAACAGCTACGTGAGAATCATTACTCTTAGAAAATGTCTTCACAGCGAACGTGCGTTGGTTGCTCGACCATTGCGATATCGTTATTGAAAAATCCGCACAATTGATAATTTCCACGGCACCACCATTCCTCTGCATCGCTTATTATTGTTTAAAATAATCATATTCAAATATATCAATATGCCATTAGACACCCTGTACTTCATTGCTGCATATTTTTACTAAAATATATAAAATATAGTTTGGAAATCAGAATTAAAATATTAGCTTTAATTGAAGTTGATGCTATTTAAACCTCGTGCGGTTATTTGCAATGTTGTACTCATTATAATACTCATAAAAACAGTTAATGGGGCAAGTTTGGTATTAGTTGCGGTGATTATTATACCTTTTCTTGTAATCTATAGAAACATCAGCATAAGGATGGTTTAATATAACAAAGGCCCAACTCGATTTTGGTTGAAATTTATTTTTTTTTTCTTATTGCTTATTATGGCAAACAAAAACAAAGATTGTTACAATTTTTTTGTTTGTTTTTTCTTTAATTAGAAATAACTGGTAACAACAACGAAAATATAAACCAAAAATTTTTCAGTGCACTGTACATCCCTGGACTAAGTGACAAAACATGAATCAAATAAATAACACAAGAAAACATAGATTTTGCCTACAAGACAAATGCAACAAAAAGAAAATTAAAGGATTAACAAGGTGTTCTCTTATGTCTTATTAAAATTATACAGTGGTTTAAAAACAATGTTGTTGTCTTTTGCACAAAAGTAGTTTAAAAAAATACTACGTGACATGGTATATTTATTGGTTTGTCATAACAGTTCCACTTATACCTGCACCGGGTTTGTGACAGTTTTTGAACCATTGTGAATTTATGACCACCGAATGTTAAGATCGATAGTTCAATGTATGACAAAGAGACAAATATGCAACTAGTCTGAAGTCCAAAGCTACTTATATATTTCTTACAATAAAATAGACAAAGCCTTCTAAAAGCCGACAAAAATCGACGATTCTTTGCCAAAATTGTGATAATAACAAGTTTTTTATCAACCCATGAGGATTTAGGCCTTACTAGCTAAAAGAGTTGATGTATGAAAAATCATTCAAAATATTGGCCAAACACATTGAAGTAGAACATTAAAATTTGATGCCTCTTTTTATAATATTTTTTTTTGTGTAGAATTTTGGAAGCTCTAGGCCGTTTTTTTTCCTCTCCTACTAAGTGACAAAAAAATTGAGTCACACCCCTTCCATATTTAATCATCGATAAAAAGATCATATTTTTATTACAAGATAAAATTTTTCTCAATTATTTTATTTGTAATCAATATGATTTTTTAAAAAGGAGGTTGTAAAATACAACTTCCATACAAAATATTTTTATCAGCCATTTATAATTTTATATTTAACTATATTTATTTTTTTTTAAATTAATCTATATTTGTTTAACACCAACAATTTTCACCTCTTGCTAACCTCATTAATTAAATGTGATCCATAAACTTTATTTATAATTTTTTTTATAATACTAAAAAAATATATATAATAAATGTAATGAAATATGGAAAAAATAACACTTCACCCTGGGACCGCAATTCAACACTTAAATATGGTTTTGCGTATTCCCTTATCATATAAAACAAGTAAGAGCTATAGTCGGCTACGCTGAATCTTATATGCCCTTCACTACGAAACCGCAAACTTTTTTTTTTAATTTTTATGAATTTTTTAATAAAATATTTATTATTTTAAAATAGGCCTTCTTAGGCTGACTACGGTAAAGCTGTAGGGATTTTTACCCATAAGGGGGGTGTTCATTTGTTCTAAGAAAATGTATGCAAGAAAAAATGGGTTGGGGTCAGCCTACACTTTACCTATCCAAGGGTACCCTAGAAGCTGTAGCGTGGGGGGAGGAGGGGGTTAACTAATGGGGGTCGGCTGTACACTTTATTTCCCTAAAGCCGACTCTGGGGAACTTTGTAATCGACATTTTTTTGATATACAAACCACAAAAGAAGTAAAACAAAAATTTAAAATAAAAAGTTGTTAATAAAATGCTTTTTAAACTCTTCTTGTGTTGAAAGGAAAAAAATGGAAATTTAATGCAGGACTTTCAATAACTTTCACAGACCGCTGTAAACGAAATTTTGCTTTTTAAATTTTTTTTTTTACATATAGTAAAGTAACAAAACACATAAGTAAGTCGACTTGAATTATGGTCAAAAATCGATTTTGACCCCCAAAAAATAATTTTTTGTAATCGGCTTTTTGTTAAAGATTGTATACTAAAATAGATTATTGAGTCTAAAAAAATTAATTTTACACAAATGCTAGAGATTTTGAAAATAATGCTTTAAAATAATTTGTTACAATCTATCTGCACCGTCAACTCATAGGTCAATATAAAGCGTTATTGTTTTAAATTTGTAATATTTAAAAGCGAAAATTAATTAAAAATATTTTCGTGCCACACTTGGATTTTTTTTAACAATAAAAAAAAGAAAAATAATCGTTACATAGTACAGTATAACAAATTATCGCAATTTAAATGTGTATCTGTTATGTGTGCGCATATTTTAAGACTTATTCTCTTTAATACGTTGATATTATAAAAGATATATTAACAAAAGTATAATAACACATATGAAGTTAATTTATCTTAATTTATGTATGACATGAGTTCTTTGTAATAATTAAACGGGTACACGTTTTTCCGAAATAATTTTCTTTCTTTGGGAAAAGTTTATTTAACTTATTTTAAAATCATTTTCGAGGATCTCTATTCTCTTTAATATAACATCAAAATAAAAATCGACTTTAAATTATTATTGATTACCAGCCTCAAGTACTCGACTTTAAAAATCGATGTTAAAATAGTTTCGACTTTAAAAATCGATGTTAAAATAGTTTATCGTAAGATGAAAACCCTATTTTTGGCTTTGCTTAGTTATATGCTACATATGTTGCGTATAAGCAATATTTAAAACTGCAAGTAACTGAGAATATTGCTCATACGCTGCATATGACAAATTATTGCAAATACACATCTATGATGACGACAGAAAGAGTAAAAAAACAAACTAACATTTTCTTCCTTTGAAAGTAATTCTCAAACGGTGCAACTGGTAATACAATACGCATTAAGCAGTGTCCGTATTAGACTTTAAACAAAATTCATTTCATGTACAAATCCATGCCCAGTTGTTCTTTTAAGTTATTGTGTCCTTTTAATTACTTTTTACAACCAACTCATTTATATTCTTTCTTTCTCTCTTTATCAGCATTCCATTTGTACTCCAACAAAACTGACGACCGCATTGAAGACGATACATTGGCCGTAAAGTATGAAGATGGCAGGTGGTCAAAACCATACTACGATTGTGGTGGTGGCAATATCTGGATGCTGACATACACTGTGCCATTTTTTGGTTACGAAAATTTTACCTATCATTTTAAGTAAGTACATCATTTATATTTTCTTTTAATATTTTACTGTTTTCTTAAGCAAATATGTATGAAGGATAAAAAAATTTAATTAGAAGACTTAAGCACAACGATATTTTTTAATTAAATTTTTAAGCAGCCCAATGCAATGATAAAAAATAAAAATTATGTAAACAATTTTGTAATATTTCAATTTACACTGAGAGCACACGAAAGTAAAAAAGTGGGAAAAATTAACTTTATAACCATTTCCCTAAGTTCCCATGAAAAGAGGGTAGAAGACAACTTAACTTAACTTAACTGCTTTAATTTTAATTAAAAAAGTTCATAGGAGCTAACCGCAAAAGTAAGCTGCAAGTCTCTTGTGATTTCTTTTTGTTTTTATTTTTAATTTTTTAATTATTTATAGCAGGTTTGTGCTAAAAGAATTTTAATAATTTAATGTGAAAATTTTATCGTATAAGTAAGACATCTGATATCCCAATTATATTTGGTTCTGTTAAACTTAGCGTATCTATTATTTCCAGAAGCTTTCTTTGCTTGCTTTTTAAATGCTAAATAAGTTTATAAGAGAAAATTGCGAAGTGAACTTTTGCATAGAATTTAGCTCATTGCAGTATTGGTTGAAATTTTTAAATCACAATTTTTGCAAAATCAATTCACCAAGTATAAAAAAAACATCTGTGTTGTGTAGCTTATTCAGTTTCTATAAGAATCAAGATATTTAAAAAAAAATATTATTAGCTGTCTGTTCGCTAAAAAAACAGAGTTTTTTATCTAAGCCAAAAAGGGTGGCCTTTTTAGTGGTTTTTGACAAAGGAGTTACATTTCATTGTGTTAAAACAATCTTTTTTGTTTTTTTTTTTGAATTTTTGCCTCTGTAAACCAATAATAAATATGTTCGTATGTGTGTCTGTTAAAATAAAATTATCGAAAGAGCAAAATAAAGTCGCACAAAAAACCAGTTTGCATCAAAAATAAAAAATATTGCTGGGATAATCGCTATTTAAATTCAGCAAAGTTGGCTCTTTTTTGACCGAGATAAAAGCGAAAATCCGTGCATAAATCCCTAATTACCTTAGTAAATACAGCCACTCTTGCCACAAAACTTGGGACGAATACTTAACAGATGGGGACCTTAGTTGGAAAAAAATTTTTTTCGGAAAATAACAGGGAAGTGATATCCCTCCTTCAATTGTACAATTTATTTTGATTTAAAAAATATATTGTTATTTTAATGGTACAGTAATACCTATATTTTGATGCGCTTACGAGTGCCCGTGATCGAACAGTGCTAACTTCTGAATATATTAAAGCTGTGGCTGAGAGTGTACGTGAGAATCAATCGACATCAACTTGTTATCGTCCCTACACACAAAAAATTATCTAAGAAAACTTTACTTAAATCAAGCCATAGCGGTGTCAAAAGTACGGTGAGTACGGTTTTTCTTAAATCAAGTACGAAATTTCTTACTCCAAGTAAAATTTTTCAAGTACGAATTTCTTACTCTTAGCCACAACTAAACCAAAAAAGGATTGATTTAAGTTCGGAACCGTACTTGATGTAAACCAAAAAAAGATTGATTTAAGCCGTAAACTGGATTAATTCGAAAGTGAAATCTCATTTTTTTTGACTTATGGAGCTTTATTTAAGAAAAAGAATTTTATTTTTAATTTTTATTTTATAGAAACTTAAAATTTACAATTTAAAAATTTCATTTTTTGTACTTAATGAAGCTGTGATTCGAACCAAGGACTTTCTGCACTGCAGTACCAGCGCGTTATCTCTAGGCCACCGAGACACTTTGTTTTCAAATTTAAATTAATATATTAAAACAACAAGCATTTTTTTCTTTGATTTGTTGAAGCAATCTGAATAGGCTTGATTTAAGAAAATGTAAGTAAGGGTCGTACTTAAAAATTTCAAGAAAGATTTTGGATAAATTCAAAAATAAAATTCTTTTTTAGAAAGCGAGTTTTCTTTTTGTGTAAGATTTGAATATTTCACGCACCAGTTAACACCGATTTTCAAAAAGATCTCAGAATGATGCCTTACAAAGTTCATTACGTTCAAACGCCAGACCATCCGCTTCGTTTTTCCTTCGCTAGTTGGGCCAAAGAGAAATTGCTCGTTGATATTAATTTTGACAAAAAGGTGATTTTTTTGGATGAGGCTATGATATGGCATGGTTGTAGTATTTTCTGTAGGACACCGTAAAACAAAGTCTCATGCCAATAAACCAGTGCTCGAAAATTTATCCGATAGAAACGGATACTGTGAGGCTGGATGCGGCCAAATGAATGAAATAATATTTCATTTATAACCGGAACAAAAATATAAACATTTTGCAAAATTTTCAACCTCGTTTTTATTTTATTTAATTTCTAAATATATACTTTTAAATGGGTGGGCCTTTATTATGATAACCTATTTTTTTTCGTGGCTGTTTGATGTTACGTGGACCCTGAAATTTTAATGAAAAAATATAATTGTAAAAAGATGCGTTATTTTAAATACGAAAATTAAAAAAATTATAAACCCAAAACTCTTTTAAAAAAAGCACCTAAACAAATACATACCTATAAAGTAAACAAAATAAAAGAAATTTTCCGGTATTTAAACTAAAAGAAATATTTAAAAGCATACAACAGCAAAAAATCCTCTTCGCCTTTACTTTTTTGTATGTAAGTAAACATAAGTGAAATAATTTTAAACGACTACTTAACATTAAAAAAATATTTTGTTTTTAAAATGCACGAAAGAAGAACAATTTCTTCTAAGCGGTTTCCTTGTTATTTTAATTTGAGTTTAATTATTTAACATGTTGCTTTGCATGTGTATGTATGCATACGTACATACAAACACATTTTTAGCCATTGTTTTGTTGTGAATACTGTAGTAACAAAGAATATTTAAGAAAATTTGGCATTCCTTTAAGGCAGAAGGTGAGAGAAAAGTAATTATAAATTATATTAAAAAGTAAACTTTTAAGGCTTTGTGATATTTTAACTTAATCCGGCTAAAATGAATATTATCTAAATTTTAAACTAGCAAGGAAGTCGTATAAATATAATCTGGTAGAGAATTAAGTATTTTTGAAGAAGAGGTTGACAACTGCATTACCGGCTCGATTCTTTCTTCAAGAGACGACCATATAAAAGCACCTAAAATATATTGAATCATGTGTAAATTTATTTTAGCTGCTACACTCAAAAATTAACTAAGTAATCTTTACTTAAATCAAGCCGTAGCGGGGTCAGAAAAACGTTGAGTTCCATTTTTTTAAACCAAGTACGAAATTGCTTAAACCAAGTACGATTTATCTAGTACGAATTTCTTATTTTTAGCCACATTAAGGTCATTAAGGAAATGATTTATGTTTGAAACCGTACTTAATGTGAGTTTAGAATGATGATTTATCAAAAAATTAAAAGTATTTTTTTTACTTACGTAGATTTATTAAGAAGAAAAGTTTAATATTTTGTACTTACCGTAGCTGGGAATTAAACCTGGGACCCTCCAAACTGTTACACCAGCTCGCTGTCGTGCCTGGATGAAATTGGTGAACGAAGATTCGTTCACAAATACAAAGCTTTGTGTATGCTTAATTATGTCAAATTATCAACGAAAAACTAATAAGTACTAGTCGACTTCAAATTGTGAACGACCTGTTTTTTTTAATATTTATTTTAATGTGTGTGCATGTGGAATAAAAAAATTTTAGATATATGGAAAACAATAAAATTTACAGATATTTTTAGTTAAATAAAAATGTTGTAGTTTTTTTCTAGTTAGAAATTGATGAAGAAACTTTTTTGGTGTCATCTAAAGTAGAGTTGTGGCTTAAGAAACAAATGGATCCAATTAGTTTTGTTATTGTTTTAGCTTGCATAATGTAAAGTGATTGCTAGTTTGTCTGTATACTTATAGTAAATTTTCACAATTTAACACAGGTTTTGAAGACCTTCTTCAACATTTCAATGAGAACGAGGAAAATAGAAATGGAGTAATAAATAAAGGGTAGAAATTTGCAATAATTTGCAAGATTTCCAGCATATACTTTGCTGTTAAAAATTTTTTTATGAATAAAAATATGTATAAGTCATATCTGTTTTTAAGCTGATTGATCTCTAATTGGTTGTTTTTTTTTTTGTTAAAAAGTAATTACATAGCGATCTCCAAAATAACAACTAAAATTTAAGGTTATTGCTCAGATATATCAGTTAGAGTTACCACTTGAGCAATATTAGTCAAACAAGTTTAAGTGGATTAATCGCTTGAGTAAGAAAAGGGTAACTCGAACAATGTACGTCAATTTATCGACTACTGGAAAAAAAAATCATTTTATTTTAGATTCTACTTATTTTTACTAATTATTGTACCTCTTGCTGCTTTTTGGTAAAAAAAAAATAAAAAACAAGTGTTCTGTGATTACAAGTCTATAAATCACTTACTTTGAAACGTATTTTTAGGTGATATAATTACATACACACATGCATATTGGCCATTGAAAACGTCAAAGTACTTATAAGAATGCAACACTTTGATATAAAGGCAAGTAAGCCATTTTAGTTTTTTTGTCTATTTAAACCATTTTTCTAATTCAGCAAGGGTCTACAGATCTATTTATTATACAAACACACTCATCAATTACAAATATTATTGGGAAAAAACAGAAGCTCCAAGACCTTGAGAGGTTTTCTATGCTCAAAATAATATAACAATAGAAAATCGTTCTTGCACCGAATCATTACTTGAAATAAAATGTGAAAAGCCCAAAGCGTAGGTGATCATACTAGAAGCTCGGCCAACCGACAGAATCAACACTCAAGTAGTGATCTGTATTGAGGCGACTGAAATGGTCCAATTTAATATGCGCTTTTTAAATCTGGTCTGATTATAAAAGAAAGTTATTAAGTGCAACTAGTTTCTTGAAACCAGCAATGGCTGAAAAAACCAAAAACTTTTATCTATATGTTAAATTGTAATATTTAATTATGACAACGCTCGGCCACATATTGCAATACCTATTTAAAAGACGTTATTGGGAAGTTTTTTCATACTCTACTAAGCATTCTTTCTGAGATATGTTTTGCTTCAAAATAAAGGTTTGATTAATTTTTAATGAGAAGAAGATAAGAAGTTCTTTGGATGAGGAATCAATACTCTTATTACCAAAGGCCGCAGTTAACAGTAACACTTTAACCAAATTTTTATTATACAAATGTTTCAAAATAAAATCCTTAAATTTTAAATCTAAAAAAAATTTTCGTTTTTGAGCTGTACACCAAATAAGTTAGAAAAATTGAAGAAGTTGGGCGGATAATTTGAGTTTTTTGGGTTTTTTGAGTTAAACGAGTTTTTTAAATATCTTAATCACTCATTCGACCCAAATAAAACTCCAAAATTGATAAGGTATTTGCTTGAACGAAAGTAGACCCTGATTATATCGATACTTTTGTCTCGGTCTTTAATTTCTCGATCTTCCTGTTCTTAATAGCGGTATGGTTAGGCATTTTTCGATACTAGGTTTAACACCAAAAATTGGTTCTTCGGTTTTGATTTGGCTCCGGAAACTTGATTTTATCAGAAGGATATCAGACAGACGGACCTATGGACAAGGCAAAATTGACTTCCCTATCCAAAAGGATCTTTTAAAAGGTGGCAAATAAACATTGTAAGTAAAATAAATTAAATAACCAACTGATATATACCTTTATCACTTTGTGAATGAAAAAAAAATTCTTTTTTCAAATAATCTTTAAAGGTTTATTTAAAGTAAAGTTTTTTTTTTAAATGTTACATCAAATATTCCTAAATAAAATATGTGAATTTTAAAGACTTCTATATAACCTATATAATATATTTATTTAATTTACTTAGGCACCCCACACCCCCAAAATTTTTTACTCACGCTCACCTGTTTGAAATAAATTCTTTAATACGTGATTTATGATTCATGCTAATCAAGTAGGCGCTGCCTCTTTTATTTTTCTAAAGTACTTAAGCACATGTTACCCACTTTTGTTGAGGCCAAATTAAATTTTAGTCACGTGCCGTTTCTGTTTTTTATATATTTATCATTTCTTTATATTAAAAAAAAAAACTAAAAAGTAACAGAAAATTAATTTTGTTGTCGGTACAGTTTTACCGTAAAAATACGGATTTACACTCAGTTTATCAGGCAGATCTAAAGTAGGGATAACAACACGTTTTCTCAACACTTTCCATAAATATTTAATTTTTAATAAAAATGTTTTTTTTTTTTGCAACCCAAAACGTGTTTTTGTGTTTGGAAATATTTAAACTTTTGTAAGTCAGTAATGTGTTTGTTAAAATTGGCAGGTTCATAAAACCATTAAAACTTATATACTTACATATGGGACATATATATATAATAATACGTAAAGCGAATTCTTTACCCTTATTTTGTGCTCAGGATATTTGTCCGAATTAGGCAAATAAAATCAACAATTATAAAGACTTTTGTGTGGACGCCATAAAGCGCAAGTAAGGCTACAAAACTTCCGCTTGCTGATCGACACGGGTATGCAGAGATGCCACTCTTGGTGGAGTTTTGCTAAATTTTGAATTCAGAGTTGTCAGAATAAGGATTTAATCATATTTTTGATGATCTTTTGTCTAAAAATTAAGATTTGATGACTTTTTTCTCAAATTATGATTTTCAATGTTTATTAATTATGATTTTTTATATTGAGCTATTTGAAAGTACGTGGAAAAACATAATTTGTTTACAAGTTTTATCAACAGTAAATTTAAAAAAACAATAAAAGTTTGTTCCAGCTTGTCATTTATTGTTTTACATATCGTTTGATCAATGTTACAAGGCTATATGTAATATTTTTAGGCTAAGTTTTAATAAAATATCGGGGTTGTATAAAAAAATGCGTGACTTTTAGTGTTAACCGAGAGGATGTAGAATACCTCTGGCCCTTGCAGGCAACAGGGCTTCATAGTTGTTCGTCAGAAAGTGAACATAATTTTGGCATCAAAGTTGTTTTTACATCAGAACGTATGAGCGTTATATATCCACGTGACCTTGGTGGTGGGGATATAATGTTCTTGTTCTAGTATTTTAAGCAAAAGTAAAAAATCCACCTTTAATAACACCAGTCAAATCAAAGTCACCTGAAAAATCGACATAAAAGTGATTTTCCGGTCTTTCGGCTGGCTGGATGCCGATGTTTCAAATCAACTAATAAAAACAATCAAAATATGTAGAAAAAAGGCTTTAAACTAATTGTAAAAAAAATGTTAATCGTTTTGTATCGAGTAGTAAGCAATTTGGTTTAAAATATTACTCTCTAAGAGAATTCTCACGACTTGGTTCTTTTAAATTTATAAATAAAATGGTTTCTTCTTTGATAGGTTTATTAAAAATAATATTCAAAATTTAGATAACGAGATAGGAACATTTTGTAAGGGTCATCTGGCAGCTCTAGATATTCTCAGTTATGAAGAATTTTGATACAAATTTTAAAACTTATTTGTGCTGTGCATTAAAGAGAAATTTGTTTTAATGCATAAAAACTTAATTGTTATTACATTTTTTGTCTATAAAAAATTTTTTTTGAAATTTTATTATTTTTTTCCTTAAATAATGATTTTATTTTCACCAAATGATAATTTTTTTCTCGAAGCTTCTGGCAAGGCTATTTGCATTATTTGTTTGGTAGTATAGTACCAGTGTTGCCACGACCAAAAAATTTTTACAACCAAAACTAACTAAAATTAAAATGTATTTTGAATTATTAAAAATAAAAAATTATTATGAAAAATTTTTCTTCACAATTTAATAATAAAATATTTAAAAATGAAGAAATACAAATGTAGTTTTTTACAAAAATATTAACAAAGAGACTTCTTTCATACAAAAATAAATTATTGATAATAATTACAAAATAAAAATTTAATTCTTTTATGTATTAAGTAAATTCTTAATAAAAAATAAAAAAAAATAAAGCCATTTCTTGTGGAGATCAACAATTTTCAAACTCATTACTAAGTTAAAAACTGCAGCAGAAGTTTTATCTTTGAAAGGTTAAATGATTGAATCAGAGATTACTAGCTAAGAAATTCAATTCACTAATTTATTTTTAACTTTTCTTTCTTTTTAATCGTCATTTTCCCGGCTATATGCATTTCAACCTTACGTGACTTAAATTATTCTCTGCTTCCCTAACCTAACCTTTCCTAACCTAACCTAATCTAACTAACCGGTTCGAGTGTATACGTATATCTTCAAAAGGACCAAAGTATTTATTTGCCTTAATTTTAATCTTATATCGTTGTTCATATTGATGGTGAAGTCAAGGTATATTAACTTTAATTTTACGTCGATGCTTCGATTTCCCGCCCTCAAACAGTTGCCCCTTTGTATTTGAGATATTTGCATAACAGTTGCAAACATTTGTTAAGTCTTGTCTTCGTTCACCATTAGACTTACCTCTCTTTCTTTTAAAACAATTATGTATACGGATCTTGTCCGCACACAAAAAAAGGACGTAGCCTTTGTCGCTAAATATGTCCGTTTTATAAAATAAATGTTTGTAATGTTTTTTTACCAGTATCAGAAGCTGCCCAGTTAGCTTCCCTTGTCGAAAACCTCCTGGTGAATAGTTCGGAGAGGTTGCATATTATTCTTCTGGAAAATCCTATGAGATCTTATACAGACATTTTATTGTAAACTAATTTTTTTTATTGGCAAATCAAAGGTACTAAAAAATATGACATGTTTTCGCTTTGATTCTCACGGGTGTGGTTCAAGAATGGCGGGCTATAAAAATTGAGTCTATAGTACATCCATTATATTCATTTATTGGCTGTTTCAGTTTGTAGAGCTTGGATTTCTTTCTCATGCAATAATATCTAAGTTAGAATCTTATAAGAAGTAGAGAGAAAACTTTTTCCGCAATAGTTGGCGAAGACGGATTTTCCTTTCTTCCTATCGATCGATATATTAAAATCTCCAATTATCGATCATGCCCTCATGCTTCCAAATGGCACAGACTGGGTGATTCATGCATCTTATCAAGATTTCCCTGTTTTTATACATGCCTGCAGGTATTCCAAGGCCTTGTGATTCTTAAGCTAGCTAATCTTGGCTACGGGTGGGCATTTAGCCTTATTATTGGTCTTGGGCTGTTTGTGGGCTATTTGACTTTTTCAACAGTCAGCCAACTTCAAAAAAGTTTCTTGCAATAACAGGATAGAAATTTCTTTTTCTTCTTTTTCTTGTCTCTTTTTCTAAGAATAAGCATTTCCTTTCTTTTAAGCCAATTAATATATTTTTCTACATATTGCTATCTCTGCATTAAACATTATTATCTTCTAGACATGGTGAAACATGGTGCGTGTAAAATATTCTATTAACTTCCGATTAGTCTGGCAATTACTTTAAATGGACAATATCAATATTGTTGTTTATATTTTTTAAAATTTTACTAGGATTCCCGTGGCTAAGATATAACTTTATCTCCTTTGTGTGTTTCTACGTAAACGATATTTTAATGCAAATTCTCTGTTGTCTTAGTACAAGGTTAAACAAACTAAATGATATTTAAATGTTTTTGGCTCACATCTTCCTTATACTAAAAACAAACTTAGTTTTTAGGTATTTAAAGGAAAAAAGTGAGACTTTTGTTTTCTTTGTCTCCCGTTGAGCTTGTTTAATAATTTTGTAAAGAAAAAATTAAAAAAATACTTTTGTTGTTTTACAGGCAAACATTTGCATTAGGGAAGTCCATCCCATAATATTGATCCGAAAATTTCGAGATTCGGGTTTTTTGGGAAGTCCCGTTTTTAAGAAAATCAAAGTTATTCATACATGCAATAAAACACTGTAAAGTTTCAAACTGATGTTTGCCAAGGAAATAATCAAACCTAAGAAGTTTACGCTGCAAATAAACAGCTTAACCCCAAGCTTAATACCAACTGTAAAATTGTAAACTATTAATATCACTCCCTGATATAACCTGAACATAAGGTATTTTATGCCAGCTTATTTTTTAACAAAAATGTTCCATTTATTCTGCCATTTGATGATTTTGTGCTCTTTTCTAAAAAAAAATAAGAATTTGAAATAAGCTCTTTTCCAAATATTTCGCCAAAAAAGTGGTGAAACTTTTACATGCTTTACACTATCTCTAATTGAAAGGTGAAATCGTTCCCTTTTTGTGTTAACTCTTTTACTAATACAATTAAAAAATGTTTTTTTTTAACAAAAAGTTTAATAAGTTCATAACAAATATATTGGGTGTACAACTGTTAAAAAAATATGTTAAAAAATTTATATTAGAAGATGTTTCGAAATCATTTCTTTTTAAATTTGTGTTCCGGGATCCCGGGATTCCAAATTATATAATCCCTAATCCCAAAACTTAAAAAACTTTTCCCATTCGACGTCCCTAATTTTTAGACACAAAAAAGTTGTAACATTTTTTCTAACATTTATTCAACGCTATTATTTGGGATTATAGTGATGATGGTGGTGACGATGTTGTTGGTGGTTTTCTTTAATTTAATTTAATAAAAAAAAATCACCGAAAATTTACAAAAAAAAATTAAACTCTGCTTTTGTTTTTTTTCTGAATAATTGTGGCTAATTTTTTTTTTCTTTTTTGTAATATATTTTTTTCTTGAAATGAAAAACCACACCAAAAATTGCCTAAACTTATTGAGTTAATTTAAAATGTTTTTAGCAGGAAACTTAAAACGTAAAACCTTCATTTTATAAAGTTTTGAATTTACCTCTTACAGTTTTCATTACAAAAAAACTTTAAAAATTAATTTAAAGTTGAACTACAAATACCGTTTTAAGGCAAAAACACATTTAGCACTTTCAACGTAACCCAAAAACCGAAATTAAAAAACCAAAAAAAAAAAAAGAAATGACAGGATTTCGCACTGAATCTTAACTCATGCGTGGTTATTTACTTACACATATATGTAGTTTGAATGTAAAGGGAATTTTCAATTTGAGTCTGTATCTGTAGTATTTATTGTTTGTATGTGAGAATGATTTCAACGATACGAAAACAAAGTCATTAACATGCACAGACTGTATCTCCATTTCATTTTATTTTATGATTTTATTTGTAAGTATATTCAGCTTTTTTTATTTTCGTTTTTAAATCTATATAGTTGAAAGCAGCACCGCAAAAGTGTAAAATTAAAAAAAAAATGTGGCAAAATTTTGGGCAGCACCTTTTTACTTAAATAAGTTTTTTTTATATTCAAAAGAACTCTGTTTGGCAAATACTTTATAAATTTTTAATATACAATTTGCAACCGATAACTTTTTAGATTAAAGAAATAAAAATGGTAACTGAAAAGTGACCCAAGAAGATCTAATAAAATTATATTTTCTCAAATA
This sequence comes from Melanophora roralis, assembly GCA_963583895.1. Classification (NCBI taxonomy): domain Eukaryota; kingdom Metazoa; phylum Arthropoda; class Insecta; order Diptera; family Rhinophoridae; genus Melanophora; species Melanophora roralis. The sequence continues at coordinate 71,057,369 of OY757191.1, forward strand.
CAAAAAATGTGTTTGACCTTCAGTTAAGAAAATTGTTGGTAAAGTTAATTCAAACGAGTGTTAAACATTTAAAAAAAATAAGTAGAAAAAACTACTAAGGTCCAACCAAACTTTGACTTAAGCCTTCTTAACACTGTATTTCGCTTTACAGAAAAAAATGTAGGCGTTTTTTATGTATAGTTCAACTTTTTGTTTTAAGACACGTTTTATATTACTAAACTGCTACTAAATTCTTATTTTTTGCAAATGAAGACATATTCATTTTATTATCGCTGGTTTTAGAAATTGGTCACTAAATGGCGTTAGTATAAGAATGAAAAAAGGAAAATGCTCTTTGGTTTGGTAAGTTTATAGCGAAAAAAAACTTTATGCTAAGTTAACACGGCACATGGGTCAGTGGTCTTAAAAACTGATATTTACAACCAAATAAGTATGAAGAAATCAAAGTGTTCTAACGATGAAAATCTCAGCTGACTTTCAATATGCGTTCCATTCGGCTAGTATTGGCAATAACTTGTTTTTCAATACAAATTTTCCTTCAGAAACTAACTCTAATTCAGTTAAAAATCAAAAAGAAAATTTTAATTTCTTGATTTAAAAAAAAAATAAAAAATTTATTAGAGATCGATCTTGAGTCTAAAGTTATAATAAGAAAATTATCTTAAAACAACTGAGAGTGCAATATTCGGCTGTTCCGATTATTATATACCCTTCACATTGGTATTTTTGTTTACCCAGTCACCTGATTTAGGCAAAATATTTTTAAACGATAACTTTTATAATTATTTGTGGCGGGCTAAAAGTACATAGCTATCATAGTTTTCACAACAGAAAACTCACAACATTTGAACAATTGCATTGACTTCCTACCTATAAGGGTCCAGAATATATAGATCTTTTGGGGTCGCAAATGGATATTAAAAAATACAAGCGATATTTACCATCCCCACTATGTAAAGGGTATATAACGATCAAACACGCATTATGGCTCTTGAAAAACAGAAAACAAATTAAGCAAAAACCATATACGATGTTTGTCTGTTGTCTTGCCAAGAGTGTTAAAAGTTATAGTAAGCACACTTCCTCACTTTCTGTTGCATTTAATTTGTCAAACATGTTCATTTATAACTACGTCCAAGGATATACAGAAACTTAATGCGTTATTATGCACATATATGTATATGTTTTGCTTAACAGCGTTGCCAGTATGTATAAATTTTGTGTTATAAAAAACTGGAGCAATCGCAGTATTTTTCTGTGGTCAACCGATCTTGCTCATTTTAAACACTGATCATCTCAGCGATATTTCCGATAGTTTGACAGCAGTATCTGGTCGGTAGTACTTAAATTGACTCAGAAGACTTGGACAAACGGACAGACGGACATTGCCAAATGGACTTCCCCATCTATAAGGCTCCAGTATATATATATATTTTATGGGATCGCAAATGGATATTAAAGTAATTGGAAACGGAATTGCAAACTGATATAAGCCCTTATCACTATATGAAGGGTTAAAAATATGCTTAGAAACAAGTCAATGTCCTGCAATAACAAGTAATGCATGACTCTGATGGATAGGTGGGCATTATTTAATGAAAGCATTAGGCAATTAAATGTGGATGGATTGGTACTATAATATGTAAAACCCGAAAAAAATAACGATAAACTAATTGTAATATAAATATTCATACTCATCAATTAAAATTCTTCGCAACTGAAAGGCACTTTTGTAAATGGAATAACAATTTAAAGCCATAAGAATTTGGCGATTGATTTTTTTTTAACATTAAATGAATCTATTTTTATGGAACAAGCTTACATCGTATCTCTAGCCACATAAAATATGAAAAAAAAATTAAGACCCCTACTACCTCCCCGGCGTCGTCCTAAAAGGAACAAAATATATCACGATCCCGATTGGTTTTGCCTGCCAAACATATTCGTAGAACATACTTACCCAATATCCCCACTATCTAAGGAGGGTTGGCATACAAAACTTACAAAAGCTATGTTAAAACGCCAATAAGGACTCCAAAGTCGCCCTAGGAATCTTAAGTTACAACCAAAGCATATTAGTTTCCCTTCCAAAACATTTTCGTTGAACATACTTACCACCTATCTTCATCCCCTGAGGGGATTACCATATAAAATTTGAAAAAATAGGGTAAAAAGCCTTACAGCTTCCCCATAGTCACCCTTAGAGAGGTGAAATATGACACCGACCTCCATTTAAAAATTAGAAATATTTCATAAATAAAAATATGAATAAAAATATAAAAAAATGTTGGGGCTTCGAAATGCCAATGTGATGGAAATATAAGATTTGGTACAGCCGAGTATAGCGCTCTTACTTGCTTTTAAATGAAAAACCGCTTACAACCAGTGTTGCTAATACAATTAAAATCTTAGCAGAGCTTTTTAATTAAATTAAAATGTAAATAAATAGATTTTTGAAAATGGGTAAAAAAAAAATTTTAATTGAAATAACATTTTATTAACATTTTAATATTTTTCATAGTTTTACTGGTTATCTGTTGCTGATTTTCTGTCTACATATGTACATACACACATACATATGCATATGCGAACATGTATATATACATAATGCCAACTGTTACCTTTTGGTTGCAAAATGCTTAAATGAATTTTCTATCTTTGAATAATAAACCAGTAAAAATGTTATAGTCGGTCAACCTCGAAAATATTATTCCCTAATCCCGATTTATATGTTGATAGCACAAAGATCAACATGAGCGCAAAAGTTTAGAAGGCCAAGCAATATTCTAGCCATTTGTAGCCTAAGCTGCTTACTCTGGGAAAATAAAGTAATATTTGGGTAAGTTATAGCCCAAAGTGCTTATTTCTGAAGGACACTGTGCCAAGTTTCATTAAATATCTTAAAAATGACGACCTGTATCTACTTTGATTATAGAATACATGTACACTCAGCCCGACGGACGCAAGGATGGACGGAATTGCTTAAATCAACTCAGAAAGTCATCGTAAGTCAATCGATGTACTTGAAGGTGGATCTCAGAACATTATATTTTTGGTGTAACAATCATCTGCACAAACGCATAATACCTCCAACCTCATATGTGGTTTGGGTAAAAAAATATTTAATTTATGAAAAAAGTTTTTTTTAGCCAAATTAAACTAAGGAAAACATAGTTGGTGTTTAGTTGTAGGAGGGACAACTTTAACATATGCAGCAACATAATAAATTTAAAGGTTTTTTTCAGAAGGTTTTACTTTATCAAATTAATAGAAAACTTTTTTATAAAATTCTGGGATTTTTTAAATTTTATGATAACCATTTTAAAGGCTTTCATTTATTATTATTGTGGTTGTTTTTATGCCCAAAGTTGTTTTCATTTCCTTAATTTATATGGTTATACCGTAAACATAGTTTTTGCAAAGTCCACATACATACATACATACATACATACATACATACATACATACATACAACATACATACATACATGGGAGTACATAAGACTTGAAAAGGCATAACTCGGTTTTATTTAAAAAAAAGCCATTTTTTTTCTTTTACTTAAAATTAAGTTTTGTAAGTTTCCTTTTAATTTTTTATATAAAAAATTGTGAACATTTTGTGAAGTGTTTTTTTTATTCCCTTTTTATTTTAAGCTATCGATATGTATGTGGTATGCATGTCAATATATTTATAATTAAATATGTTAAACAATTTTTTTTGCTATTGTTGTCCTTGGCTTGTTGAGTACATAGTACTTATAATTAAGTTGAAATAACAAAAATTTTAATAACCCCAAAATGTTGACGAGTAGAAACAAAGGATGAACTAAAGAAAGGAAATACAAAAATATGAAATATATTTAAAGCAATTAAGAATTATGTGTCCGGTTTAATTTTTGTGTAAAATTATTAAGGGCAAATATTATAATTAGAAAAAATTTTATATGAAAAGGTAATTAAAAAAAAGAGAAATTTAATTAATAGATCAAATAAAGGGAAATTTATTTTAGTTTTAAAATATTGAAGTTTTAGCAAATTCTAAAATTTTTTTATATATATTTTTTTTTAATTTGTTTTCTTTATGTATAGTTTTTTAAAAAGCCCAGAAATAAGTAAAAGAGTATTTATTTATCATAAAAAACCGTTTAGAATTTTTAAAAAATTAAAAAAAAAATATTTTTAATATTTAGAAACGTTAATTCGTAATTCAAATTATAAGAAAAATATCTGTTAAAATACATTCAGTGCTGACTAAAGTTAATAAACAAAGAGTTCAAACTAAAAGCTTTCCTAATTTAATTTAATTTTTAAATTTTTTTGCATAAACGTAGCAAGTAATACTTGCATTATAGAAACTTTTTTTGTACAACAAATCGATTTTTAAGGAAAAGTTCGGTCAGCGTTTGGTTAAAGCGCCGCACTGAGTTTTGATCCCATACAACTAGTGGGTAAAAATAGAAGGCACACTATTATAAAATACCTGGGTTACCGGAAGACCTGACTGAGACACTCGCCCGAAACATTCAACATTCCCCAGGGGACTTATTTCTAAATTAATTAATCAATTTACAGACCAAAATGCAGATAGTCGGAATAATGAAAGGAGACCGAAGATTTATAAATCATTTACTTATGTACCAGGAGTGACAGAAAGGGTTAAAAGATCAAAAGTGTTTGACTGTGAGAAGTATAGCATGGCCTTTAAGACTTACAATACTTTAGGTAAATTATTTAGTAAAACAAAAGATAGAATACAAAAGTTGGATATGGCGAATATAGTCTATAAGATACCTTGCAAGGGAAATGATAGGGAGGAATGTAGGAAAGTATATGTAGGAACTACAAAAAATAAACTTAAAACAAGAATTGCTGGACATAAATCTGACCAGAGATATAGGGACACTAGTTCACAGAAAACAGCGTTATCTTCTCATTGTTCGGAATTTGATCACTACCCAGACTTTGAGAATGTTTCAATATTGGATAAAGAAAATAATTAAAAACGTAGATATATGTTAGAAATGTTAAATATTATTAACGTTCCAAAAACACATAGAATTAATTTTAAAGCAGACACAGACAATGTTGCCCAGAATTACAGACATCTAATATGTAAAAAATAACAGAGATAGGATTTATATAAGCACATATATAATTTTGACTAATATGGTTTTTTAGGCATACATACATCTGTTTATGTTTTTTATTCATAAGTTAATTTAAAAAAAAAAAAAAAAAAAAAAAAAAAAAAAAAAAAAAAATACACTTTATTACACAAACTTCTGATACTAATCTTTTGTAACTACATTAATACATATTAAACATACAATGTTAAACTAATTTCTTTAAACATTTTTTAATACATGTATTATTGTTTTTTTGGTTTATGTGTATATTGGTTTTTTGTATATAACACTTAATGTTATTTTTAGTAACACTAGCATTCTTACCATTACACTTTTATATTAGAACAGCTTAAATTAATATACACACTAATATTAAAATTTTGTAACTATTGTACTAACTAGATTCTTCAAAACTCTTTTATGCATGTATTGTGGTTTTTTGTTTATTTTTGTATGTTGTTTCTCTGTATAACACTTAATAATATTATTACTTTTTTGGTAACACTATTATTCTTAATATTAGGATTTTGTATATTAGAAAAGATTGAAATTGACATTCACACTTATATTGGTATATGGATACATTTTTTAATAGTATAAATTTTGTAATAACACATTTTTTAAATTTTCGAATATTTTAGTTTTAGTACACTTTTGTAAATTTTCTTTAACAAAATATTTTGAAGTTTATATTAAAAATTTGTTAATATTATAATCGTTATTCGAAAAGCCAAAAGCTAATTTTAAAACCAAAATAACAACTTTAATATTTAACTAAAATAACCTCCTGATGATGCCACACAACGGAGTGGCGAAATATTGAAAAAATTTGCAAAAAAATAAACGAAAAAATAGACCTAAAGCTTAAAAAAATAGTCTTATTTATTAACATTAAACAGGTCAAAAAACTAGAAAAAATAGAATATTAAACAAAAAGTGAGCACGCAACAACAACAGATAATCGAAAATGGGTTACAATAAATTTAAGAAGGATCAACGCCTTAAAACCAATATAAATCGGTTCAAGACTATAAGGGACAAAATAATAAAGACGAAATCAGCTATAACATTCCTTATAAGGTGCAGAAATGCCGGAATTATCCCAAAATTTATAGTGAATTCAACAAGAAATGTATCCAATATTTTTGAGGAAAAAGGATTTCCTAGGATTCAACAGGCAGTTAAGAAATTTATCTTGGATTTTCAAAACAAAATTTTAAGGGCTTGTATTGGAGAAAAGCACAATATATTGAAACAGTTTCAAGGTGAGTTGGGGGTGATAACCGATATTTTGAGAAGATTTTTAACGACGGACGAATTAGATGAATTTTTCACGTATGAGGATAGAATATCTTGTTCGTATAGAGAGAGGGTTAAGGCGACTCATATTAGGAAGTTTAATGATTTGGAGTTGATGCAAAAGAAAGAATTAGGGATCAGATTAAATAAAAATTGGTTTGTTAATAAAACAGATACGGATATTCCTACTGATGTACAGTGGACTCTTTCATTAGGGCATAAACACGCTTTGCCGGTTAGGAAGGAAGAATTACCGACTATGAGGTTAATAACTGAGGGAGAGGATTTAATACAGACCATACAGGAAAAGGAAGACCAGGAAATAGCAAGGACTAAGTTTACGACAATTTTAGATAGTCATATAAATAAGGTTAAACTAACGAACAGGGATAAATTTATTTTAAATAAGGTAGATGAAACAGATAGGTTTTTAAAGAAAAACAAAAATTTACTTATTTTAAAAGCAGATAAGGGAAACAGTACTGTTGCAATTAAAAAAGAAGACTATAATTTGAGAATGGACAATATTGTAGGTGATACGACACAGTACAGATTAGTAAATAAAGATCCGACAAGTAGATTGCAGAAGACAAATAATGATTTAGTTGAAGAACTTTTTAAGAAGGAAATTATTACAGTTAGGGAAAAAAACATATTAAAAACTAATGTAGCTACAGCACCCAGATTATATGGACTTCCGAAGATTCATAAGGAAAATTTCCCTTTGAGGCCAATTTGCTCGTATGTGAATTCTCCCTGTTATGGTATATGTAAATATATAGCAGACATTCTTAGAAAAATTACTGATCAGTCTAGGTATAATGTCAAGGACTCTTTGCAATTTAGGAATAGGATAAAAGACAAACAAATACAGGACAATGAAAGGTTAGTTTCATTTGATGTAGTTTCTCTTTTCCCGAGTATTCCAGTGAATGTGGCTATGGATATCATAAGGGAAAAATGGGACAAAGTTAAGGAGTATACAAATATTGATAAGGACCTATTTTTAAGGATTTTAAAATTTTGCATTGAGGACAACAGATATTTTCAATATGATGGAAGGATATATATACAGGATAAGGGACTTCCTATGGGCTCTCCTGCTTCTCCGATAGTGGCAGATTTAGTTATGGAGGAATTATTGGATACTTGTATTGCGAAAATGACAATAGAACCAAGAATTATGACTAAGTATGTGGATGATTTATTTTGTATTGTTTCTGATTCCTCTAGTGAGTATATGTTAGACACTTTAAATAGTTTTCATCCAAGTATTAAGTTTACAATGGAAAAAGAAAACAATTCAAGACTTTCTTATTTAGATACGTTAATTATACGTAAAGGTAACGGCTTAAAAGTAGATTGGTATCAAAAACCAACGGCTTCTGGAAGGATAATTAACTATTATTCTAAGCATAGCAAACAAGTTATCACAAATACGGCAAGGAATTTGGTGAGAAGGGTTCTTACAATAAGTGACAACGAATTTCATAGGAAGAACAAGAGGATTATTTGGAATATTTTAAGGGATAACAGTTTCCCCAGGGGACTTATTTCTAAATTAATTAATCAATTTACAGACCAAAATGCAGATAGTCGGAATAATGAAAGGAGACCGAAGATTTATAAATCATTTACTTATGTACCAGGAGTGACAGAAAGGGTTAAAAGATCAAAAGTGTTTGACTGTGAGAAGTATAGCATGGCCTTTAAGACTTACAATACTTTAGGTAAATTATTTAGTAAAACAAAAGATAGAATACAAAAGTTGGATATGGCGAATATAGTCTATAAGATACCTTGCAAGGGAAATGATAGGGAGGAATGTAGGAAAGTATATGTAGGAACTACAAAAAATAAACTTAAAACAAGAATTGCTGGACATAAATCTGACCAGAGATATAGGGACACTAGTTCACAGAAAACAGCGTTATCTTCTCATTGTTCGGAATTTGATCACTACCCAGACTTTGAGAATGTTTCAATATTGGATAAAGAAAATAATTATAAACGTAGATATATGTTAGAAATGTTAAATATTATTAACGTTCCAAAAACACATAGAATTAATTTTTAAAGCAGACACAGACAATGTTGCCCAGAATTACAGACATCTAATATGTAAAAAATAACAGAGATAGGATTTATATAAGCACATATATAATTTTGACTAATATGGTTTTTTAGGCATACATACATCTGTTTATGTTTTTTATTCATAAGTTAATTTAAAAAAAAAAAAAAAAAAAAAAAAAAAAAAAAAAAATACACTTTATTACACAAACTTCTGATACTAATCTTTTGTAACTACATTAATACATATTAAACATACAATGTTAAACTAATTTCTTTAAACATTTTTTAATACATGTATTATTGTTTTTTTGGTTTATGTGTATATTGGTTTTTTGTATATAACACTTAATGTTATTTTTAGTAACACTAGCATTCTTACCATTACACTTTTATATTAGAACAGCTTAAATTAATATACACACTAATATTAAAATTTTGTAACTATTGTACTAACTAGATTCTTCAAAACTCTTTTATGCATGTATTGTGGTTTTTTGTTTATTTTTGTATGTTGTTTCTCTGTATAACACTTAATAATATTATTACTTTTTTGGTAACACTATTATTCTTAATATTAGGATTTTGTATATTAGAAAAGATTGAAATTGACATTCACACTTATATTGGTATATGGATACATTTTTTAATAGTATAAATTTTGTAATAACACATTTTTTAAATTTTCGAATATTTTAGTTTTAGTACACTTTTGTAAATTTTCTTTAACAAAATATTTTGAAGTTTATATTAAAAATTTGTTAATATTATAATCGTTATTCGAAAAGCCAAAAGCTAATTTTAAAACCAAAATAACAACTTTAATATTTAACTAAAATAACCTCCTGATGATGCCACACAACGGAGTGGCGAAATATTGAAAAAATTTGCAAAAAAATAAACGAAAAAATAGACCTAAAGCTTAAAAAAATAGTCTTATTTATTAAAAAAAAAATATTTTTAATATTTAGAAACGTTAATTCGTAATTCAAATTATAAGAAAAATATCTGTTAAAATACATTCAGTGCTGACTAAAGTTAATAAACAAAGAGTTCAAACTAAAAGCTTTCCTAATTTAATTTAATTTTTAAATTTTTTTGCATAAACGTAGCAAGTAATACTTGCATTATAGAAACTTTTTTTGTACAACAAATCGATTTTTAAGGAAAAGTTCGGTCAGCGTTTGGTTAAAGCGCCGCACTGAGTTTTGATCCCATACAACTAGTGGGTAAAAATAGAAGGCACACTATTATAAAATACCTGGGTTACCGGAAGACCTGACTGAGACACTCGCCCGAAACATTCAACAACAAATCAGACATACATACATGCTAGTTTAAAAAGGAAGGACATTGTTGATCTCAGATAAAACCATTTGAAATATTTATCCTTATTTAAGGAACTCGAATTTTTGTCTAGCCCTGGCAGAAGCAGTTTAAAGATTTTAGTACTTTCAATTAGTTTATCAAAGTTAAAAATCAATGGTTAAAATATATGTGAAAAAAAGGAACAGAAATATGATGAAAAACTTATAAGCAATCTTATAAAAATGCGAAGTTTGTCGGGCTAAAACTGTATAATTTTAAAAAACAAAAAAGTTTTGTTTCGGCTGAATAATACAATTTAATGAATTTGTTTCGAGACATCACAAAAAAAAGATACCGTTATTTTGGTTAAATAGAAGGTTATATTTTTAATTATTATTATGTTTTACATTTTCACCTTTTTCTGCAAATTATATTTTTGCTGGGGTTAACACTTACACAGAATATTTTATCTTTTACTTCTTAAGCTAAATAAAAAAAATCAACAAAACAACAAACATGAATTTTATTTTAGTATTTATTTTTTTGCTTTTATCGTCTGACTCTCACTTATCTATCAGTTTAACTACTACTTGCTTTCTAATTGAAACGATGTAAAATTTCTACTAAGATACAGTGGAGCAAAAGGGATCATCTGTACTTAGGTAAAGTATATAAATACACACTGCTACAAAAACGCTTTTTGTAAGATCTTGAGAAGCAACATAATGGATGTTTTAGGCTTAGACCAGTACACTACATGTTAAACCCGTTTTTAAAGATTTTAAGACACCCTTAAATTTTTAGTTATTTTTGAAAATTTTTTTTAGGGTAGGCCGTAGTACAGGGTGTCCGCCGGCAAGGTATACCAATTTATTTAAAAATGATTTTTGATAATTTGAAAGAGAATAGATCTTATATTGATCAATGTTTTATTTAATGTTGGCAATTATGTATGAAATACAAGTTCAGATACATGTCCGGCTCTGTTAGCCTCACAAATAGGAGCCCTTTTAAGCACATTTTTCACTACATTTTCACATGTCACGAATATTTTGTTTGAGTTGGTGTAGCGTTTCTGGTTTGTTTGCATAAACCTTGCTTTTCAGATATCCCCACAAAAAGGAGTCCGAAGCAGTCAAATCAGGTGACCGTGGAGGCCAATCAATATCACCACTCCTTGAAATAAGTTGTTGTGGAAAGAGGTCCTGCAATAGTTCCATTGTTACCCTGGCTGTTTGCGATGTGGCACCGTATTGTTGATACCACATGTTAACCAAGCCCAAAGCATGTAGTTGTGACAGTGAGTGTAGTTGATAGTTTCCGTTACGCCGTTTTGGTAACGTCCAATGATTCCTCCTGACCAAAATGCACCAGGCTGTCACTTTTAATATATGCAAAGAGAACTGATTAATAATTTAAGGGTTTTCCATTACCCAGAACCGACTATTTGTTTATTTACACATCCATTCAAATGAAAATGTTTATTTTTTCATGAAAATCGGGGTTGTCATTGTTTGTCATGTTTTAAGAATTAAAACACTTTGGTTTACCAAATATTTTTTCGTAATAAATTTGCCACGTCTCTACTTCACGACGGCTAAATATGAACTGTTGAGACTAATGTGGCTAATGTGGCTAATGTGACTAATGTTTACCAAAACGGAGGCAAAACAAAATGGTAGACCTTGCCGGCGGACACCCTGTACATTAGTGCCTCAAGCTCATAAACATTAAGATTGCTTTTGAGGTTTAAACCAGGGATAGAACGATAAAAAAAATCAAGTTTTTATAAAATGAATCCAAATAATTGGGGTATTCAAACGGTGTGCTATCAAGTCATATTGTCTTATAGTTTTAATATTTTACAATAGTTAAAAAAAATGTTGTTGTCCTTAAAAAAAAAAAAGTTTTATACTAAAAAGACTTTTTGAACTGTGTTTATTGTTTTGTCATAAACAGTAGAAACCTGAGCCGGGCGGCCGAACCTCTTTAGTAAAGCCGTTGATATAATAAACAAGTCGCAGTAATTAATTTTAAAATAATTTTGAAATTATTTATTTTTATGTTCTCTCCAGCATCTCGGATGCTCACAGCAGTAATATTTTTTCGTTTTTTTTTTTAAGACATATGACCTTATGACTACCTTGTGAATACCCTAAATATATATTTTATGAAAAAACTTTTATAAAAAAAAATTTTTTTTTAATATTTTTATTTAAATTCTAAAAGTCAACAATAATTATTAAATTTGTCTTTATGTTTTTCTTTACACTTTTTTTTAATAAAAACGAGGTCAAAATTTGGTTAAATCATTGAAAGCTATTTTAAGTTATTAAACTACTTGACCTGCTATCGTAATAAAATTTACAACAAAGCAATTGTACTACAATACCTATGTATGTATATACTGCAAAAAAAAAAACTGGTTGGATTGGAGCAAGAAGAGCGATTTTTTCCTATAAAAATCTGTTTACAAAAAGTTTTTGATACGCTTTATCGTGGACCTCAATCCTTCTTCAAGGTAGTTCTGTTTTGAATTTTTTTTATTTTTAAAGAAAAACTTGTTTGATAGTAACACAGGTAGTATCAATATCAAAACAGAAGGGGTAAAGTTTTCTCTTCCAAAAACTAGAATATCCATCGATTTAGCACCTGCCATTAAGTAATTTTATTACAAGGTTTATGGTTTGAAGCAAGCAAGCTGGATCAAATGACTAGAAATGCAATAAGACTTATGTCAAAGATACAGCTGAATATATTGCTCTTACTTGTTATACCCACACAACATTCGTGGTATAGATATTATGCGTTTGTGCAGATGTTTGAAACACTAAAAAGTAATGGTCTGAGACCAACCTTTAAGTATACAGAACTACTCAGAATAACTTCTCGAGTCAATTAAATGTTAACATGTTTTATTATCGACATATAAAATTTGTTTTTATACTGGTTAATTTAACTAAAAACTTATTAAGGTCGTTAGAGTTTTTTCTCCCAAGTAAATTAGAGGCGGCTTCAATGTCTTGTTTTCATTGGCAGGGACACAATATTCCTCTTGCAGTACAGTAAAACGATTTTGAGATAAGGTTAGTTTTTCTTGATCTGTTAAAATTGTTGCTGGTTTGGCTACCTTTGCAGAACTGTTACGTAGCGGTCCATTCCTACCCGGACCTTGGGCTCTCACACAGAAATTACACTTAGTGCGCCTATAGCAGCTGTGAATACAAGTTCAGAAAAGAGATTGGGCTAAGCCTTTCTTTTTTTTAATACACTTGTTTTAATTAGGCGCACTTGCACTTAAATTGTTTGTGATGACTTTTGGTTTCTCACTTTAATAATTTCTATTATATTCAGGGTATCCAATGCTGGAAGAGCTTACACAATGTAAACATTTCGTCTAATAGGTCCACTGTCCCGAAAATAACTAATTTTGGTTTGATTTTTACAGCTTTACTATAAAACAAAAAAAAATTCAGAAAAAATACAAAACTTAATGTTACTTCATTGTTCTCCACCCATAACATTAGTTAATGTTTGCTCTGAATAACTTTCCAAACCAACTAAACGATTTATTATCCTGCAATTTAACTTTTTCTTTATTTAAAATAATTTTACGAAACATTTCTTAAATATTTTATAGTCAGTAAATGTAATATTTTTCTTAGTGTAGGATCAACAAACAGTGTAATGTAATCATATAAAATTAATTGATACTTTAACTTTTTACTTAAAATTTCAATTCAGTTAAAGATGTGAAAATTTCCTTTTTGTTTTCACTGTACTCACAAACTTTTCTACGATGAACATTGACAGAGCACGTAGATAAACATTAATTATTAAAATACTTGCAGATATATGTTTTTATATTTAGCTCTTTTCTCAACATTTATCTTTAACACTAAGTGTCTGGAAAAAGTTTTACGACGATTTTATACAAAACAATTTGTTTTAATCGCCGACAGCACACATAAAAACAAATGTTCGTAAGTAAGTAAAAAGCCAAATTAAGATTAAAGTCATAAAAAAAAGGAGATGTCCATGCTTAAGGAAACTTGAAAAGAAAAAAAAGAAGGATAATTTATTTATTCACTTTTTTTTTGTTTTTGTATTTTATATAGTAGTTATGCGAGACATGCATGCAGCTGTCTATCATGTAGTTATTTATATACTTAAAGACATTATGTATGTGGTTGCTTTATTAAATTGTTACAATAATTTAAACGTTTGCCCATTCCAGTAATAAAATCTTACATTTGTTTATAAAAAAAGGACGTAAGCCTGCCTATACAAGTTATACAAGTGAAGAGTTATTGTTCTTCATTATAAGTACTAACAAGAAGTTAATGGTGAATGAAAAAGTTAAATCGGATTTTGTTAGAAATATATTCACAAACACATAAACAAATGTTATTGGACAGGTATAAGGAAAAAAGCAAATTGTTTGGCATAAATAATGTAAATAAATTTTTTCAAAAAAATTCATGTATGGGCAACTCTATTTAAAATAATTTAAAAGTTTTCATGTTAAAAAGAATCAACCAGTCGACTTTTAAAAGAGGATCGAAAATTAAATGGACTGTTAAATATTCATTTTAAAAAAACATTAAACAAATTTTTTTTTTTTTGTAGAAATTAAGTTTTACTTACTTACTTAGGTTAGTATTACAGAATACCAAATGCTGAAAAAACATATTTTTTCTTTCGACCTTTTGTCCGTCCGGGCATTGGTGAATGCGCGGCACTTTTTATCTCCCTACCTTCAACAAATATTAAAGGCAGCTGCCTCAGGTAACACCACGTGGAAGTCACTTTGTACAATTGGGATGAAGTAGGGACCAAAATTGGTCTAGGCTTTAGCAATGTCAAACCAATCAGAGCCATTACTGGATATTCAGCTACTCCTACATCACCCAAATGAAGTTCTTAAAACTGAAGGAATATATAAAACCATCAAATGAGTCAAAATAGTTTTAAATAACTATCATTAACCCATAAAATTAGTCTAAATAATTGTTTTTTAATTTTAAAAAAATTTTTACAATAAGATCTCTAAGTCAAATTGCCATAAAGATAAAATGTAAAAAAAACCCGCCACAGTTTTCTAGGGACCATCATAAGCAGAAAAAATGTTCTTTCAGTATCTGCCTGTACACAAACTTTAAAAACATACTGTCTTTGGGAATTATATCGTTTTTTAAGGCACAAGTTTTATATTAAAAAAATCTGTGTTAACTGGTCACAGCAGTCGAAATGGAATTGGCCATATGTGGTTAAAGTTTATACATACATACTTACAAATATGCATGCAAGAGTTGAACTACTTACATTGGCATGGTTTAGTGTAACTTTTGTATTTAATAAAGTGTTAAATATATAACGTTTAACGTTTATATTAAATATGTAAACTAAAATAACAAATCACATTTTATTTTATTTATTGCGTCTTTTTTTTGATGGTCTGAAGGATGCGTAAACGCGAAAAAGTTTTTGACTCGAAATTATAATGACAACTGAATACGCAACAAGGGATAAACAAGGCTACGATAGCTAAATGCATTTGTCGTAATATCGACGGCGAAAAATGGATACTCCGTTCTAGCATAGTTAAATGAAGGCCCACAGCTATAGGCCGTCCAACGCTTATATACAGATCTCTGGTATGATGGACTTAATTAGGAGATACTATTTGGTAGACCAGTTAGGCAAAACCCAAAAAATCAATTAGTAAGCTGGACCTGATATCTATTAGTCCTTATTAAGTGGCTAGTAGCATAGTGAGGCTTATATTACCAGGATATTAGAGATCAAGAATGAACTTCCATTAAGGCATATATTCCCTTAACCAGAACCTGTCTTTCGTAGAAAATTAAGACACCAATATCGACACAGGCAGCTGTTAGATGGACTGTGGTGTAGAATATGTCGTCTTTTTGACGGATTTTATGTCAAGTTTCTTTTCCAGCCTAACTTCAACATTTGTTGCCTATATGTCTAGTATTGATAGTACTGATTAAAAATTTGAGTTTTGGTCGGCAGTTAGATGACAATCTTTTTTAGGCAAATTGCACTTAATTTTCTCGATCGCGAGCTTTTGGGGGATACTGATCTGTTACTACTTTACTCTAGACATGCGCATAGGAACCACCTAATTTATAATCAAGCAGATAAGCTGATCTGTTCTACGTATTTTTATTTTCAAATAAATAGGTTTCAGTTTCGCTAGGTACTACAAACAGTGGAATATTAAAATAATTTTTTTTTGAGCGGCTAAGAGTTGGTGGCGCAGTGTGGGCACTTCAAGGGCTTGTAGGGCGATGCGGTTCATTTTTGACAATTAAGCTAAAGAGCGCCAATCTCAAGGAGGTATCTAAGTTGATGTCCTTCTTTCGGTTCCTTAAGTGGTTGGTACATACGCAAGTAAGCTCATGCTCTTTCCTACTAACCAGTGACCTAGTTGTAGGCAAAGGAAAATGGAGGTGATGGAAATGTGCTGTCTTAGCTCTTAAATTGTATAGATTTTTGCGCAGTTACATACAAAACGTAATAAGTGGGGTATAAAACTGCAGGCTTAATAACCACTTAAGTTAAGACATTGCATTCCAAGCCTTAACTTAAGAGAAAGGACTTAAAGGGATGATACATCTCAGGAGTGGTCCGGCCATAATTAAACGGCCTCAAGTATAATAAATTTACGCTTAAATTAAATAATTAATTTTCAGCAATAATTATTTAACTGATGGTTAATTAAGTTATAAATATTTAATAATAAGATAACACATAACACTCACCTGCTTACTTTTTAATAAAAACCATGAAGTTAATAAAATGTGTACGTGAAAATGATACTACAGTTTAATTTTATAATATTAAGTCAAAAAGTGCCCATAAAAAAATGATTTTTTTCTATTAAAAGAGCAATAAAAATTTCCAATTTAATATTATATTTAAATTTCAGCAACAAGCATAGATTTTAAAATTGTCATAAAGGTGTTATGTACTTACACATTAAATCCAATTGCTTTTTTTAACACAAACCATATCTATTTTAAATTTTAAAAACACTTGTTGAAAAACAGATAAAAAAATTACTTTTAACAATTTTACATATTCGCTTAAAAAAAAATTTAATTGAATCGAGGCTCATGGACTTTTTATAAAACACCGACTTAGTTGGTGACTACATATTCGTATGTTTATACGCGTTGAAAACGTTGCTTAAATTTATTTCAACACAAAAAAAAAAATAAAAATAATCTTCAATTGAAAAATTTGTTAATTTGATTAAAAAAATTTTTAGATTACAACCTATCAAGAAATTCGAATATTCAGTTAAATAATTTAATTAAAAATTTTAAAAAACGTTTAATTAAAAAATTAATAAATCGATTTAATCAAAACACAAACAAATCTAAAATTAGGTAAAAAATAAAGATAAAAACTTTTTTTGGTTTTTAAATTGTTTTATATTATTTTCTATTTATTTATGTTTATAAAATTTAATTATTTATGAAAGTATATATTATGTTTAGTTTACATTTAAGTATACATTACAAGTCTAAGCAGCTGCTCGAACCGCAGCCATATAGATGCGAGGCGTATGCTATATCCTCTCAGCCAATAAGGCATTCTATTATTTAAAGTGTTAAACTTAAGGCTTCGTTAGTCTTGACTTTCTGTTGCCGTTCTTTAACGTGCCGTTCAGTTGTTTTATTTTAGTAGTTACTTTTTCTGTTAAAACGTATCAAAATTTGTATGGTTTTAATGGCGGAAAAAGCAGCTGATTCTTGCTGTCACTTAACAACGTTGCAAAAATTTTGTTTTTAACAGGTTGATCCGCAACGAAACGCAACGAAACGAAAAAACTAACTACTTACACACATTTTTTATTAACAAAAAACAATCAGCTGATTCATCACGGAACAGAAAGTAAAGACTAACTCAGGCTTTAGTTTTGTTTACTTACCTCCACATTCAAAAATGCAACCTCAGCAAATGAACGTGAGGTGAGCTTTGCATAAAAAAGCATTTGGCGGAATTGCAGCTTTTTTGAAGAACTTGCAAACAATTATTATTTTAATTGAAACAATTAAATGTTTATTTAAAAATTAAAAATTTTTTTATAAATGAGTAAATTGAAAAAAATTTTGGAATAGTTTTTTCTCTGAATGCAAGAAAACAACACAGAAAAAGTACCTCCAAAAGTCAAGAATTTTATTTTTGAATTTACCCGAAATTGTACTTGAAATTTTTAAGCACGGAACGTACTTAGGTTTTCCTTAATCAAGTCTAGTCGGAATTACTCAAAATAATCAATCAAAAACATTTAAAATACAAAGTATCATTGGTCTAGATGGTAGCGCGCTTGCACTGCAGTTAGGAGAGCAACAGGTTCAAATCCAAGATACGGCAAGAACAGAATACAAGTTTTCGAATAAATATTGTTAAATATGTATTAAATAAAATTAAAAAGTTATTTATTAAAGATCCGTAAGTCAAAGGAATTAGTTTTAATTTATTGGATTTATCCCTTTTAACGTTCAAATCAACCTTTGTCAGTTTACGTCATTAACGGGTTCGATACCTTTTTGGCTTAAATGTGACTAAAAGTAAGAAATTTGTACTAAGTACTTGGTTTAAAAATTCCTACTCTTAACATCGCTACGGCCTGATTTCGGTAAAGCCTAAAGATTAATTTTTTGTGTGAATATTTAGAGATTTCATTTAAATTATAAAACATTTAATCAAATACTAGTTTTATTTAAAAATTGTAACACCTTATTAAAATTAAACGGCCATAATTATAGAACTATGGGCTTTTTTAAACAATTATTCCATTAAAATTTTTATCAAATAAGTTCTTAACAAACAAAAAATTTTAATGAATAAGGCCGCAAATAACTTTGATATCTGAACTGGCTAAGGTTCAATACCAGCAAAATATTTTTCTTTTTTTTAATGCAAACAAAGACCTGTTAAAACTAAAAAATTCATTTCGTCGTTTTAAAACCAGGAACAGTCTTCTTCTGGGAATTACTTAGTAAAAATTTCTGTTACTCATATAAAGTATAGACTCAACATAGAAACATCAAGCATAACTCCTAAAAGTATGCAAGGAAACACTTTTCAAAACAACTTAATATTGAATTAATCTCTTGTGTAGGGCATCATATGAACAATGTTATTTCAAATCGTTAAAATTCAGTTATAAAATTTTCATGAAAATCACGTTCAAATTGAAAGCTTTCCATTGTACGAATTTTTTTTTTAACATTTGAAACAAAGTTTGTTAAGAATTTTAAGAAAAATACACAAAGTAACCAAAAAAAAATATTCTTCAATAAACCCAAAAGAAAATGGGAATTTCGTGCTTATTGGAGGGAAAACTATTACCAGCGATATAATGGAAACTGCAATAACAACCAAAAAAATATTTTAGGACTTAAAAATAGAAACATAAAATGTAACTCAATGCTCTTTGATTTAAAATATAATTTTTAGGAAAAAACGTTTTTGTGCTTTAACCCAGAAAATGGAATGCAACTTTAACAAATTCACCAAGTTTTGTAAATTAAAAAGGACAATATTGTAAAAAAGAGAAAACTCAAAAATAAATTGAAACTATATTTTATTAACAAAAACTAATTCAAAACTTAAATCTATTACTTTAAGCCATTAAGCTAAAAAATGCAAAACATATTCAAAAATACTGAACGTTTACTGTTTGTTTTCCTCGTACGACAAAAGAAGAAAATTCCTTAACTTTTAAGTTTATTCTTTAACATGAAAATTCACAAATCATATGATGTTTATAAATCCAGCATTACATTAGGAAATTTTCCTATCTCATACGGTCAATTTAATGTCATTAATAATATACTTAGGCTGACGTGCAGTATAGTTAATAGTTAGACTTCCTAAAATAGACGAAAACACATTAAGAAGAAAGCAGACGTGAACTATGCTTCTGAAAACTAAAGTGATGAATGTCTTGTTTGTTGGTAATGTAAAACGTGCTAGAAAGATGGCTGGTTTTCTAATATTTTCAAAATTTGTCTAGTATTACTGCAGACATGGCAGTCCCAAATGCCAGTTTTTTATTAAGGTCAAACATACACAGAAAAAAATATTTCTATATTTCATTCAAATAACGAACTTAATTTAAAAAGGGCAAACAATTTTGCATAGACATTGTGTGGAATGTAACACACTTTGAAGTGGATCCAGGGGGGGAAAGAAACTCCCCCCCCCCCCAAACGATTAAAAAAATTTTTAATAATCTTATTTTAGAAATTATACTAAAAATATTTATGACGTTAAATACTATTCGATTATTTTTGAGAAAACCACTGATTTATCAGAAAAGCCCCAACCTTCTTTAGCTTTAAGGTATTTTAACATAAAGAAAAAAATTGCAAAAGAAGAATTCATCAACTTTATCGACGCATTTGAAGAGGCTTAAAATGATATCGGCGATGACGTCAAAGTATCCATTAATGTGAACACACTATTATCAGTAGTTTTAAGAGACTTAAAAAACGTTGGTCTTTGATATTGGCAGAAAATGGAGCAGAAAAACAAATACAAGAAACCGCGAAAAATGCAAAACAAACGCTTTGCTATTCCCATAGACTTAACCACTCAATATCAAAATGCAACAAGGTGCCAATAATACAAAAACTTTCGTTTCTCGTTTCTTAAAGAAACCAACAAATTTATGTTTTAAAAAACATAATCCTAAGCATAATGCAGTTTTTCTGAAATATCGAGGTTATCTCCATTTTGCAAAGCACGATGGGTGGATCTTCATGATTCAATTTTACAATTTAAAACAAAAATAAAGCACATAATACAGGCATTGAAAAAGGGATACGTCTTCAAAAGCCTTATTATTAAGAACTTCTAGGTGCACTTTCGAATTTAGTTGCAGATTACATATTCTAAATGACATACTTATTTATTATCACACAGCTGCTTAGTGTAATTCTACAAAAGCAGAATATAGATTTACAAAAAGGATAATTTCTTATAAAAACCCTGATAATGTGTCTTGGGACTAAAAGGAATGAAGCCCAAACTATTTTTGAAAAGGCAAAAAATATTTGCATTTTCATGAGAATTTGAGTTGAAAAGCCTAGATTTGAACGAAAAAAAAATTTTGAAGATGTCGAAGCATACTACCGAATCAAGAGCTACATACCCTTAATTTTTTTTTTTTTTTTTCATATATTTATTATTGAATCTTCGCCTGTGGCGAACTAACAATAAGTGTTCAAATCTTAAAACTAGGTAGTTAATATAAGTCCAGCCAGTGCCAGACTAAAATTTAAGTTCTCATATTAATTATCAAGCTTCATATGAGCGCAACAGTATCCCTCCTTTTCAGGCGGGTGTGCCCACTATGTTGCAGGATGTTTCGGGCGAGCGGATTTGGGTGAATTTCCAGCTTATTTAAATACTTGTCCACATAGTTCAGGATTTCGCATTTTACTAGTGGAACTTGTAGATCCTTGTGGATGTTGCTGTTTTTAACATACCAAGGATCACCAGTTATCATTCTTAGGATTTTGTTTTGCCTGCGTTATATTTTTTCTATGTTGGATGCGGAAGCAGTGCCCCATAATTGTATACCGTAGCACCAAATTGGTTTCAAAATCGTTTGTAGAGTAGAAGTTTACAATCAGGACGAAGCACAGAGTTTCTGCCGATTAGCCAATGGATTTGTGTAGCTTTAAGTTTCATTTGCGTCAACTTCGCATCTATATGAGGCTTCCATGTAAGGCGGCGGTCTAGGTGAATACCAAGATATTTTGTCTCGGTTCGTTGAGGCACCAAATGGTTGTTAATAGTGATTGGAGGGCACGTTTCTTTGCGTAAAGTAAAAGTTACGTGAGTACATTTTTGCTCATTAATTTTTATTCCCCATAATTTTGCCCACTTCTCTACTTGGGTTACGTGTTGTTGCAATTGGCACGAAGCCTCTTTAGGAACTTTATGTAGACGTATGCGTAAAACAGTTGGTTGGCATATCTGCCGTGTAAAGCAAGTACAAAATTGGACCTAGTATACTCCCTTGAGGTACACCAGCCCCAATTGGTTGAGAAAAACTTATTTGATTTCCCTCTTTGCTCATAAATTGTCGACCGGTTATGTACATTTCTAAAAGGTTGAAAATATTAACTGGAAGGTTAAGCTTAAGTTTGTTTAACAGGCCTTCGTACCATACTTTATCGAAAGCTTGAGAGACATCAATAAAAAGCGCGGAGCAGTACTTCTTTTCCTCAAATGTTTTTCTTATAACCTGTACCAGTCTGTGAGTTTGTTCGATTGTGCTATGTTGACTTCTAAAGCCAAATTGGTGATCTGGAATGCAATTGTTTCCATTCATGATCGGAGTCAGCTTGTTTTTAAAGATGTTTTCGAACAATTTTGACAATGTTGGTAACAAACTTATAGGCCTATACGACTCCACCTTCGAAGGATCCTTACCAGGCTTAGGAATCATCTTAACTAAGGCAACTTTCCATATTGCCCGGAAATGTTCAAGCCGAATTATGGCATTAAAAATAAAAAGAATAATTCTTTTAGCGATAAACGGTAGCTCTTAAAGCATTTTGTTGCTTATTTTATCAACACCAGGAGCCTTTTTATCATTTAGGTTAACGATAGCCTTTACAACATCTGAAAATCGGAAACGTATTTCCATAGGTCGTCTAGCAACACGTACCCTTAATTGAATCTGTTTTACAGAACTTAAAAACGCGTTTTCCCAAGGACCTCCTTTATTTGTTTAACATCCCTCAAGTTTGGCCTCAGAATATTGCAAATTTAGAAATTTTAATTTCATAACTTGAAAATTTATTTAAATTTGAACAAAATTATAAAAAAAACTGCTTATAAGAAATTAAAGGCTGTCATTTTGCATTGAAAAAAAAAAAAAAAGTTTTTAAGGACCGCCTAGAAAATAAATTTCTTTGTCAGGCCTTTTCAATTAAAAAAAATAACTGTGTTGATGAACATAGTAATTGTTATGAATATAAGTTTGTTGATGGTTCATAAAAAAACTATTGTAAGTAACTGGTTGATTTTAGTTTGCAAGGACAGACATATTTAAGTCCATCATTTCCTTTATCTAAAGAATTTTTTTCGAAACTCGTCGAAACTTTTTAGGTTTTACTTTTCAGAGAAGTGTCATAAGCTGGCATATAATTATAGTTATATTTATGATAAACAAATTTTGTAATAAAGAAGCACCGCCAATACAAAATATAAGCTACAGACTCCACTATATGCTAAGGTAGAATTATAATCTGGTTGCTTCGTTAATTTGTGCAATTTAAAATTTAATTAGGCATAAAAAACATCCTGTATGGAATCTAAAATTAATATTGTTAAAATTAAAAACAGAATGGCGATAAAATCCCTTACCACTATGTGAATAGTATTTATTTTTATGACTTTAATAAACATTTGATTTTACAGCGCTTTAGTTTTTTTTTACATATTTTAGCGCAATTCACATTCACTTTATGTAGATAAAAGGCAATTGATGTTTTACTCTGTGATTTTTGTTATTAGTTGAAAAAAAAAAACTTAAAAAGACAGAATATTCTTAAGATTGTCTATCTAATGATGTCATTTACCGTTATTTTTTCAAAACGTACGAATGAGTGTCTGTGTCAGCATACGTGAGCTGCCTGCTAGTTGCCACATTTTCCAAAGTACCTCATGTACAAACTTACGTGGGAGCACTTAACCATGTGCTTGCAAGATTATCTTAATATTAGTAGAAAGTAGAAAAGAAAGTCTTATATTTATTTAATTCATTGGCAAAATCTTGCAGAAACACCTTCAAAATCATTCGCCAAATTTACCTGAATAACTTAATATGAAAACAAGGATAAATTGAGTGGCTTTTAGGAGTTACGTGTGTCATATGGTGATTTTTGTTAAACACTTTTTTAAGAAGACAATTACAAATAAAGAAATATTGTGTTGCATTAATTAAAATATAGTTTTGTATTTGTTATTTTTGTTATTTTTCGTTGAACTTGTCTATTTTGAAATGTTTAGAATCTATAAAAATCTGATTTCCAACAGCCGAATACAGCGCTTTCAATTACTTTTTTGTTATTTCTAAAATCTATTAATTCTGATTTCTCTTTTCAAAAACATAAAAATGTGTATCTTAAGTTTTTGTAAAGTTTTAAAACAAAAAAAATAATAAGACATTTTTTTATAATAAGGTATAGTGCCTTTGTACGTCGTTTATAATAAATTAAAATAATCTTTCTTTATAAATACACAAGTAGTTGTGCACTTGCTTGTTGAAAAGAGGCAAGAAATTTTTAGTCGGACAAACCAGACCATATTTTCCCCTTCATTTTTTCATCTTTACCAGCATGCGAAACAAGAAAATTTATGCAGAAAAAGTAACACTTCGAGACTAGGACTTCTTAAAGTTCGAAAGTTAATTATAAGCTGATCATTTAGTACGACAACTGATGGTATCCGGTGGGGCACTTTGGTGGGCATATCGCCACTTTTTTAAATAAATCCTCTCCCTATGCAAAAAACTTATCTGCGTCATATTTAATGAAAACATCTTGTAAAGTGAGACCAGTATTTTGATAATAAAAATGTATGGATACTCAGCCAGATGGACCGACTGGCAGATGGACTTCTGGGCAGCAAGACAAGCTCATAAAGGGCTTTAGATAGAAAAGCCTGATAATCTGGCGAAGCAGTTGGTCCATCTTATAATAAAAAAAACATTAGATATTTGAGCTTCACGGTGGTTCTACGAAAGGGGTTAATAATCTGATATCTGTTTCTCCTGCCAGGAAAAACGAAGATACTCAAAGGATATATGTTGAGGCTTTTAAGAAGGCTAAATTTAAATTTAAATTAAACACGTTTGATATAAAAGGTTTTCCAATAGGGATTATATGATTAATTATATAGAATAGCAGCGTCAATTTAATTTAACATTCAACATCGGACAATCGGCCGCCTTTCGTAGGCGTAGGCCCATTGTGAATTTTTTCAGAAGACTTTAAAAGAAAAAAAAAGCCGAAAAAAATTATAAATAGAACGGAAAAAGACAACAAAAAATTGAAAAGTCAAAAGAAGTCAGCCTTCGTTAATCACGCGAAGACGCTGAAACCACCAAGTTGCCCAATCTCTTTAATAAATTATATGATGTTCCCCAGCTCACAGCCATAGACCTCACCAAATTCATCTAAGAAACCTCCTCCCAGGAACCCATGTTGGCCAACTAGGGCAGTGGTGGACAAGCTGTTCTACAATATCTATCTCCTTTTTAACCTGCAGAAGTCTAAAGAGTTCTTATTCGATTTTCTTTTTATATATCTCACATAACAATGGCTTGTGAGAGTCCCAATTAAACACCTCAGAATCGTCACTGCTACTCTTCTTGAGCAACAGGTTAGTGCATTTCTTGTGCAGCCTGGGCCACAGAAGTCTGGTGATCCCACGTTTTGCACTATTCTTTTGGGTTTGACTCACTTTGCCCATTATCCAAGTCCCAATAATTTAGTAATAGAGACCTAACTTAATAGTCAATGCTAAATCCAATATCCCGAGCCGATGTCGTGCAAATTCGCAACAAAAACTAAGCCCAGTAAAATTTATAGACAATTCTGAAAATAAAAAAGAACAGGAAAGTGTTAGGGTGAAATGTTCTACGTTTAAATTCAACTCCTAAAAAATTCTTAAAGTTGGCATAAAGTAATCTTATTTAAAGCAAATTTAATTGTTAAAATATATTTAAAAAGAAAATGCCACCAACACAGGGGATAATAACCTAAATATGGATTTACGCAACGAGGGACTTTTATAGCAATTAAATTTTTTTTTTTAAATTTTAAACTAATCAGGTTGCTTAAATTGAATTAATTGAATTACTTTTATCCCTAGCTGGATTACCAAATATTTGTACCGGCCTATCTAGTTTTGGCAAGAAATAATTTAAAAAAAAGCTGAGAATGACTAATGGCTTTTAGTTGCAGCCTTTACCATTTTTTGCATAAAAATTTAAGACTTATTCCCTTATTTTCTAAAACGCAACGCCTTAAAACAAAAACAAAATTGATTAAAAATTTTTTAAATTTTAGTTTTTTTTTTCATACAATTTATTTTGTATTCATGGGTTGCATTTTACGTAATAAGGCCCTTAATATTTTTTATGTAAAGTGAACTTTTTGTTGAATTATTTGACTTTGTTTAAAAGCTGCTCTACGTCACTTTCTTTATGTTGAGTTTGTTTTATTCATTTAACTTAAATGCAATATTTTATTAGCTTTTCAGTAAGTGCTTCAGATTGTATGATTAATATACATCTGTGGTCACAAACATAAACCTTCTAACTCAACTTAAGAAATAATTATATTTTAAATACAATCGTAATAAGAAAAGGGCTTAGTTTTTTCCTCAAACTCTCATTTATTTAACTTAATTTTTGTTCTAGATAATTAACAAAAAAAAGTCGCTTTGAACTCTCTTAGCATTATCAAATATCACCTAATTATACTTAATTATTTACTTTTACAATATTTTTTTTATTTTAAAATACTAAATGGAAATAGGCAAAATTAACGATCGCACAAATTTAGGAACAAATAAATCCATTCGTCAATCACTTCTAATTTGCGATAATAGTTTTATTACGTTTAATTTCAAAAACAATTAATTATTTAATATAAAAAAAACATAAGCTGTTATAAACTTTTAGAATTTACATTTTTATTTTATAATAAAAAATTCAATTCAGTTATTCATTGTTTGATTTAATATCTCATTATTATCTTAATTATCAATTTTTTTCAAGTATTGCATTTCTATAGCATTATTGCATTGTGCTAGTTTAATATCATATTTTTCCTAAACCATAATATCATATTTTTCAAAAAAATTTTCGAATATTAAAATTGCACTTTTTCCAAAGTATGTTTTTTGACTTAGGCCATTATAGCTTGTGGCCATAGACATAAATCAGTTATGTTGCCATTAAATCTCAATTACAAATTGTCTTTCTTCTTTTTCAGCAATTTGTCAAAAGCAAAAATATAAACAAGCAGCTTCTTCTCATATTCTTGACCGGAAATGCTTCCACTATTTTTTTTTTTATCAAAATTTTCGTTTTCATAACAAAAGAAAAATATTAGAGAAAAACCTTTAGGCTTACAAATAAAAAAAATATTTTATTTAATGTACACACATACATGTATACATTTGCCGCCTTTGTTTTTGCTCTTATTTGTCTATCTTTGTATATTTCTTAATAAATGAATAGACGTCAGCACGTCCATACATCACGTAAGTGCCTAAATCAAATTATTTATTTATTATGTTTTTGTTAAAATATCAGAAATACACGCGCAGCACATTTTATAAGAAACAAAAAATACAGGACTTTTCTTTAATATCAACTTACAGGATAATATAAATAAAATAATAAATAATGCTCAAACGTAATAAGAAAAGAGTATGATCGTTAATAAAATTATCATTGATAAAATCAATGAATATTATAAATAACTAGCTAAGCCCCGGTGTGCTTCGCTACACCAATCATAGTAAAGTTACCAAAATATGTAAACAAAAGCATTTATTTATTTATGGAAACCCAAAATATGTATCTGATCTTCAGGCACTTTTTGGCTATTTCCGTTGATCTTAAATGTAAATCGCATTGAAGGTTTAATTGTTTCTTTTTCCTTCATCCTTACAAGCTTGAATCTGTAATTTTAAAAAGTCGCATTTTTGACATGTGTCTTTTGTAGGTTGCTGAAAATGCAAATTTAAGTCTCTTTTGAAGGACTTCTAGAATATTCACTCGTTATCATGCTGCTGTTTATTATTTTAACACTTTTCGAAATAGAGATTTAACATTTTCCTAATATTAAGATCTGGGCTTAAATATTTATTATGGGTATTATGACACCTTGTGTAATGGCTACTAAAATCAGGGAAGCTTTAAATGTGCTCTTTGCAATTATAAAAGCTTCTTCAATATTTCTACTGGAATGATTAGATTTTCCACGCAAATCTTCTCCAGAAACATCCTTTTTAAAAGCACAAGAGCCCGGTGTCCTTTTGAGATGTTAAAAGTATCCAGAAATAATGTCTTACACACTAACACACTTACATTTTTATGTGACAAATAATATTTGAATTGCCATTGTCTTGGTTTTGATTTATTTATTTATTTTTTTTCATTTCTGCTTCGCCTTTTTCGTACAAAAAAAGAGTTTCTCTTCCTTTCGTTATGCTGTTTTCCTTATCAGATGACTCCATAGAAGTCGATTCTTCATCTGACAAGATCACTTTCATATGTCTTCTCCTGGGGTTCACGCTTTTTCTTATTTATACCGTTTATTACCGACACTTCTCTTGAACAAATCTCAATAGTTCTCAACTTATTAATTGTAAATTTTTAAAACATTAAAAGGTACCTTTCAGTTATATTTAGTGTTGCTATTAGCTCGGTTTTTCTGAAAAAGTTATTTATGCCACTTTCAAAAAAAAAACGGTTCATATTTTTAAAAAGTAACCAGCGTTTCTGCACATCCAATATTGCTTGCTAACATAATTGGTAAACACTAAATTTGCTGGGTTGTTAACTACTCTTGTTGTTTTTTTATTTTTCACATTTTAACACATTTTGATAACAAATCTGGCTCCGTCCCGGAAAATAAACAAACTGATATATGTGACCATTAAATGGGTACAAAAGAGACAAACTTCCTTTTTTTACCCAAAGCTTTAATATAACTTTAATTCAAGAATCATTTTTCTGTGATTTAAATATTTTGTATAAAAACAATCACTTTCTTTAATGCTTTTCTAACGAAAATCATTTTAGGTTTGTTTTTATATAAAAAAAAAACACATAAAAAATCCGTTTTTTAAGAAAAAGCTTTAACTTTAAATAAATTTAAGTTTATCTCTTCTGCATAATACATTAACATATATTTAGGAAAATTTATTTTGGGCGTATGCGCTAAAAAAAAAGTTCTTAAGCCCTTAACTTTTAAAATACTAAATCCAAAACCTTAAACAAAAGGATGAGAAGAATAAATAAAGCAAAACTTCATTGAGATAAAGACCTTTTTACTATAACGATATCTTAAAATCATTAAAACAGCTTTGATTATTTTGTTTTAAGTGATAAAAAGTAGATATTGCATACATTAACTAACTACATTTACATACGTTTGTATATACATACATATATGGAAGATACATATGTTTAGTCAAATAGTTCCCAGAAAAAAATAATATCAATCCTTATACACTATTTCCTAACACCAATGGTGTGACAATAAACATTTCAATAAAAAAAGGACTAAAGGCTTAGAAATTATAAAAATTGAGAGAAAAACAAGGAATATGTATGTACGTGTTGGGGCATTAATATATTTGTTTATTATTTATTTTTTATTATAAAAAAAGCAAAGAAAACAACAGGATATTTTTCTCTAATTCACAAACTTATTTGCTTAAAGGAAAAAGGATCGTTCAAATAGTTTATATTGGCCCAATAAATAAAATCGTTAAGAAACTTAAGGTTAATAAGACATTGCCCGAAATGTTTTCTGTATTTATATTTAAAGATTTAACTTTAAAATGATTATAATGATTTGTTAGTTATTTTCGATCAATAAAAAAGTAAAATGTTTTAGTAAATCGGATTGATTTACGTAAATTTTTATCTGTTTTTTTTTTTTTTTGGTTGACGATGGCAATTACCCTTTAACGCTCTCAAAATGTTTGCGTAATTATAAAAAATTTAAGATTTCTTATTTAAAAACTTTCAGCAAATGCTTTTTTATATTACTTTTGAATTGAAAATAATTTTTAAAGCAGTTAAATACTCAGTTATATGTAAGTAAGAGATGGTTTATCAATTCGTGGCTTTCCGTAGTCTTTTTGTATTTAAAAAAATATAGTTCTTGCCGATTTCAAATACTCCGAATCAATTTCGTTTTGTATGAACGTTAGAAGCACCAGTATGATGTGGGGTACTATGCGTTTGTGCATATGTTTTAAACGCCCAAAAATAATGGGCTGAGACCCATTTTAAAATATACCGATTGACCCAAAATCTCTTCTCACTCTTTTGGCTGGACGTCAATGTAATCTTGTAATCAAAGTACAGGGCGCAGTTTTAAAAATACTAGGACGAAATTTGACACAAATAAGATTTTTGGCACTGGCACGAAGCCTTGTGTATCTTGTGATGATCGATATATTTTTTAATATTAATCGCATACAAAGGTCCTAAGAGAATTAGTAGCTGAGCTCTAAATGGCTCCAAAGCTACTTTTTCTTTACAAAATTTTGCATATGTATATCACTTTATGGCAACAATTTTAAAACTGAATACAAATATAGGGTGTCCGCTAAAAGGTATGTTATTTGGTTTGTTTATAATTTTTGATTAAATGAAAGAAAAGGGATCTAATATTGATAAATGTTTTATTTTATGTCGATAATTATGTATGAAATACAATATTAGATAAATTCCCGCCTCTGTTGGCCTCGCAAATGCGAGCCCTTTTGAGCACATATTTAATTACATTCTCACACATTTTAATAATTAATCACGAATAGTTTGTTTCAGCTGCTTAAGCGTTTCTGATTTGTTTCCATAAAATTTGCTTTCCAAATAACTTTACAAAAATAAATCAAGAGCGGTCAATTCAGGTAACCGTTGAGGCCAATCAACATCCCTATTTCTTGAAGTAACTTGTTGTGGAAAGAGGTCTTGCAGTAATTCCATTGTAATCCTTGCTGTATGCAATATGGCACCGTTTTGATGATACCATATGTTAACCAAGCCTAAAGCATAATGTTGTGGCATTAAAAAGTTTTCAAACATATCACGATATTGCTCCCCATTGACCGTTACCGTTACGCCGTTTTTAGTTAAAAAAAATAAGGTCTAATAATAACTCCTGACTAAATTGCACACCAGACTGTCACTTTTAATGAATGCAAAAGTGGCTGATGAATAATTTGAGGTTTTACAATGCCCAAAAACCGACTATTCTATTTGTTCACGTATCCTTTCAAATAAAAATATGCCTCTTCACTCATTATGATTTTTTCATGAGAATCGATGATTAATTTAAATAAAATCTTTTAAAAATTAAAACACGTTGGTTAACATTAAGGCAACTTTTCATATTGGTGACAAAAAATGGCTTCAAAACTAGAAAAAAAATTATCTTGTAAAGTTATTTTTAAAGCGTTTTTATGCCTGTTGTTACTGGTCTCTTTAACACTATAGGTTGTCTAGCAAAAACAGTTGGTAACTCACTCATGGCAGTACAAGTATTGGAAGTACATACCTTTCTTAAATAGTTCGCAAAAAGATCGAATTTTTTTAACTTCATTTCTTGTCGGTGGTGGTGTTGTAATAACGGGTCACTTTATACCGTCTAATGCCCTCAACAAATTTTTAAGTTAATTCAAACAATACTACAGCTTTTTTTTCAGGCTCTTCTTATAATTTGTTCATTATACAAAACTTTATATTCAGAGTTAAACAGGCGTACGCTACAGTACGTACGCTAAGCAAAATAGTTAACAATAGCTACGAAACGAGGAGCTAAAAATTTATAAGAAGTGTTGTACTATTCTTTTGTTGTTTTAAATCTGGGTGGACAATGAACCAATGAAATAAAAATTTTCTTAAAAACGTTATTGACGTTGACATATAGCGCCACTCCAAGATCTAATTTTGGATCCTGCGTGCCGTAGCAAGTATAAGCACATGTTTTAAAGACTCTTTTAAGAACTTTTATAATCAACACAGCATCAGTTTTATGGTTGATTCGAAAATGTTCAAGTTTGGTCAGTTGTGATAGCGAAACCAATTTGTGTATTAATTCACCTTGCAAAAGGTTAAATTTTTGGCAGTTCAAGCACTGAACAAAGTCATATCGCTTAGGTGGCACTTCCATTGTAACACTACGGTAAAAAAAAATTTAAACCGTAGGAACGTTTTATCACTTTTTTTAGGATGAGCTCTACGCTTTTAGAAATCGTGTATTTTTGTGACTGGAAACAAATAAAATGGGTAATAAATGAGCGAAGCAGGAGAGTCCTGTGCCTATGAAAATAAAATAAGTTGAAGTTTGGCCTTCACTTGAGTCCCTAATGGAATAATAAACTCTGATTTAAAGGTTAGGGTCACTGAGATCTTCTAAAATACCAATTTAAGAAGATTTTCCAGGAGCATATAAAAATTTTAGGATCTAAGCACAAACTATTTTTTCTTAAAAGCGATTGTAGACTGCTGGGAGTGATAGTAACTGGTCACCGATGGATGGTAGTCTGCACTGGTAGAACTATATTACATAAGCTTACAATATCAGGGTCCAAAAACACAACCAAAAAATCGTTCTTTTATAAATGAATCAATGAATGAATTTAGCGATGTCCGTCTGTCCGTCTGTCCGTCTGTTGAAATCAAGTTTCCGGAGTCAAATAAAAAGATACAGACCAGTTAATGGTGTCAAACTATTAGAAATATCCTGGAGACAATCGCTATTTAAAATCAATAAAATCGGTTCACTATTGACCGAGATATAAGCGAAAACCCAGAGTAACCCATTTTTTTAGGACAAAATCCGTGCATATATCCCTATATATCTCAGTAAGTATAGTCACTCTTGCCACAAAACTTGGCACGGATACTCCTAAAGAAGGGACCTAAATAATGGAAAAAATTTTTTCAGATAGGACCAGGGGAAGGGGTATTTTTTCTACAATTGCACAAATTTGGTGAAATATTTTATGCGCTATATCTCGTAAACTATAACAGCTATCGACTTAAAATGTTCTACAAAAAGTAATTGCACGCTAAGGGCTACGCGTTAAAGAAAAAAGTTTTTGGGTGGGGGCAAAAAAAGGGGTAGCTCCCATACAAATCGACAATTATTATCAAATATTCGATACGCTATATCTCGGAAACTATAACAGATATCGAAATGAAATGTTCCACAAAAAGTAATTGCACGCTAAGGGCTACGCCCTAAGGAAAAAATTTTTTGTGTGGGGGCAAAAAAAGGGGTAGCTCCCATACAAATCTACAATTATTATCAAATATTCGATACGCTATATCTCGGAAACTATAACAGATATCGAAATAAAATGTTCTATAAAAAGTAATTGCACGCTAAGGGCTACGTCTTAAAGAAAAAATTTTTCGGGTGGGGGCAAAAAAAGGGGTAGCTCCCATACAAATCGACAATTATTATCAAATATTCGATATGCTATATCTCAGAAACTATAACATATATCGAAATCAAATGTTCTACAAAAAGTAATTGGCATTAAGGGCTACGCTCTGAAGAAAAAGATTTTCGGATGGGGGGTTAAAAAGGGGTAGCTCCCATACAAATTAACAATTTTTATAAAATTTTCGATACGCTACTTCTGGAAAACTATTACAGCTATTGACTTCGAATATTCTACAAAAAGTAATAATCAAATAATTCATACATTTTGGAGAAAAAGTTGGAGAAGAGCAGGGAGACTAGAACATTTAATAAGTTTTATTACCCTTTAAATATTAATAATGTCGAAAACTTTTAAAACTCTCGACCTCAAATCTTCTTCATCTATTTCTATTATTCATACGAACGTTTAAATTTTGTAAAATTTTTTATGAACTTAAAAACTCGCACAAGGTTTCTTATTTTATTATTTGCAGCACAAAATTACTCGGCTGGGTATATTATATACCAATGTGAAGGGTATATAAGATGCGGCACAGCCGAATATAGCGCTCTTACTTGTTTTTAATTCAAATCAACTATATCTCGCAGTAACAAAAATTGACTTGTCTTTTCTGGTTAAAATAAATGCTTCATACAAAAGTTTTCACCTCCTCAGTTAAATATATATCTTTAAAGATGCTTAAATTTTACTTTAAGATTTTTAAATCTTACTTTAACATGTTGGTTGTAATTATATTCTGTTATGTGGGTGGGTATTTTATGTGAATATTGCTTTATTATTACAAAATCCCTTGATAATTTTGCCAGCATTTGCTATTATTTTATTAAAGGACAATATGTTTTTAGTTTCTTTTTCTTCGGTCATTTTATTAAACGCCCATCTGCTCTTGTTGCTTGTAAATAAAATTTGACACAATTTCATTTCGGCTCAAATTTCTTCA
This sequence comes from Melanophora roralis, assembly GCA_963583895.1. Classification (NCBI taxonomy): domain Eukaryota; kingdom Metazoa; phylum Arthropoda; class Insecta; order Diptera; family Rhinophoridae; genus Melanophora; species Melanophora roralis. Next base: position 71,091,385 of record OY757191.1, read on the forward strand.
TATATATTATTATTATTATATTAAAATCTAAGTTAACATTAAACATATATTTGGAGAAAAAGTAAACGTAATCAAAATGACGTATTAATTTTCGTTATTTGTTAAAAATAAATTTTAAAAAAAACTGTCGCCTGCATTTAGCACAACAGAATGTAGACACAAATATTTTAAACATGTTTTTCCTAGAATACTTGACCAGTGTGACTTAAGTTTAAGTAAAATAAAACTCAATAAAACACGCAACAATATTTAAAGCTCTAAGTCAGAAACTGTTGTTGAGAAAATCTTGTATAAAAATTAAGAAAATAAAAAAAGTAAGACGAAAAAGGAAATAAAATAAATTTGTCTGCAATTGTGTTTTATATGTTAAAGTCGTAGGAGAAAAATTTCAAACTTAAGACCTCAATAAATTTTTGCACAAATACAAGGAGAAACAATTTCAAATTTCTCATATTAAAATATATGTTTTATCTTTGTAAATGTATAGTATATGTACACAGGGTGACCATTTAGTTATCTTAAGGAATCACTCCAAAGTTTTTTCTGTATTGAACTTTAAGAATTTCATTGGTCAAGTCGAGAATATGATATCGGCCAAATGAGTGCTGTCACAATTGATTGCCATACGGACTTATTTTCTGGCATTTTTCATCATTCCGGCGGGAACTTTGGGCGACAGATTCTCGTTCTCGTGTCAAATGCTGTCTTTGAGGCCTTGAGGATTTTGTGTTTGCTTACGTTAATACGGGACTTAAAAAAACACCACAAAAAAGTCTGGAATGGTTAAATCGGGCAAAACTGCGAGCCAATGTAAATCACCAAAACGATAGATGAGGCCTCAAAAATATCGGTTGTGGGTCGCTGTTGTCGTTTGACTAGCGAAGTCTTCCAAAAAACATGGCCCGATACTCCTCCAGAGTGAACAGTGCACCATGCAGTCACCTTGAACGGGTCTCGATGCTCCTCGTACTTCACTCGTTAATTTTCAGTACCACAGAAGTGATAGTTTTGCTTGTTCATGTACCCGCTGAGGTAGAAATGAGCCTCATATGACTTTGTCTAATAATCTTCTACTTCGGCCTCGAGTTTGAGGACGGGTTAGGCGTAGGTTAAACGCGTTTGACGGTCGACAGGCAGCAGCTGATGTACGGACTGGACTTTGTGCGGGAACGTGAGCAGGTCTTTGACTTTATTTCGCCTTAGGGTCGACTGGCTGATTGCAAGGCACGGTGTCTGGTCGATACAGACGGCGATATGCTCGTTAAAACGGGCGCTCTGGGGCCAGCCACTCTAAGTAGCGTCTCCTGTGGTGCAATACTTTTTGAGTTTAGTGGTCAAACTGCGCAGTCTTTAGGCAGTAGTTTTTGGACAACCGGGGAGTCGGTGACGGAATTTACGCTGCGCCAACACCCCAGACGAATTGTTACGTAAAAAAGAGACACAATTTTTTATGTTCTTGGGAAGTATGTTGCTTCATGGCTTATTCGTTTGTATTCTACGTCTGTGTAGCTCAAAAATATTAAAACAGATTTGACATTAACAATAACTACTTAAGCACATCTTGCACTACTCACATGAATCGACTCAAAATTATATATGAAAGTTCAAGATAACTTTAATACTGCTTCTGGTACCAAAAAAAAAATTAACCATCTAGTTTTGCTCTAATTTAACAAACTTCATTCAACCAAAAATTTTATTCTTAGGTCTCAAATCATTTTCAAACATCAGTAAAATCAGTAAATTCTGTTAAAACATATAAAATAAATGCCTTTTCTGATGAAAACAGTACAAATGGCCACCTTAAGTATACATTAGTGGACAACAGAGAAAGGACAAGAAATGATTATTATTGTTTGCAAGAGTTACATATGACAATGGCAAAATATATATGTATATAAATGTGTATGTATGTGTGTTGGTATAAAATATAAGATGACTAAATAATTTTAAAAACACAATTGTAACATTTGCAGAAACTATGCTTTAAGGGCAATATTTTAATAAATAAGAGTTATCATTACGTCCTGAATAGTTGTGTTAAGAAAGTCAACTATAAATTTGATTTATGAAAAGCTATAAACGAAAAGATATGTTTTACGTCTTAATAAGTGTAAAGAAAATTAAAATATGATTTCACACAAAAAAAAATTACGGCAATCTTATTGTTTTATTAACAACCAATTCGTAAGGAGAATTATTTTATTCTTGAATTGGCACTAACAACTAAAGTTGTAAATTCGTTAATTGGTTTTTAAAAATTGTCAAATCTAATGAACAAATATAGACAAACATTTAACTACAATTAGCTCAACAGAAAAAGTTTTTAATAGCTTAAGTTTAAAGTCCAACAATTTTTTTTGTAATTACTTGATATCGATTGCCTTTAGTGAAGCAAAAAAAGTCCAATATACATTTAACAAGGTTCCTTAGTTTTATCTTTAGATGATTATTATTTAAATATATATATTTAGTCTGTAAGTGTAACTATAATATGTTAATATATATATAAACTTATTTAAAGAAACAGAAAGCGTACAGTAAAGCGTTGACTCTACTACAAAAAGTAAGTCCAGGAAAAAATATAACGAAATCTTTTATTATTTTTATTATATTAAAATATGAAAAATTCTGTTAATAGGATAAAGAGATTTTTAAACGTAAGTTCATTTTTTTTTAAATTTTTGAAAATTTTCTAGTCCATTTCCTTTAATAAAAAGAACTTTAACCAGCTAAATACCAAAAAACATGCGTATACTTCATGCACTTATTCAACGTGATACTTATTACTTATACGCACCCAAAAATTTTTGCTCTATGAATTTTAGTTCTATTGAATTAGATAACTTATCACTATTTTTGACATTTAAAACAAGAAAGAAAACTTATCGCCATTTTTGATATTTAAAACAAGAGAGTTAATGTCCGTCAATTCCGAACTTGTTATATCCTACATTTTAATTTATTTTAAATTACGTATCCCCAAATTCAAAAATATACGGGGCTTTAAGTGACTTTTGTTAATGGGGTGACATGGTTTACGGTTAAACGACTACTGTGGGAGATACGTTCGATAATGCACCATTCATCACAAAATTTGCTTTTGTAATTTCTTTTTTAAAAACATTAGCACATGTGAAACAAGGTTACCATAGAAAAAAGAAAAGAATAAAAAAATTGTGTTTAAAGCAAAAGAAATTTAAAAAAAAAAAAAAAAGTTTGTGAAACGATGTTGGAGTGTTTTTGCACCGTGTATCAAATTTTTAACGGCGACGAGGCTCATTTTTACTTAAGCGGCCACGACAACAAGCAGAACTGCAGTTATAAGTCTCCAAAAGCCCGCGAACTTCGATTAAACCACAAAAAATTATTGCATTGCCCCAGGCTAGCTGTTTGGTGTGCCTTATCCACGCAAATGATAATTGAAAAATTTTTCGACAATTTTCGTGGTGACGAATGTCAACGGTAAAAATTATCGACGCATGTTTACAGAACTCTGTTTTTTACTAAATATGGTCTTCCAAATGCTGCTACTGATTCTGTCGTTGACATTTGTTTTCGCCCAACAACACATTGCCATTCAGTTCTATAAGTAGATTTTTTTTGATAATAACCAGCACTTAAGGGACGGCCCTTATAACATACATTGCATTGTGTTGGTATCAGGAAAACAGGTAATGGAAAGGAGGATAAAGGGAGTTTATTTGTTGACATAAAACTCAAACTCCTCAATTTACACTGTGACAGGAAATAAATATTATGAGAGTTTATTCCCTATACAGTCTGTGCGACTAAAGATCAAATTCTCCCTAGAATGCGTGGTGAGATTCACTGGCAAGTTTACCACAAATGATGGTGCTTTTATCGAAAAATATATATCTTGCACAAAGCTCCGCTTTCAGAAACAAGTTTCCTGATTTGTTTTAGAGAACATTACATTATAGTATCGATATGGTTGACTTTGATCTTTTTTGTTGATCTCGTGTCCACCGGCTTTTTAAGGGAACGCCATTACCGCTTCGTAGAGTACCTACTGCCTTTTTAATAGAAAAATGTTGTACCTCAATTCATAATTTTTGCGATATTCTTAAATATTTTTAAGGCATTTGATAGAAACTGACATTACCATTTTTTTCGTCATTTCTTGCGCAGCATCCTTTCAGATTACGCAGTGTTGGTTTGCGATGACGGGTCTTTTAAGTCGCCTGGCAAATCTCCACAGTGAATAACTTGTCTGGGAAGTAGCGTCTAGACCTTCTAGGTGGTGTTTAAGTAATGTCATCCTGTGAAACTCCAGCATATTTTTAGTCGGTGCGTAGATTCTCTGAGCCTAGCTTTAAGTTGGGGTGATATATACATTTGCCATTCTCTTCGAGTTATCCTTTTTTCAAACAAAATCTCTTCCTTGTCGGCTAAAAACAAAAAATACTTTGCCTTAATTACTATTTAAAACTGTGCTTAGGATGATCAAAAAACCAATAACCTCAAAGCTTTTTATTCGTCAAGACAAGGGCGTTTTTGTCTGAACGTTTAGTAAATACATTTAATATTTTTGTTACCTAAAATTTTAAGTTATTTTTTAAGAAAGGAAAACATTTCTTGAAGGCTGCTTAAAAAGTGTTCAAAATAATAAGGAGATTGCTCTAGATTCATGTTTGTAACGGTATCTATATCTTTACTATGAAAGTCAAAAATGGTTATAAATAAATGTATATTTTCAAAAATTTATTTGTAATGTTTTCGTTTTAATTTGCTTTTTTCTAGGGGCACTTCGGGTATTGATATTGATTTAAGACGTGTTGATATTGATCAATGTCCTCAGCGTAATATACTAGGATCAACAAAGCCGCTCAACATTTTTGCAGGAACAGATAAATGTAAACAGCGTACAACTATGGTAAGCATACAAATTTGCTAACAACGAAAGCAAAGCAACAAATAGATGTGAACAAAACGATATATCAGAAAAAAAACTAACTCTTTATAAACATGTAACTAGAAGCTCCCTCCTCTTATTTTATTTTTTCTTGCATTTCCTCTTTTTATTAACCAAATATTTGAAATTTCAGTGCGAGGCCATACAAGGTTTGGGGTTTCGCCGAGGCTCATATAAATGTGTTTGTCGTAAAGGATATTATTTTCCGGATATAACAAGTCAACACAAATATTTTAATGGCAGCCTTTTGGAGGAAGAATATGAAAAACTAATGTTGGTATGTATTTTATTCTTTGGGTTTAAACTTTTACATTTATAAATTCAAAGAAGTTTGGAATTTACATTTTCATTTTTGCTTTAAATGTTATACTGCGTATGAGATTTAGAATCTCCTTTTCTTTTTTGCTTTTCTCGTTTAATACATAAATCTATCATAATTGTTGCGCGAGTATGTATAAGTAATATTTATTATATAATATCACTCATACGGCAGAGGGTGTGTAAGGTTGAAAATAATTTCGCATATTTAATTCAAATAAATAGTTTTTTTTTTTAAATTACAGTTTTCTTAAAAAATATTTTATTAAATTTTTATAATATTTCAAGAAAATCGTTGATATAATTTTACAATTGGCTTATATATAGCCACAATTAGACAAAAAATCTTTGATATCTTTAAATGTTAAAAATTTTGAAAAATGCCCACTTATTTCAGTAAGAGATGTATGCTAATGGAAAAACATTTATTTTAATTATTTTTTGTTTGACATAAAAAAGCAGCTAACAGTACGATCGGGACTTAAATAAATGTGGGTTTGGAAAAGAACTATAATTTCAAATAAAAACTACTTTTTTTAATAAACTTAAGTGCAGTTTTTTCTGTGTACATATAAATTCAATATTAATTTTCAGATAAAATTGTACATTTATGGGGAGGCTGCCCCTCCAGATGCTCTTATTCAAATATTTGTTTTTTTAAATTGTAGGCACAGATTATTTACAACTTTTTCTTGTTGGATATTTGAAGCCGACAGCTGTTATATTTTTCGAGATTATCAGTTTCAGAAACTTCATATGAAATCGTTAATTTATATGAGGGCCGATCCTTCCCATGCTCATATCCAAATATTTTTTTTTAAATGTAGACACTGATCTACAATAAGTTTTTGTTGGTCGTTTATAGTTTAAAAAGGCCGCCTTAGGTTTATAACCAGTGATTATATTTTTTGAGATATAGAGGGATATATGCATGGATTTGGTCCAAAAAATTAGTTATTTTAGGTTTTTTTCTGTACCTTAGTCCGTTGTTTTAATATTTCAACAGAACGACAGGGGAAAAGTAGTCAGGCGGACAGATGGACAAGAATATGTAGGGTCACTTTATGCCTTATCACTATGTGAAAGGGTAAAATTAGAAATATTATTTTTAAATATTTTTTGAGTTTTTATAACTTTTGGCAGAATTATTAATTTCTTGAATCTCTATTTTTATTTTTTTTATTATATTAATGAAAAATATTTAAAACTTTCCCACAAAAAAAAAAAAAACAAAAATACGGTGTACTCCACTTGACTTTTCGATGTTTCCTTATGTGTGTTTTTATACCCTTCACATAGTGATAGGGTATATATCACTTTGTCATTCCGTTTGTAATATCTTTATTATTCATTTGCGACCCCATAAAGTATATATATTCTGGATCCTTATAGATAGGGAAGTTGATATAGCCATGTCCGTCTGTCCGTCTGTCTGTCTGTCTGTCTGTCTGTCTGTCTGTCTGTCTGTCTGTCTGTCTGTGTGTCTGTCTGTCCGTCTGTTGATCTTCAAGTTTCCGGAGTCAAATAAAAAGATACAGACCAGTTAATGGTGTCAAACTATTGGAAATATCCCGCTAACAATCGCTATTTAAAATCAGCAAAATCGGTTAACTATTGACCGAGATATAAGCGAAAACCCAAAGTAACCCATTTTTTTTAGGACAAAATCCGTGCATATATCCCTATATATCTCAGTAAGTATAGTCACTCTTGCCACAAAACTTGGCACGGATACTTCTAAAGAAGGGACCTAAATAACGAAAAAAGTTTTTTCAGATAGGACCAGGGAAAGGGGTATTTTTCCTACAATTGCAGAAATTTGGTGAAATATTTTATACGCTATATCTCGTAAACTATAACAGCTATCGACTTAAAATGTTCTACAAAAAATAATTGTACGCAAAGACATACACTTTAAAGAATAAATTTTTTGAGTGGGGGCAAAAAAAGGGGTAGCTCCCATACAAATCGACAATTATTATTAAATATTCGATACGCTATAATTCGGAAACTATAAAAGATATCGAAATGAAATGTTCTACAAAAAGTAATTGGGCAAGAAGGCCTACGCTTTAAAGAAAACATTTTTTGAGTGGGGCAAAAAAGGGGTAGCTCCCATACAAATCGACAATTATTATAAAATATTCGATACGCTATAATTCGGAAACTATAACAGATATCGAAATGAAATGTTCTACAAAAAGTAATTGGACAATAAGGCCTTTGCTTTAAAGACAAATATTTTTGAGTGGGGGCAAAAAAAGGGGTAGTTCCCGTAAAAATTAACGATTTGTATGAAATTTTCGATACGCTATATCTCGGAAACTATAACAGATATCCACATCAAATGTTCTACAAAAAGTAATTGGAACACAAGGCCTACGCTTTAAAGAAAAAAAATTTCGGATGGGGGGTGAAGAAGGGGTAGCTCCCATACAAAGTAACAATTTTTATAAACTTTTCGATACGCTTCTTCTGAAAAACTATTACAGCTATCAATTTCGAATATTCGAATAATCAAATAATTTATTCATTTTGGAAAAAAAGTTTGGTGAAGAGCAGAGGGACTAGAACATTTAATAAGTTTTATTAACCTTTAAATATGAATAATGTCGAAAACTTTAAAAACTCTCGACCTCAAATCTTCTTCATCTATTTCTATTATTCATACGAACGTTAAAATTTTGTTATTTTTTCTATGGGCTTTAAAACTCGCACAAGGTTTTTTATTAAATTACTTGCAGTACAAAATTACTCGGCTGGGTATATTTAAAGACCAATGTGAAGGGTATATAAGATTCGGCACAGCCGAATATAGCGCTCTTACTTGTTTTCTTTAAGAATTCACAAACGTTTATTACTTCCAACCCTTAAAAAAGCAAAAGCATATTGTTTGTGTTTTTAAATTTCGTTTTTTTGGTAACCTAAAACGATTTTTTTTATATTGTATTCTAATCATCATTTTGTACTTTGTTTCTTCTTTTCAGGGAAAAAATTCCACTTATAACATTGTAAATGAATATGAGTGTTTGCCCTGTGCTGAAGGTTGTGATTATTGTGAAGATAGTTCACCATGTATAGCAGCTTTAAATTGGCCAATGCGTACCAGTATTTTGGCTCTGGCTTGTGTTGTAATTGGTTTATTACCACCAGCTGCTTGGTTTACATTTCGCTATCAACAAGTTAAGGTATGTATGTATGTGTGAGGTCAGCACTACAAAACATTATCTCTTTAATAGACAAAAATAACAAGTGAGAAAGAAACATTAAGCAAAAAAGTTAAATAACAACAATTAACAAAACTAAAAATTACTTTTTGTAATAAAGTTATAAAAAGTTAGATGTAGCATAAGTATAAGCAATGTTATTTGTTATAATATTAATCATACGCATCGTTTAACTAACAAACACAAGTTAATAAACAGTTGTTGTTGCCGAAATTTGTTATTTTAGAGGGCAGTACTGCCAAGTCAAATTCAGCAAATCACCCTAAATGTTAAAATATTAGTATTAATATTTGTACAAAACTAAGAATAAAAAGTAGTCATTTGGGGTTTTTAATTTATTTTTTACATATAAGCCCCTGTGCGCGAAATTATAATTTGTTACGTATTTTTAAAAATCGACTTTTTATGCAAACCTGTTTTACATTCGTTAGTTCATGTCTTAAAAAAAACTCTCAAGAGGTAACTATTAAACAATGAAGATAACACTGTATACACTCCATTGTATGTATCAGTATTTGGTGGTCAAAGTTATACAATACAAAATTATTTGCAGCAGAGTAGTTGCTTTTACACAAATAATTATATAAGTATTAATTTAAAGTAGATAAGGGAGCAAACCCGAAGAAAGGCACGACTGTAATAAAATATGTTTAGCTCATTATAAATATTTTCTTATTATTGACAATAGAAAAACAGTCAATTAATTAAGTTTGTATTGGGACAGTTATGCTTGTTAGAAACGCAACAGATGAGTAATATCTATGTTGGCGTATTTTTTTAAATCTGTGTGGAATATACTACGATGCCAATGAATTAATACAAATCACAGTTTTGTCCTTTGTACGAAATCGGAAATTAATGAATGACTGACTATTATTTGTAAGGGTCGAACTAATCGGGGTAGCACATAGAGTCCATCGTGCGTTATCTGTCACCTTTTTCAACCGACATCTTAGTTGAGAAAAGAGTTTTGTTTTAAACGGTGTCAAGTTCAGTACGTCTCTGCCAATGTAACCTACGAATCTTGAAAAACATTTAACTGTAAACGTTTGTCGAACAGTTTGACAGCTTGCAACTGATTTTTTATATACAAGTTATTTGACTTGTTTTGTTGTGTGGCTGATTTAAGTCTGTTAACGATGTTTATATGCGGCTGAATTTTACGCCCCTACGTTAATGCCAGTTAAAAACCTAGACGGATTAAGTACGATGGACCTTTTATTCCTCCACCTTAGCCCATTAAACTAACCACACCTACTTTACAATTTGGAAAACATTTGCTTATGGGCTTCTGCTCAACAGGTTAAAATTTAACATTAATAAACTCCGTTTCACGATATATCAAAAGAAGTTAAACTAAAGTTTATAAAGTAGGGCCATTTGGATAACTCTTAGAAGAAAATAAACCCAATTTAAATTTCACTTATAAAATAGAACCATACTATATTAAGAGTTTAATTATCTCAACAAAAAAATTTACTGATTAAAACATGTTTAAAAAAAATACCACTTAAATGACATAAAAAATATTTTTTATTAAAATCGTAATTTGAAATTAAAAGATTCATTAATTTAAACTTATGACTAGGATAAACTCCCCACAATATTTTTTATTTATGGGGGATTTCATGTCAAGTGACCCAACTTTTAAAACCGATGTCTTTCGATTGGAAAGAAATTTGGACCAAAGTTAGTTCTTGCAGAGAGTAGTTTAGACACAATTTTTTAACACCATCGGTAAAGAACTCTCTGAGCTAGAGAGGTTCAAAATTTGACGTTTTCGGCAAATAGGTGTTTTTTCTCATACATGTAGTTTATTACCTTTTGCTTTTAACAAAATTCGTCCCAAATACTTTCGATAGATTTTTTTTTAATCTTCCAGAAAAAAATATTTTTAAAATTAAAAAAAAATTTTTTTTATTTTTTTTCATAAAATAATTAGAAAAAAATTTTTTTTTTTCCAAATGTGCCCATTTTATTTTTTTTTTTTTTTTGCTCAAAAGAAAGCTTAGATCTTTTGTTTGAAGAGCTTGGAAGTCGCTTCGTGGGATGCGAGTGGGATATCTATAAAAATAATGTTTTGTAACTCAAGGTAGAGGTTTTCCAATTTTCGCGTATATTCTATTTTAATTTTTTTTTCCTATTTATGTAAAATTATCTCTTAAGGAAAAAAAAATTATTTTATGCTAAGAAACAAAATAATTTAACCTTTCCGAAGGTATGCATTGAAAATATTAACAAAATGTGTTCAGACATTACCATATAAAAGTGATTTTATTCCAGAGGCCTACCATTTTGTTGGTAATGCAGTGTCGAGTGTATGAGACTTTATTTTCAATGCATACCGTCGGAAAGGTTAAATTATTTTGTTTCTTAGCATAAAATATTTTTTTTTTTGCTTAAGAGAAAATTTTACACAAATAGCAAAAAAATCAAAATAGAATATACGCGAAAATTGGAAAACCTCTACCTTGAGTTACTAAACATTATTTTTTATAGATATCCCACTTGCATCCCACTAAGCGACTTCCAAGCTCTTCACGCAAAAGACCTAAGCTTTCTTTTGAGCAAAAAAAAAAAAAAAAAAAAAAAAATGGGCACATTTTGAAAAAAAAAATTTTTTCTAATTATTTTATGAAAAAAAAATAAAAAAAAATTTTTTTTAATTTTAAAAAAATTTTTTTTAATTTTAAAAAAATTTTTTTCTGGAAGATTAAAAAAAAATCTATCGAAAGTATTTGGGACGAATTTTGTTAAAAGCAAAAGGTAATAAACTACATGTATGAGAAAAAACACCTATTTGCCGAAAACGTCAAATTTTGCACCCCTCTAGCTCAGAGAGTTCTTCACCGATTGTGTTAAAAAATTGTGTCTAAACTACTCTCTGCAAGAACTTACTTTGGTCCAAATTTCTTTCCAATCGAAAAAAAAAGTTGGGTCACTTGACATGAAATCCCCCATATATCGTACATATTTTATTAAAAAATAGAATCAATAGAATTATTGAACCTTATTTTTCTGATTTTTTTTTTATTTTTATTATTTTGAAATAGACAAAAAATTCAAATAAAATTATTTTTTTTTTATTTTAAGCAAGCGAATATTCAAACATATTTTAAATTTCGTTCTAACGCTATAAGCCAAAAGGAAAAAAAATAAATTCATTTTTTTTTAAATTAATTTCTTGTAACATACGATAACTTCACGCACAGTGGCCGATATATATGTTCGAAAAAATGTTTTTAAAAACGCAATCAATAAACAGAAAATTTTAGGTAACACCTTATTTTGAAAGGCGCCAATTTGAAAATAATATTAACTTCCATCAAATATTTAAGAGAATTAAAAATGAAAGCGGGTTGCATTGACGTTTGAATTATTTCTGGATTGTATTTGTAAGCATACACAACAAATCATACGGATTTATAAAATTAAACCTTTATAAAAAAACTCGAAAAATTTTCTTAATGACTTCTGATACTTTTACACTAACTGGTAAATATTTTCAAGCACAATATCTGACCGTTGGATTAGTTATTTAACGTATTTTCTGTATTTGTTGGCTTAGCTTAGTTGTTCAAAAAATTTGTTTAAAAATACTTTTTTGCTTAAATTTATATTTTTTTGTTTTAAAGTAATCATTTTATCTCATTTAATTTGCTTATTTATTTTAAGGTTGTACGTGCTGCCAGTCCCGCACTGTTGCGCGTCATTGCATTGGGTGCATTTTTCATTTACTGTACGGTAAGTTTTTAATAAGAAATTTTTACAATTTAATCTACATTGTTTTATTAATGTTAATTTAATTTATAAAAGTGATTATTGAAAACAATTAAAATTTATATTAAGCTATAAAAAAACTCACATGCAGATGACACTTAAAATTTAATAACGCAGGTGGATATTTATAAAAAAAACTACATATAATTATGCTTAATTTTGTGTATTAAACGTTCATGTAATTAAATTTTAAGGTGATTTGTTTTAATAACGCAATAGCCTTACCCGGTGCGCTTCGCATAACAAAATCCTTCTGTTAATAAAACAAAAGTAATATATTAAAAAAACTAATCCAATTTAAAACATATCGCTTATTGTTCAAAAGTTAAAATTTATGACGTAAGCTTTTTTTACATTTTTCTATTTGCTTTTTTCATTTCCAAATATTGAAAAGGACCTATTTTTAAGGATTTTAAAATTTTGCATTGAGGACAACAGATATTTTCAATATGATGGAAAGATATATATACAAGATAAGGGACTTCCTATGGGCTCTCCTGCTTCTCCGATAGTGGCAGATATAGTTATGGAAGAATTATTGGATACTTGTATTGCGAGAATGACAATAGAACCGAGAATTATGACTAAGTATGAAGATGATTTATTTTGTATTGTTTCTGATTCCTCTAGTGAGTATATGTTAGACACTTTGAATAGTTTTCATCCAAGTATTAAGTTTACAATGGAAAAGGAAATAATTTGAGACTTTCTTATTTAGATACGTTAATTATACGGAAAGGTAACAGCTTAAAAGTAGATTGGTATCAAAAACCAAAGGCTTCTGGAAGGATAATTAATTATTATTCTAAGCATAGCAAACAAGTTATCACAAAAATGGCAAGAAATTTGGTGAGAAGGGTACTTACAATAAGTGACAAAGAATTTAATAGGAAGAATAAGAGGATTATTTGGAATATTTTAAGGGATAACAGTTTCCCCAGGGGACTAATTTCTAAATTAATTAATCAGTTTACAGACCAAAATGCAGATAGTCGGAATAGTGAAAGGGGGCCGAAGAATTATAAATCATTTACTTATGTACCAGGAGTGACAAAAAGGGTTAAAAGATCAAAAGTGTTTGACTGTGAAAAATATGGCATGGCCTTTAAGACTTACAATACTTTAGGTAAATTATTTAGTAAGACAAAAGATAGAATACAAAAGTTAGATATGGCGAATATAGTTTATAAGATACTTTGCAACGGAAATGATAAGGAGGAATGTAGGAAAGTGTATGTAGGAACTACGAAAAATAAACTTAAGACAAGAATTGCTGGACATAAATCTGACCAGAAACATAGGGACACTAGTTCACAAAAAACAGCATTATCTTCTCACTGTTCGGATTTAGATCACTACCCAGACTTTGAGAATGTTTCAATATTGGAAAAAGAAAATAATTATAAACGTAGATACATGTTAGAAATGTTAAATATTATTAATGTTCAAAAAACATATAGAATTAATTTTAAAGCAGACACAGACAATGTTGCCCAGAATTACAGACATCTAATATGTAAAAAATAACAGAGATAGGGTTTATAGAAGCACATATATAATTTTGACTAATATGGTTTTTAGGCATACATACACATATGTTTTTTTTTCATGAGTTAATTTTTTTAAATGATTGTTTTTTGTGTTAATGTGCACTGTTTTACATGAATTTTTGATACTACTCTTTTGTAACTACATCAATACATATTAAACATACAATGTTAAACTAATTTCTTAAAAGATTTTTTAGTACATGTATTATTGTTTTTTAGTTTATATTAATATGTTTGTTTTTGTATATAACACTTTATATTATTTTTAGTAACACTAGCATTCTTAACATTACACTTTTATATTGGAATAGCTTAAATTAATATACACACTAATATAGAACTATACATATAACTATTGTCCTAACTAATTTCTTCAAAACTTTTTTATGCATGTATTGTGGTTTTTTGTTTATATTTTTATGTTGTTTCTATGTATAACACTTAACATTATTATTTTTTAGTAACACTATTATTCTTAATATTAGGATTTTTTATATTAGAATACATTGAAATTGACATACACACTTATTTTGGTATATGGATACATTTTCTAAAGGTATAAAATTTTGTAATAAAACAATTTTTTAAATTTTCAAATATTTTAGATTTAGTACTTTTTTGTAAAATTTTCTTTAACAAATATTTTGAAGTTTATATAAAAAATTTGTCAATATTATAATCGTTATTCAAAAAGCCAAAAGATAATTTAAAAACCAATATAACAAATATAATAATTAACTGAAATAACCTCCTGATGATGCCACACAACGGAGTGGCGAAATATTGAAAAATTTGTACAAAAAAAAAATATAAAAATAGACCTAAAGCTTAAAAAAAGAGACTTAATTATTAAAAAATAATTTTAATTTTTTGATTTTTATATTTTAAAAAAAATAATTATTCTTTCTTTTTTATGTTGTTGTTGTTTTGCTCTCTTTGCTATAGTTTTTAGCGGGTACTTGTATGTGTACAGGTGAACGTTGAATAGTGTTCGGTCCCTGGAGACACTCTTGGCTAATAAATCTCAATCAAAGTACATTAAAAACATTCGAATGGATAAAAATATGGTTTAACAGAAAATTAATTTTTTTACACAAATGTATGTGTGTTTTCGTTTTATCACTTAAAACACTAACTTAAAAACAACTTGCTTTTAAGCATTTGTTTAGTACCACCAACTACTTATCGAGAGTTAAAATTAAAGAAATAATATTTTATAGGTCAACCTTTTCTATTTTTGGTATATTTTATCATTTTCCCATACAATGATTTACATTCGCTGCTGCTTTATTATATTTATTGTCATTTAGTTGATAATGTAAAAGTATCGATAAATGGTAATTTATATTTTCTAAATGAAAATAAAATGTTTATTTACTGTTTCAAATAAGATACTTTAAACAAGAAGTTCATTGAAAAAATTGCCAGTTGGAAATAATTGCAAATGAAATATAGAAACTTAATTTAAAAGCTTTTGTGGTTTAATACATACCAATTTAAAAAGTAAGGATTCTAGTTTGCTTTAACTAATTCCTAGAACAGAATTTGTTAATTCATTAAAACTAAAAAAAAAAATAAAAAAATTGCTTAATTAAAAAAAAAATATATCAGCACACACTGCTTAGAAAACCAACAGAAGTGGCTTCTTCTACCTACCGCCGGACTTAATGCAACTAAATTTTTTTTTTGCCGATTTAAAACAGCCTTGAAATAAAAAAAATTTTAACCCAAATAGATTGGTAAAAGCATAGATCGCCCCAAGAAAAAATTCAAAAACCTTTAGTTTTTGATTTGATTCTTAAATTTCCGATTGGTTTTTTTAAAGCCCTCATATGTTATGTGTCTTATATGTGTCAGTTATCTAAGTACACACCCGCACACATAATAGCCTTTAGATAAAAAATATTGTTATCTTTTTATTTTCCACATAAATTTTTGTTTATTTCTGTAACAACAGGGAGTGTATACGGTGGCTTGTATATTGATTTCATTTTTGTTTCATCTATATATGTATATTGAATTAAGAGAGTAACAATATCTGCAAATAAATCAAACTTAATTGCTTTGAAATAGATTTGGATGGACAATAATGTTGCATGTAACATTACTTTGAGTTAAAATTTATTTTCATGTTTAGAAACGTTTAGTTTTGCTAACTTTAAATACCATTTTGCAAATATAAAAACACACATACTAAGCGCATAAATATTTATATTGAACCGTATTGCTTCACCAGTAAGAAAAAAAAGTCTGCCGTACACCTTACAGAGGCAAAGAATTGTTTTTAAGCAGTCAAAAGTCTATAAAATTTGAAAACAAATTTTTATAGTTTTGATTTTGTTAGAAATTGTTCTACAGTGTTAGTTAAATTGAAATCGACTAAGTAGTTGTCGAGAAATCGAAGGCTTACCTTAAACTGGTGATGTTTTAAGCATTTGGCATAAAAATGGTTGTGATTTAGAATTATGTAAGTTTGTTTTATTAAAAAAGAATAATATATTTCATATGACAGAATTGGCCATTCTAATAGAATGAACACATTATATAGTTAGGAACAGTATTGTCAACGTTTATATAAGCAAGTAGGAATGTTATAGTCGGTCAAGCCCGACCATATTATACCCTACACTATATTTGTATTTGTAATTGGTGGCATCAAAAGTTACATGGGTGCAAACTTTTGAGAAATTAAAATAATATTCGAGCCATTTTTAGCCCGAAATGCTTATCCTGGGAGGACCTTTGTATGGGGCTATAACAAACAATGAACCGATCGTTACCAGAAACAAAAAACTTTGTGCCAGCGCTAAAAATTTATTATTTTGTCAAAATATCTTTAATATTCCGTACCTTTACTTTGATCACAAGAATACATGGACATCTACGCTGATGGACGCACGGAAAGACAAATATGCTTAAGCCGACTCTGGATGTAATTCCAAGCCGATCGGTATACTTAAAGATGGGTCTCAGACCATCAACTTTGGGTGCTAATAACATCTGCACAAACGCATCAGAAATTGTCTTATTTTGTCTTGACATTCTGATTCGCAAAATAAAGGAATTTGACTTATGCAAACAACATCGTGAAACTGGTAGAAAGTGAATTTTTATCCACGAAGGGGGCTGGGGCAAAAAACTTGAGATAAATTACTTCTCCTCATAAAGAACAGGAAGATGTACCTTAAGCCATTCGTGATTGACGAAGTGGAGTTAAACCAATCGAGGAATACTAGACTGATAGTTAGATAGTGTTTTGGAAAACAAATACGAAGGAGGTGGTCAATAAAGCTCTTAAAAACTTCTAAACCTTCAAAACTCTTTATTTAGAAACGTTTGGATATAAGAAACTGAATCAACACACTCCTTGTAGTAAAGATTCTCAAGTATTGTGGTTTAGCCTTGTGTAAGATCTTGAAGAAAAAAGCATAAGGGAGCTCTTATCATAGGTTTTTAAACACACTGCACTGGGCTAACAGCAGTGAATAGCATTCTTTAAATTCTTTCCACTGAGAAATTATTAAAGATGGGGTGACAGCTAGAACATTTTTGAGGGTGACAAAATCGAGTGTGCTAAGGCAAGATCAAAGTGACATACTAAAAGGTTGGGACTGTTGACCCCATGGGTAGTTGACTTTTACAGACTAAAAAGTCGGCGGTTTCTGAATTATAAGGACTGAAAAGGTCAAAGAAATTTTTTAAGGTATAGTTTTAAACAAATAACGCACAAGTTGACGTAAATTGCATTTTTTCAATTCTCTTTTTTCCCCTATCCCTTCTCTTTGTTCTGTTCTACAGTATTTTTTCATGTTATTACTTACAGTATCTTGGGTTTCTTTTACTGTTCTTTCTTCTCCTATAAATAACTTTCCTTCGCCGTTGCCTTTCGGCACCAAACGTACCCTAAGAGAACTAAAGGTTCTAGATAATGAATGTTTCTACGACAAGATTTTAAAACAAAATAATACCAAAGACAGGCCAACCTTTCATTTGGTAGAACTTGTACACTACAAATAAACGTTATTTTTAAACCTGAGATTTTATAACGGTGAAATGAAAATTCGTAGAATTGACAGTGAGAGAGATTTTAAAGTAATTGTTACTTTCCGTACAGTTATTTGAAATTTATTATGCCTCTAAAATAAAATTTTTGTGTGCGACACATAAAAATCTCAATTTTTCTTAGTTTTTTAGGAGAAGTGATTAAAAAATCAGTTTAACTCTTCACAATGCCGTTTAAAATCACACGATTGCTATATGCCTCTATTTTAAATTTTTGATATTGGCTATTTGTGTCTTAGCTTAAATTTTTTTAATAGATCCACAGGTAATTAGAAGGTTGGAGCTTTTGGTGAGGGTAGTCCTTAAAAACCATACATTAAAATAGTAACTAGATTGTCGACAGCATCAGCATGTTTACGTTTCCAATCCTGCTAGAGCTTGCCAGATCCTCTTATTAAATTCCTGGTCTTGCACTACTCACCACTAACCGAAAAAAAATTCCAATTTTTGAAATAGAATAAAGTTCAAGCGCATATAGAACTAAGGTGTATTAACACAAGCAAGTCGGAGCCACTAGCAGGCGCTTTTTCATAAAAAGGCTTCCACAGACGTGACTAGCGTTCAGACACAGTTGCACCAGGCATTGCGGAAAAATCATTTATTTATTCGCTTTGAGTAAAAGGACCAAAACATAAAATTTTTAAATATCTTAATTGTTTAACACCCGAGCTGCCTATTTTTTAATGGAGATTATCTCTACAAAATAGTTTTGATATGAATTCGTAAGACCAATTTTATTTAAATATACGGGCAAAAGGAAAAATCAACTTTCTATGTATAACGATCCAGACGTTTATTAAGTCGTTTAAAAATTAATTTAAATTGTGTGATAAACTGTTGCATAATCTTATCACTACATAAAACGTATTCAAATGCTAAGCAGGAAACGCTTGGATTGCTTAAACCAGCATTGCCATTTAGAGCTTTTTTTATCGAAAATGTAATTTGAACCAAATTCTAATTACAATAAGATAAACGAGGCGTTCTTAATAATAAACTAAAAGTCTAATTAAATAAGCAACCGCACAGAAGGAAACTAATCATCCCCTTCATTATTTAAATCCTACTGAAAATATAAGTTTGTATTAAGGTAGGTGTGGAACTATAACTGTTACTGTTATTGACATCTGCATAAATTCCTTTTAAAGTCAGTTTAAAAGAAAGTAGTAAAATTTATAATTTATAACAAAAAAACACAATTGCCTTTTCTTTATTACTTAATATCCCTAAACGACACAAATCATTACAGATTGTATTAATCCATCATAAATTATTTCCTTTTTAATGTTTTACTTTTGTTGTTAATGTTGTGTTAACAACAATTCGCATAAATACAACAAAAACAGATGACGGCTTCTTTTATTATTATTAAATTTCATTGTTTTTCTTTTTTATTTCACAAAATATTGGCACACAACTCAATTATTACCATCCTGCACGTACACAAATATAAATACAAAGTTTTCTTTTATAAGAAGAGGTAAATAAATTTTTTTCTTTTATTTTTATATTTTAGAATCTTGTAATGTATCCAAATCCAAATTTATACACATGTACAGCACGTATTTGGCTAAGAGAAATTGGATTTTCCTTAACATATGGAGCATTAATGCTAAAAACATGGCGGTAAGTACTGAACGAAAAAAATATGTGTATTTATGTAGTGCCTTTGCATTAACTTTAGCAGGAAAAGTGATTGTTTCTGTAAATTTAAAAAAAGGTCCTATGAATAAATGCCAATATTAGAGGAACTAATTAATGTTAATCCCTTGAGAAATAATTTTTTAACTGTAAATTTAGAACAGAGACTTTTATTATTTCGTTTATAAATATGTTAATTATACCCTTCACATAGTGATAAGGGTACATATTAGTTTGTCATTCTGTTTGTAATTTCTTAGTTATTCATTTGCGGCCACCCTATAAGTATATATGGTCTGAATCCTTATAGATAGGAAAGTCGACTAAACCATGTCCGTCTGTCCATATGTGTGTCTGTTGAAATCAAGTTTCCGGAGTCAATTCAAGTACTATGGACTAGGTATTGGTGCCAAAATTTTAGAAATCAAAGATGATCGCTTTTTAAAATGAGCAATATCGGCTCACCACGCACCTAGACATAGGAAAAATACTACGATTGCTTTAGTTTTTCTAGTTTTTTAGAGCAAATACCAAACAAAAAATTTTAGAAATGTAACCAACTGGCAACGCTGTTAAGCATACATGTGAATGTAAAAAAATACGCATTAAGTTTCTGTATGTAGTTTTGGACGTTAGTATATATGAGCATGTGTTGTTGATTTCGGCACAGGTTTGACAATTTAGAAACAAAAGAGGGTGAAGGCTGTTCTTAGGAAAAGAGTTTGACAGCTATAGCTTACTATCGCTGTAAGCGCTCTTGCGAAAACAATAGGTACAAACTTTGCAACATGTTTATGCAACCAATTATGTTTCATTGTTGATTACATAGTTGATGTTTAGGGTTTCGTAGCATAGCATTCTTTGTTGCAAAAATATCAAAATTTTTTTAATATTTAAAGGTTACGAAACAATATCAATTGTTTGCATAATGTGAGTCGTTGTGTATTGTTGGCATGAAACATTATTGATTAACGTGTTTCATAACCACGTTGCAAGGTTTGTGTCCATACCTGTATATTGCTTTTGCTGAATTTGTTTTTTTAAGAGCCTTGGTGTATGTGTGTGTGTGTTAGTGGGATTATTATAATACCCTTTATATACCCTTAGTACATATCAATTTGTCAGCTGAAATTTTTAAACTTTGTATGGATGTTTACAATGTTAATATGCATAGCTGGGCTATGTTTTGGCGGGAAGAGATCAATAGGCGTATTGGTGGTAATGTGAATAACAAATTAATTGGGGACGGCAATTTAGATACAAACTGAAGACTTTAGCCTTTTAAACTTTGTGGCGCCTAATAATAATCATTAAGCTTAAAATACTCTCTAAACTAAAAATGGGCGTGACATCTCCAATTCATATATATTTTTAACAGTCATATCTACAGGTAATGATTTCTTTATTTAGCATGAAAAAATTAGGTCCAAGACAGGTATTCCAAAAATATTTCATTTATATTAAAGTAGCTAACATACATAGGTATAATAACAAATCTTCGAATGAAATTGGCTCATTTTATATAGATTAATTTAGCAATGGTCAACAGGTTGTCGAAAGCTAAAGGGTGTTAAATACATCAATCCCTTAAAGCATTGTTCTGCTTTATCCATAAACCTGACCTTTTCTTATGCCGAAGGTGAAGTTGGTCGGAACGGGAGTTGCACTTTCCATACAATTAGAATACAATAAATATTTTTACTTTTTTGTTTACAAATTTAAACTTTGGGCCTACCGTGTTAGCTTTTTCGGTGTTTGGGGAATTGTATGTTCCCTCTCTAGGTGCTTGAAAATCAGTCTACCTATTTTACACCTGTTTTGCACAATTATTATGTACTTATAGTTTAAGCACAAAAAATTCTGGGCTTAACTTGAGATGTACCAAAAGGAAGCCAATAAAATTTTGGTACTCATTACCAAAAAAAATATAAACATTTCCAAGCAGAAAAATATGTACATACTTCTTCAGCAAAATATTGCATAACCTTGAACGAAATAATGTAAATGAAAAAATTGAAAAGGGGTCAGGTTTACTGCAGCAATATGCTAAAAATTACTTCCTGAGTCAATTTAGGAAAATTTGTCGATCCGTTCGTCCATCTTACTAGGCATCTTATGTAAAGTTGTAATCAAATACATAATTAAAATTTGTAAAATTATTTAGCTAAAATTTAAATTGGAAATGATCCATTGAGTGTTGAACAAGGGGATGGCTTGCAGAGTGACAAGAATCCTTTCGGCCAACACCAAGAGGATAGAACTAGGGATATTCGGATACTTAGGAAGCCTTAACTTAAGTTAATTAAGAACAAGAAAGTAGGAGTTGCATACAACTAACTTTTCATATTTACTGCCCAGCTTTTGCCCAATCCAAAGTCAGAATTTTTATTTCTGACGGTTTAGCAGATACGGCTCAGTTGAGTGGTGTGAACTGCGAAATGGTAACAAGGTGCCCCCGCATCACCAATGAACCTTTTTAGAAACGTGATATTAAATTAAACAAATATTTTGTTTCTGTTAGCTCAAAAACTACTTACATAACTGGTTCTTTATTTTAATAAATAAATAAAATGTATAAATGAGTTGCATTATGAGACATTTTGTTCCAAATGTAATGTCAAATTTTTTACTGGGCAAAAGCCACTTTAACTTGCATACATTATGTACATATATATGTTGGTGCTTAATATACAATAAAATTTGGTGAAGGTTATAATATGGTATGGTTTAAAAATCCTATAAGATTTTTACAAGTTTTTTTTTTTAATTTCACAATTTTCTTTTAATTTTAAATTTCTTTTTACAGAATTTCCGTCATATTTCGTGTACGTTCGGCAAAGGCTGTGAAAATAACAGATGCTGCTTTACTTAAACGTTTGGGCTGTATTTGTGGGGCAATTGGTACTTGTTTATTGGTGCGAACATTGGTTTCACCACCTGATGTGGTCGTTGGCCGTACGGCAGATGATTTAAAGGCATTTTTATGTAAAACCGACTGGTGGGATTACACGTTTACATCAAGTAAGTAGAGCTAAGAAGCAACAAGTAAGAAATGTGCCAAATATTTTATACAATTTAGAGCTTTGTTAAGTATTAAATTTTTTTACATTTTATTTGAAATTTAGGGTTGGAAAAGAAAGCCAAACAATTTTTTACACAAAACATGCATATTTATGTATAAAATTAAAAATAATCAGCTTAAACCAAGCCAAAGTACACAGAGAAAATTATTCCTTGTATTTACACAATGAACGAATTTAATGAAATAAAATTGTCTTCTAAAATAAATAGGTTTTTATAGAAATTTAACTATAGCAGTGATGCTTATTTAAAAATTCTTTAAGAAAGCTGTCATTTTGCATAAACATTTTACAGTTTAACGCTTCTGTACCCCCGTATTTACAAGTTTACATGACACCTAAGGTCGAATATAAAAAAAAATAAACATAAACCCTAATATAAACCAAAGTTGTGCCATGATTTAAAGAAGAATTTAAACGTCCAAAATTCAATACATCTGCAGTCTAATGGTTACATTCTCAGCCTGCCAAACAGAAGCTGCCAGGTTCAATCCATAATTGGGTCAATATTTTTTTTTATTTTCTTTTTTTTTCTTCTCTTTTATATTTTCGCTTTTGTTTTTTGTTATTTTTTGTCCTATTTTTTTCTTTTTTGCTTACGTCTTGTTTTGTTTTGCCTTTGCAAATAAAAATAGTATTAACACTCCCAGAAGCAGAATGTTTCATTGGCTAAGTGGATAAGGCATCGTCGTACTCCGTTCTATTTACTCAATTGCTTAAAAAAGCACTCCTTGTGTCAATATTTTTCAGCTCAATGGCAAAGCATTGCCAAAACAATTTCCGTACTTGGGTACACCAAAGAACCCATGGTATGACCAGAAGTGTCGCAATGCTACTAAAGCGTGGAATGCGGTATACAGGGCAACACTACAATCAGTAGCAACACTTCTTGCGAAAGAAAGATATCAGAAGAAAAGGAGAGAGGAAAAATGTTTTTCCGCAGAAAGAAGCAAGAAATGTAAGGGTGTAAGTGTGAGCGTACCGAGATGTTTAGGAGTTAAAATAAGGTTTTGAAACTCTACAGAAGAGTAAAACACCAAACTAAAGGCCGAAGAAGGTAATCTGGTGACTGATACAAATAGTGTGCTGAGGAAGGGGAAAAATTATTTTGTTCGTCTGTTGGTATCCAAAAGTAGAAACGATGAAGATATTTTACCAACCAGAATAAGGTGGAAATTGCAGTTACCCAGCTTAAAATAACAAAGCAGCCAGAGCCGGTGGATTGGCAGCATACGCATCAGAAAACACAAAAAAGAAAAATGCATACCCGAGGACTGAAACATCAGTATTTTATGTCCTTTACATAAAAAAGGCGAAAAAAAACAGCATGAGCAAACTACAAAAAAAAAATTTTCCTTTCCATTGGTTACAAGGTATTCTCGAGCGAATTTTGTGGAAGAATAAAATTTAAGTTTGACAATATAATTGGGTAATATCAATGCGGCCTTAGACCTGGCAAAACCGAATCCTGGAAAAGACCCAAAAAAGACAGATCGACACAAACCATCTATATTTCCACCATAAGGCCGCTTTTTCTGCGAAGCTGATATGACTCTGTGGGATGACCCTAACTGATACGCAATTCTCAGTTAAGGTAGGCAGAAAACCTTCTGAGCCTTTCAGTTCTAAACGAGGTTTCAGACAAGGAGACAGCTTTTTGCGTGATACTTTTAACATCCTCCAAGAAACGGCTATGAAAGACCCAAATGTGAATAGAACTGGTATACTATACACAACACAACACATGTTACTCGCTTACGCTGACGATATCGGCATCTTGGGCGAACATTGCCGGCAGATAAAACCAGGTTAATGTTAATCACTAATTTTATACACAATATTTTGTAATAAAACTGTTTTCAAGATACCACTGCAGTTGTTTAACCACTTTATATTTTAATATTTAAATCCTTTTAATTTATACCAAAAATGATTTCGCCTAAAGAGTATTATTGTAAATACACTAAAAAAATTATTACAGTTACTGACTGTAAGTTATTTAGGAAGTAGTCCGTAAAGTTGTTTTTAAATTAAAAAACAGTTAAATTTCAATATAATATTTGTTTTTAACTGGTTTGAAGAGTTATTCAAAGCCTCAAATAAACAAAAATACTGATTTTCCGTTGCAGTTAATTTTGTGAGTTATTTTTTAGTAATATTTAAGTTTGTTATTTTTTTTCTGATACATTGTGCTTTACTGTAAATGACAGAAAATCTAGTTAATTTAAGACAAATATGTTAGTTATTTTTTTGATGTTTGAATTTGAATGAAATATTTTGTTGATTTTAATGAATATCTAGTTGGAGGGTTTTTAAATGAATATCCAGTTATTTTAAATACCATTTCCAGTAGATTTTACATTAATATTTTTTTGAGTGTAAAAAATAAATAATATTAAAGAGTAAAATTGGGTTTTAATATTCCTTTTTAATTCAAGTTAAAAAAAATGTTTTTTTCATTAAAAGTATTTTTCTGTTTAAAAACAAGTAAATAATTCATGGGAAAATTAACTTCAAGAAAATATTTCTGCTTGATAGTCCAACGTTTGTTGTTTTCTGCAAAAATTTTTTTTTAAATTAAATTATGACCTTAATGAGCACTTAAACCTTAATAGGATTGAATATTAAGTTCTTGATGATTGCAAAACGATTTTTTTAATTCATTTAAGACTGAAAACTTTTTAACAAATAAGCAAAAAAGAAAACTTGCAAAATAGAGTTTAAGTTTTCGACAGAAAAAAAAATGAAATCATGCGTAGTCATAAGCATAAAATCTTTATAAGAAAGTAAAACTAAAAAAATTATTATAACTCTGCAAAATATATGTACATACATATGCAACCTCTACCCGGCCCGCTTTGCTGGATTCGGCCCTACTACTTGTAAAACCAAAGTGCTATGTTAGAACAATTTAATCCATTTAAAGCCATACATCTATTAACTTGAAATTTTTTTATGGTAAAATTAAACATATTCAAAAGAGGAGTTAAACGTTTCCTTGCATTGTTCTTTTTGATTTTCTTCTGAGTTGGCCAATTTCTACTGAATTATCTTCATCCAAGTCTTACAGCTATAAAAAATAATAATTATTTTTTTATTTTTTTATGGCAAATATTATATTAATTATTTCCAACTTTTTTGTATTTTTATATCAATAGTAAATATAACTTTTATTTCCTTCAAATAAAAAAAATTAAAATCAAAAATATTTATTGTTTTGAATTTTTTAAGCTATTCGTACTACCACGAAATAAATTAGGAATTTATTAACGTATAGCATGACTTGAAATTATTAAGCAATTTTAAATATTTTTAAAATTTTTTTTCAGATTTTTAAAAGTTGTTCTTCTGTCTATAGTTATCTAAAAAAGCTTTTTGCTATAAAACTTTTTTTAATATCCCGCTGGAACTAAAAACGTTTACTATTTTCCCACTTTATATTTCAATATTAAAAATCCTAATTATTTTATACCAAAAATGATTTCGTCTGAAGAGTATCCTTGTAAATAAAAAAAATAATATTAAAAAGAGCTTAAATTTTTTTTAATTTAAAGTTGGAATATACAAATCCCAAGCAATAAAGGAAAATTTGCTATTTTAAAACAAGTGAATAATTCATGGAAAAATTAACTTAAATGAAATATTATTGCTTCAGTATTTAAATACTTTTTATTTTGACCAAAAATGATTTCTTCTGAAGAGTTTCCTTGTAAACAATAAAAAAAAATTATTAAAGAGGGAAATTGGGTTTTAATATTCCTTTTTCATTCAGGTTGAAATATGTTTTTGGCATTAAAAGTAATTTTGCTGTTTAAAAAGAAGTAAATAATTCATTGGAAAATTAACCTCAATGAAATATTGCTGCTTCAGTTGTTTTCTGCAATAAAATGTTTTCGTAATTAAATTTTGGCCTTAATATGCTTTAACCTTAATAGGATTGTGTATTAAGTTATTGATGATTACATTTCTTTAAATTTATTTAAGACTGAAAGTTTTTTAGCAAATAAACAGAAAAGAAAACTTGCAAAATATAGTTTGAATTTTAAGGAGAAAAATAAAATAAAATCATTTAGAGTCTTAAGCAGGAAATTTTTATAAGAATATAAGATTTTAAAAATTATTATAGTTCTGCATTATATATGTACATATGTGCTACCTTTACCCGGCCCGCTTTTCTGATCAAACCATACTGCCTGTGAAAGCAAAGTGGTATATTAGACAATTTAGGTCCACTTAAAACTTATCTATTATCTAAAAGTTTTAATTTATAATAAAATTAAACACATTCAAAAGAAGAGCAAACCGCTTCATTGCATTGTTCTTTTGGTTTTCCTTTTGAGTTGACGTAATGATTGACACAAAGCGTTATTAAAAGCAGTGAACGATAAAATGGAAATGAAGGTTTTATATTCAAAAGAGTATATCATTCAGATGTCTTCCGTCAAGTTAAACACTTTGATTGAAACGGAGCCTGATATTCTGCACCACATGCTGCAGTAAATTTGGTAAAACTGAGCTGATTTCTCGACGAATATTTTCCCTTTAAGCCACAGGAGATTGAGGATTGCCAACATAAGCCCCCTATTTGAAATATTTCAGCAAGAAAGATCCATGGGAACTAGATCGGGAGATTTCGGTGGCCATGGGAAGCAAGTTAATTGAAGCTCTGGCTGTGTGTGCAGTCGCCCCATCCTATTGAAGCCACGCGTGTAAAGAGCACAATAGATAAACTCGCAGTTATGATAAAACGAATTCCGCAATCATGCGCCGGTTATTTTTAAACGTTGAAATTCGTCACATGGCCCCAAGAATTTTTTGCAAAAAAAGTTATTAAATTATTTCGTGCGTAGATAAGGCACACCAAACAGTTACCCTGGGGTTATGCAATAGCTTTTGATATTTCAATCGAGGGTTTCAGATTCTTGGAGACCAGTGACGATAGCCTTGCCTGTTGGCGTAGCCGTTTAAAAAAAAATGAGCCTCGTCGCCTAAAAAAGTTTTTCGTAAATCAAAGTCACATTCTTTCAGTTCCTTAACAACTAAAAATTGTAAAAGAATGGAACTTCAGATCCTTTTTTAAAATTCTTTGGAAGTGCCAGTGAGGCTTCTCTTTTCCATTTTGAAATTCGCGGATTTTCAAGAAAACTCCTTTCAACCAATTCAATGTTTTTGGGAGTCTTTAAAGATCGACTGGGCCCTGGCCGTGGGACATTCATAGCCGAAACAGTTGCACGGGATCTCTGCACCCACTCGTTCCATCGAATATTTGCTGAATACTGAAATCCTGTATCATGTATAGGTTAGGAGATAACAATATTCCGGCTTTTCCATATTTTGCTCATTATTACCGTCTTGGAGCTCGAGTTTCCTGAGAATCAAAATCCAAATATCAAGTCTTCATACGCGTGTGGGCTGAACGATAATGAATAACTCAGTCTGTAGTCTTTTTTGTTGACATAAATAATTAAGTCCGGCAATAAAACATTTTAAAAACCTTGTTAAAATTGTATAAAACATTTAAATATTGACATATTTTTCGTTGCAAGAACTTTTAAGTTAATCACAAGCAAAAAGTACATTAACATTGAAGTTGTTCTGTTGTTTTAAAATTAACTTTAGATGACTAGACAGAGTATAATATTT
Organism: Melanophora roralis; assembly: GCA_963583895.1. Lineage (NCBI taxonomy): Eukaryota > Metazoa > Arthropoda > Insecta > Diptera > Rhinophoridae > Melanophora > Melanophora roralis. The sequence goes on from OY757191.1 coordinate 71,119,622, forward strand.
AAAACAGCAGACACATAGAAAACCCACCCATACACACTTAAAAAAAAGTTCTGTACATGTAAGAAAATTTTTTAACAGAAACTTATTGTGGCCCAGAAGTTGACGAATGTTATGACGAATATATTTCCATAAAACTTTGTATTTACAACAAAAGAGTCTTTTTGCATAAACAACAAGTTAAATAGAAAGTTATACCCTTTTACTAAAATGTGATATAATTAAAACTCAAATAACCATTAATATAATGAAGGGACTTTAAAAGTTTATGCTTGTGAGGAAGATCTTAGATGATGATACACAGTTAACCTAATTCATCAAGAGAAATGTTTTCAAAAATGCTGTATAATTGAAAGACCTTCAAAGGAAAAGGAATTTAAGTTTTGTGTCAGCACATTTCCGTGTTTGTTTTTAATAAATACTTTATTACATATAAACAACTTATAATGTACTCTGCATACAAAACTTTAGGAAGTAAGATTATTAACTACTATCCAATTTACGTTTTATACAATTTTTAGGAAAAGAACAGAGCAAAATCATACATTACCTACATATCATGTTTAAAAGCCTTTTTATCCCTTCACATGGTAATAAGGGTATATGTATATCCCTTTCTCATTCTGTTTGCATATTCCATAATATTCATTTGCTACTTCATAGAGTAAAAATGTTCTGGACCCTTATAGATAGGAAAGAGAATATAGCCATATCCGTGTGTGCGTCATTTGAAATTATATTTCTGGAGTCAAAGTCCTACGGACCAGATATTGGTGTCAAGTTATCATAAATACTCCTGAGCCAATAGCTGTTTAAAATCAGTATGATCGATTTACCCAGGACTGAGATAAAAGCAAGAAAAATCCTTAAGTAACCCATATATAGGACAAACTCTATGAATATATCCCTAAATATCTTAGTTAATACGGCCACCTGACTTGGAAATATACCTTGAGTATGGGGAGCTAATTTGAAGAATTTTTTTGATAAGAGCAGAGTTAGTTGTAACCCCCCTATAATTGTAAAATTTTTCATGCAATAAATATGAGAAACTATAATAAATCGAATTTTAACAGGCAAAAAATTTTTCAAGTGGAGCAGGGGGAACGGTATTCCTTACATTAATTAACTAATTTTTGCTATATTTTTTATACGCTCAGTCTCAGAAACGATAACACCTATCGGTTTCAAATTTACAACATACAGTAATTGTGCAACAATGCCCACACATTGGAGAAAAAAAAATTTTGAGTAGAAGCAGCGGGAGTGGTAGCCCTTATAAAAGCCTATAATTTTTGTGCGATTTTTGATACGTTTTTCTCCCAAACCGTAACAGCCATCGACTTAAAATGTCCTAGAAAAAGAAATTGTACAACAATGTCTACAGGCTTGCAAAAAATTTAGTCGAATGAGAGCAGTAGAAGTGGAGTCCCCCATACAAATGAACAATTTTTTAAAATTTTTGACACATTTTATCCCGAAAAATTTAAAAACTATCAGCAAAATTTTTCGTACAAAAAGTAATTTCGAAATAATGCCTACTTGTAGGGAAAAAAACTAGTTGCTTAGGAGCAAAACAGAAAACAAATTAAGAAAAACAATATGCAAGCATTGCTGGTACAAACCTTGGAACGTGTTTCGTGCAACACGGTAATCAATAATGCTTCATGCCAACCATAAACAACGATTCACACTATGCAACCAATATTAATGTAACCATTAAAAATGAAAATATTTTGATATTTTTAAAACCTCAAAAAGAAACCATAAACATAACTACAAACTATGCAACCAACAATGAAACATGCTTGGTTTCATAAACATGTTGCAAAACAAAGGATTTCAGAGTGATAGCAAACTATAACTCTCAAATTCCTTTTACAAAGCAGTCTTCACTATCTTTTGCGTTTGAATTGTTAAACGTATGACGAAATCAAAAAAAAATGTTTATACTTACCTACATGCAGCAACAGCGTTACCAATTGGATAATTTTGTTACATTTTTTGTATGGATTTTATTCTAAAAAAACTTGGAAAACTGGGGGTATCCCAGTATTTTGCCTATATCTATGTCCGTTGTAAACCGATCTTGCTCATTTTAAATTGCAATCATCCCACGGATATTTTTGATTATTTGACACCAGTACCTGGCCCATAGTACTTAGGTTGACTCCGAAAACTTGATTGTAACAAAAACGCGGACGGAGATGTTTAAATTGACTTGCCAATTTACAAGAATCCAGAGTATAATCTGTATGGTATCGCAAATGGATAATAAGGAAATTACAATTGGAATGACAAACTGATATAAACCCTTATCACTATGTGAAGGGTATAAAAAGACCAAGAATATATAAGATTGGGAGCAGCCGAAATCCTACAAAACTATACTTACCAGCTTGCGGGTAAAGCAAACTACCACATAAGCCAACCAACCAAACCACCACTTTATAATTTTTCATAAATCCCACATGGAAGAAATTACCGGAGAATTTTTTTTTAGTTTTGACCAATTGACGAGACTAACTTATAAGGTCGCCCTTTGCCAAAAACTAACACTAAGGCACATGTTACCTTATGTCCGGTGGCACAAGAAGTAAATTTTACTAAAAATGCTTTTGTAAAAAATTTAAAACTTGTAATAATTTTTTAAAAAATCGGTCTATAATTACCATGGATCCCATATAAGGTCCCCTTCTTAAGACAATTTAATCTGCATAAATACTCTACAGTCGCTGGAAAGTAAAATGGAAAAGATTTTTGGAGTCCCAAACGTAATATAATAATGCCAAATTTTTCCAAAAGTGTTCTTACTTGATTGTATTAAAAAACATGTTCAATTTCGTTCAGCCATCGAGCTCCTATAATAAGAGTCACAGCTTATTTAGATACACTTAATCGCAATTACATTCTGTTATTATTATTATTTTTTTAATATTTGTTTTTTTCTTATAACTTAAAGTTAAAAACTGTTTGAGAATTTAGTCTTTGGCTGTGTTAACTCCACAGAAATTTTAAAGAAAAAACATAAGAAACTGCAATCTCACTTACTTCTTTAATATGAATTGCCACTTAGAAAAAGTTTTCTTTAATTTTACCCAAGAAATTTTAAATAACATTCGATGAAATATTTTTCTACATTTTTCAAATTTTCTTAAACAAATAACACACACACACACTTATGTACATCTAAATATGGGTATGAACTAACAAAACATTAAATTTTAATTGAAATTTATTTTTTGTTATTTTTAGTGGAAGTTGTCTTTTTGGCCTGGGGCGTACGACTGTGTATAATGGTGCGTAAAGCACCCTCCGAATTCAATGAAAGTCGTTTCATTTCAATGGCCATTTATAATGAATTTCTTTTAACGTGTTTCTTAAATGTTTCCATGTAAGTTTAAATTTATATTAACATTTTCCTTCTTTTTTTCCCCATTTTAAAATTGTTTAACAAAACACATTCAAAATGTTATTGTTTCTTTTACAGGCTTTTCCTGCAATCACCAGCTAATCCAGATTTATTATACATTATTTTTTTCTGTCATACCCAACTAACAATAACATTATTGTTGGCTTTAATATTTGGCAGCAAGGTAAGTTTTTATACCCATATGTACGTATAAAGAACGTACATATTTCTCATTTTTACTTTAATAGTAATAAACAACTTAAAAGAATATAATTTCGATTGAATGGCTTTGATGTTGCTACTTCTTACATACCAAGGAATTCCAGTTGTCATATGTAGAATTTTAATTTGATGAAGTTAAATTTTTTCTATGTTGAAGGCGGAGGCAGTGCACCAGCTTAGCAAATTGGTCTCGAAATCGCGTTGTAGAGCAGAAGTTTACATTCGAAACGAAGCTCAGAGTTTCTATATATAAGCCATTGAATTTTCTAAGTTTCGAGTCTTAATTGTGTCAACTTTGCAACCGTTTTTGACTTCCACGATGTTCCAGGTGAATACCAAAGTATTTCGTGTCAAGTTGTTGAGACACCATATGGTTGTAAATAAAGATTGGGGACGACGTTGTTTTGCTTAAGGCGAAAGTTATTTGGATACCTTTTTGTCCATTTGTTTTTTATCTCCATTACCTTGCTCATTTGGCTACTTGGATAATATTTTTTATTATACCCTTCACATAAGTGATAAGGGTATATATAAGTTTGTCATTCCGTTTGTAATTCCTTTATTATTCATTTGGGACCCCATAAAGTATATATATTCTGGATCCTTATAGATAAGGAAACCGATTTAGCGATGTCCGTCTGTCCGTCTGTCCGTCTGTCTGTCCGTCTGTCCGTCTGTCCGTCTGTCCGTCTGCATGTCTGTCCGTGTTATGGTTGAAATCAACTTTCTGAAGCCCCCCGATATTGCATAGACCCGAATGTGGTATCAAACTGTCACAGATAGTCGCGAAAAAATCGGTATAGAAATTCAGCAAAATCGCCCAATAAATGACCGAGATATAAGCAAAAAACCACGACTACCTCGGTTTTTTGAGTCTACAACAACAACAAAGAACATACTTTTACATGTAATAATAAAAAAACAACAAAAAAACACCAAAAAAAGAAAAAAACAGAATCAGTCATGTCTATATTATTGAAACACACCCAAAACAAAAATTTTATTAGTATTAGTGTTCATACATATAACAGCGTTGCCATACAAAGCTTAATTTAAACATTTTTAAAATCGCTCCTACGGCTTCCAGGGTTCTCCTACAAAGGTAAAATGTAAGACCGACCCAAATTATTTTTTCCATCCAAACATTTTTGTGGAACATACTTACTCTCTATCTCCAGCCCCTGACATGGTTGCCATACAAAATTTTAAAAAATAAGGTAAAAACCGCTACAACTTCCCCGGAGTCGCCCGTAGAGGAAAAAAATGTATCACAGACCCCCATTAGTTTTTCCTCCCAAACGTATTCCTAGAGCATACTTACCCCCTATCTCCACGCCCTGAGGGGGTTGCCATACAAAATTTACAAAAATTATATGAAAATGCCCACAACTTCTTCAGAGTTGGCCTTAGAGCAATAAAGTGTACCACCGACCCCCATTAATTTCTTCTCCCAAACATATTCGTAGAACATACTTACCCCCTATCTCCACGCCCTAATGGGGTTGCCATACAAAATTTACAAAAATGATGTAAAAATGCCCACAACTTCTTTAAAGTTGGCCTTAGAGCAATAAAGTGTACGACCGACCCCTATTAGTTTCTTCTCCCAAACATATTCCTAGGACATACTTACCCCCTATCTCCACGCCCTAATGGGGTTGCCACACAAAATTTACAAAAATGATAAAATGCCCACAACTTCTTCAGAGTTGGCCTAAGAGCAATAAAGTGTACGACCGACCCCTATTAGTTTCTTCTCCCAAACATATTCCTAGAACATGCTTACCCCCTATCTCCACGACCTAATGGGGTTGCCATACAAAATTTACAAAAATGATGTAAAAATGCCCACAACTTCTTTAGAGTTGGTCTTAGAGCAATAAAGTGTACGACCGACCCCTATTAGTTTCTTCTCCCAAACATATTTCTAAAACGTACTTACCACCTATCTCCACGCCATAATGGGGTTGCCATACAAAATTTACAAAAATTATGTAAAAATGCCAACAACTTCTTAAGAGTTGGCCTTAGAGCAATAAAGTGTATGACCGACCCCCATTAGTTTGCCCTCCCAAACATATTCGTAGAACATACTTACCCCCTATCTCCACGCTCTAAGGGGGTTGCCATACAAAATTTACAAAAATTATGTAAAAATGCCAACAACTTCTTAAGAGTTGGCCTTAGAGCAATAAAGTGTATGACCGACCCCCATTAGTTTGCCCTCCCAAACATATTTGTAGAACATACTTACCCCCTATCTCCACGCTCTAAGGGGGTTGCCATACAAAATTTACAAAAATTATGTAAAAATGCCCACAACTTCTTCAGAGTTGGCCTTAGAGCAATAAAGTCTACGACCGACCCCTATTAGTTTCTTCTCATAAACATATTCCTAGAATATAATTACCCCCTATCTCCACGCCCTAAAGGGGGTTGCCATACAAAATTTACAAAAATGATATGAAAATGCCCACAACTTCTTCAGAGTTGGCCTTGGAGCAATAAAGTGTACCACCGACCCCCATTAATTTCTTCTCCCAAACATATTCCTAGAACGTACTTACCACCTATCTCCACACCCTAAGGGGGTTGCCATACAAAATTTACAAAAATGATGTAAAAATGCCCACAACTTCTTTAGAGTTGGCCTTAGAGCAATAAAGTGTACGACCGACCCCCATTAGTTTGCCCTCCCAAACATATTTCTAGAACATACTTACCCCCTATCTCAACGCCCTAAGGGGGTTGCCATACAAAATTTACAAAAATTATGTAAAAATGCCCACAACTTCTTTAGAGTTGGCCTTAGAGCAATAAAGTGTACGACCGACCCCTATTATTTTAACCTCCCAAACATATTCCTAGATTATACTTTCCCCTATCTCCACGCGCTAATGGGGTTGCCATACAAAATTTACAAAAATGATAAAATGCCCACAACTTCTTCAGAGTTGGCCTTAGAGCAATAAAGTCTACGACCGACCCCTATTAGTTTCTTCTCAGAAACATATTCCTAGAATATACTTACCCCCTATCTCCACGCCCTTAGGGGGTTGCCATACAAAATTTACAAAAATGATATGAAAATGCCCACAACTACTTCAGCGTTGGCCTTAGAGCAATAAAGTGTACCACCGACCCCCATTAATTTCTTCTCCCAAACATATTCCTAGAACGTTCTTACCACCTATCTCCACACCCTAAGGGGGTTGCCATACAAAATTTACAAAAATGATGTAAAAATGCCCACAACTTCTTTAGAGTTGGCCTTAGAGCAATAAAGTGTACGACCGACCCCTATTACTTTCTTTTCCCAAACATATTCCTAGAACATACTTACCCCCTTTCTCCACGCCATAATGGGGTTGCCATACAAAATTTACAAAAATGATAAAATTCCCACAACTTCTTCAGAGGTGGCCTTAGAGCAATAAAGTGTACGACCGACCCCCATTAGTTTGCCCTCCCAAACATATTCCTAGAACATACTTACCCCCTATCTCAACGCCCTAAGGGGGTTGCCATACAAAATTTACAAAAATTATATGAAAATGCCCACAACTTCTTTAGAGTTGGCCTTAGAGCCTATTTAAAAATTAGAAATATTTCATAAGTAAAAAAATGGTTAAAAATAAAAAAAGTTTGGGATTGCGAAAGGTCAATGTGAAGGGTATATAAGATTCGGCACAGCCGAATATAGCGCTCTTACTTGTTTTTTTTCTCATATATTTTAATATTGAATCTTCGCTTAGGCGAACTAACAATAAGTATTCAAATCTTAAAACTAAGTAATTAATACTAGTCCAGTCAGTACAAGACTAAAATTTAAGTTCTCACAATAAGGATAACTTGGATAATATGATGTTGTAATTGTTTTGGTACCTCTTTGAGATCTTCATTTGTAGCAAATGTCGGTGTTTGCGTTTGACTATTAGTAAGCATATTTGCTTTGTAAATCAAGTACAGAATTAGTCCCAAGATCGCCAGCCCCAATTGTTTGACAACAACTTAATAAGGCCCCTTCTTTGACTATAAAATGTCGAGCAGTTATGTTATTTCATAGGTCATAGGCAATTAATGGCAAATTCAATTTAGTTTGTTAAACAGGCTCTTTTGCCATTCCTTATCGAAAGTTTTGAAGGACTTTTTCTAATAACATGTACCAACCTGTGGGTTGTTCAATTGTACTAGGTATAATGTTGTATGAAGCAAAAAGCGTGATTGGCAGTGCAGTTGTTATTGTTTGAGATCGGAGTCCACTTGTTATTAAGCAACTTGTCGAATAAATTCGCACAGTTGAAAACAGACTCCATCTTCCAAGTCTCTTCTACAGGCCTAGTAATCACCTTTATCAAAGTAAATTTTCATATTAGCGCGAAATATTTAAGCCGTAAAATTGCAACAACAATTAATAGAATTATTTATTCTGCTGTGCCAGGTATTTTGTTATAGAGTCAGTCTATCATATCCAGGAGCCTTTCAGCTTTTAAATTTTCAAGAACTTCTACAACATCTATAAACAAGCATCGTATTTCTATAGCTTGTCTAGCAAAAACTGGCGGTAATTCGCTTGTGTCAGTACATTCAATGGGAATGAGAAGGTTCTTCAAGGGATTTACAAAAACATCATATTTTTTTCCATTATTTATTGCCCAGGATCCCTATAAATAACGCAGTGAGGGCTTTGAGATAACAGGCTGATCCCTTAAGAGAATAATGTGCTTAAGCGGTCATTATTATACATGCTTAACGAGCCCTTAGTGCTGCTGTTCTATGCCCCTTCATCAAATTCTTTATATGTTTTTTTAATTCCTTTAACTTTATTTTAAATTTGGGTGGTCCTTGCTTTTTCAATTCTCTAAGGCCACTTCTTTACTAAGACAAAAGTTGTTCCACATCTGTGCTAAGTATATCGGTATGTGAAAAAAGCATGTTTGCCAGTTTTCTCAAAAGGTTCATTAAGAACATTAGGCTATTTGTATCTTCCGGAATTTTTATGGTACATTTTGCAGGTAGTGGATGCTAATATATTTACAGACTTACAGGTGTAAACAAATTATTGTATTGGTTTTTCGAAATTGAGAGAGGAAAACGTGAAGTTCTAAAAAACTTTCTCTATATTCATATTATTCAGTTGAATATAAAGCTCAGAGAGGCCACTTATCAAATAGTTCTTGATTCTCGGTTATATCACTTTAGTGATGTCACCACAAAAGCTATTTCTGCAATCCTTCATGCAGTTAGATGTTAAACATACATATGTGTTTCGGAATTAAAGATTTCATTTTTCTGGTTTCCTTTAAAAAACTTAAGTTCATTTCGGCGTTGGTGGCTTTGGAGGCAGCTATGGACTATCAATTTGAACTATGTTTCTACTTTTATTGATTATGGAGTTACAGAATGTACCTAACAGTACCATTATATAATTTTTAGGTAAAAAAATTCTAAAAAGTTACAAAATCTTATTAATGCTTTTCCAAAAATTGTCGAACCCCATTTATATTACCGGGGTTGTCAAGGAAACAGAAAGCTATCAGCATTGGATTTGAAAGCAGCCTATTAAAACTTTTGTTTGACGAGTTTTTAGATTACAGTTTTGGAGCTCAAACTAAAACCAGTATTCGAATTAAGATATAAAAACACAATATTAATATTTATAACTCTTCAAATCCAATTCCGACAGGCAGTCGTTTCTATGACAACCCCGTATGTTTCTAACTTTATTGGCTTAGAAGTTACAAAAAGTACTTAAGGAGCACCAATATATGATTTGCATTCCTTTTTTAAACAATTTTTTTTTTCTCTAAGCAACTTAAAAAAAAGTGGTTGAATTTGATTTAAATTAAATTTCTTTCCTCATTTATTCGACCTTGTCACTATCAAAATTATTTTTTTTAACCTTTTTTTATTCCTTATAGCCTGAAATTTCGAAAAAATACAATACTTTTTAGATTTTGTTTCTACAAACTAAAAACGAGTTTAGGAGATACACATTATTAAACATTTCCATATTTTGGTCTACTTTTAAACCCTTTGGGTCTTAATTTCTCAAAATTCTGACTAATATATTGATATACTGATATATTGATATGTGTTCGTATATTGGAAAGCCTATAGTATAACGAACGACTGAGTGTACCATATTGGACTCTCATATGCTACCTATAATACCAGCTTATCTCGTCGGAAATTGGGGAGATTCTTTAGCCTTGCCAGATACGGTTTTATTCGCCACAATAAAAATAAATATAAGGTAGCTTTATTGCCTTAGATAGGTCCACCGAAATGAAGAAAAAACCAAGGAGGAAAAATAATAAAATAGCTAATTAAATAATTTTTCAAATGAATCTTTTGAAAGAGTAATAAGACAATGACTATTTTTTTCTTCTGTACCCACCCACCATACCTTTGCTGATCACATTCGGTTTCGATCAGCCTACAATGAATCTAAATTTTGGTGACTAAAGGTTTCGCAAAAAAATCAGTTTCAATTTATGTTTCCATAACTAAGGTTCAAAACGTTTATTTTAAAATACATCATTGCAAAATGTATAAAATAAAACATATTAATGTTAAAACAAAATAATAAATTAAATTAACGCTTACATACTTTGAATTTGCTTGTGATAAAAGGTGTTTTTAAAAAACTTAAAAATTCTTAAATTATCTCTTTATCTTTTGGTTAGATTTTAATGTTTCTAATTAAGTATACGTTCCGTCTTACCAAATTTCTCGTTACGTAGACGTCAGGCCTGTTGTCTTAGGAGCTTGAGATTCGATTGATTGGGAAAATGTTTAGACTTTTATTAAAAATATTTGGTTTAATTTATGTAGGTAAATTTATTAATTAAGAAGTTTTAAATTAGGTAATAAAGAATAGAGTAACTGTATGTTTGACAGTTTTAAGTATTTTGGGGTATGACAATGTATGTGTGTGTGTGTGTGTGTAGGTTAATGAAGGCAAGTAAACCTCATTTATAGTTTAAAGTATCCAAATGGTTGTGATTCTTGTAAGTTAAGAGCTATTGAAATAATATGATTGTAAATATGTGATAGATTAGAGATTACGTTGTTTAAGTCAACTTATTTAGATTAATTTTAAGTATTCAAAAGTTGAATTTTTGCGACCGCCAAGAAGAATTTAGGGATTTAAATTGCTTGTGAACTATCTTGTATTTTAAATTATGGCTCCAATTTCGATTTTTATTTAGAAATGAATATTGATTTGGTCAATAGTCCTTTCCCGTCTCCGCTTTACTTTAAAAAAAATATTTGCGTCAATGCTAAAGAACAGGCTTACCAATTGTTCTCAGAGTGCTTGTTTGTACGTGCGTCCTGTGAACAAACACAACTCTGACACAACCCTGTGCAATTACGTTTTGGCTTATAACACACGCCTCACCAAAAGAAAATTAATATAACAACCGTCTAAAATAAAATAGATATTGTCAGATTGCCTGTCTTATCTTAATTCAGGGCTGCAATCAAAAAATCTTTCTTTCGAAGGAAAAATATTTTAAAAAAATTTGGGCAAGAACTTTACATTCTCCAATTGCAAAGAAAGAAATTTGCTATAAAATTCAAAAATTTAAAACATTTCAATAAAGTTTTTTTTTAAATTTTAATAATATTTATTTAGACACAATCTTTAAATGATCTCCTTTTAATTTTTTAGGTTTATATTGTTTTGCGAAGCGGTAAGTCACATCAGGAAACTATTGGTATGGGAAAAAAATCGGGGACCAAATTTAATTTTCGACCTCAAGTGCGCAGCTTTGCCAATCGCAGCTCTGTAACAGCATCAACTGTACCGATGGCTGTCACATCATCGGCAGGTAAGAATAAGATTAAAATATTACAGTCAAATCCCGATAATTCGTAATCGCAAGGGACCGGTCATTTCTTACGAATTATAGAGGTTTTCCATTTAGCGGGGTTTCGATTTAACGGGGTTAAAGTGAAATATATACGAATTAACGGGGTTTTTCAATTTATTTACTAAAACAAATAAAAATAAACATAAAAAACAATTGTTAAAAATAAAATACAAAATAAATAATATAAATACATAAAATAAAGTAGCAAATTCATTTACTTAGCGTAAAATACATGTATTTTTGTAACAAACTTATCTTAAGAAAATAAACACACACACAAGCAAAAGCCACGTAAAATAATAGCGGTAAACAAAAAATCATTCTTTCCATGTTTTTGTTGTTTTTATTACGAATTATAAGTGGCAGTTAGCAAACAATTACGATTTATAAGAGGTAAAGAAGATTTTATCTGAAAAAAAAATTACGAATTACCGAGGGGATCAAAATGTATAGAAATTTTACGAATTAACGAGATTTTTTCAAGGGACCGAAGGTTATTAAGAATTATCGGGAATTACGATTTATCGGGGTACGAATTATTGGGATTTGACTGTATTAACTTTGTTTTCAGATTTCACAAAAATTGATACAATAAAAATAATATTAAAACCGTTAACAATTGGTAGATCTATAACTATATACTTACATCCTGGAATCAATATCTTTTCTCATTGACACAAAATAAAACATTTAAGCTATTTTGGTAGTAACTCGGCTTTTAAAAGACTTAAGTATTTCCCCTGCAAATTTAGTATAAAGTTTGGAAATTGATCTACATACATATTGTTTTTAAAGATAAAAATACACGCCATAAAAAACGTTTTATCGATACTTTTTAAATATGACACCTGCTTTTGTAACGTTTATTCAACATTTATTTAAAAGGATGTGAAGTATTTGGTTGTGTTTTTTCCTGACAGTTATTTATGTCATCATCAAAGGAATTTACAATAACATTTACTTATTTAAACAAATTTCTATTCTATATGCAAATAACTAGTTTTATGCGCCTTTATTTGTTTGTTTGCACGTGTATTCATTTCTTATTTCAATAAATTTTTTTGAAATAAAAAGTAATATCTAAAACAATTTATATCAAGTTTCAATATTGTTCTGTTCTGCTCAATCAAAAACTATAATAATAAAAGCCCCTCGTAAATTTGTAACGAATTTTAATTATATTTCATCTGTTTTTTCTTCTTGGCCCTACCTTTAGAATAGTCTCATGCTTGAGAAACCTTTTATAATATTCTTCATTATCTTTTGCTACAAAAAGTACAAATACTGATTGTCTGGTAGAATCTTAAGAAAATTATTTTATTGATGAAAAGTACAATAACAGAACAATTTTAAACAAGTTTTATGTCACAATTTTGCAAATTACTTAATAAATATTTTAAAAGAGAGAATTAGAAAAAAATATTCAATTTCAATAAAAAGCAAAGGCTTAATTTAAGCCGTTTACCTTATACGCCGCTTCATATTTTTTTCTTTTATAAGCAGTACTAGCTAAGCCCCGGTTTGAATCGCTTCAACTTATAAGTGCAAGTTTAACCTTCCTTTGTATTTTTTTCTTGTATTTTCTTATGCTTTTTAAATAAAAATTTATATAGAAGTACAACATTACATTAAACCTGTTGGGGCATTCCACCGTCACGTGTTGGACAAATTCAACTATTTTTTAGCACTTATTTTACATACAACTTCTAATTGGTGATTCAGAATTCATTTTTTTTTTCTTTTATTGATTAAACTGCGTGGTAGTCTTCAATCTTACATCAAACTTGTTTTTAATAATTCAGAAAATATTAAAGAAAAAATTAAACAAACTTCGTCACGTGTGGGACAGCCTGAGTCAACCAACATTTAAAATTGTAGTGTTTAAATCCAAATTTCAGCGAATCAGTTGCACATAGAGAAAAGATGTCTAAGAAAGAAATTACAACTAACAATCACGCTTTCTTATGATGGTAATAAATTTTTAATAAAAAAAATATTTATAGGTAAAAATTAACTTTTTTATTTCGTCACGTAAGGGACAAATGGCGTCACGTAAGGGACACAGTTGAAATTATTTTTATAAAATACACAAAAATCAAAAGTTAATTGCAGTTTTGTCTACAGATAAGCTATAACTTTGCAGTCCACAATATTTTGATTGGCCTTGATGAAATAAAAGCTTGAAATTCCTCTAATTGCATGGTGATTCAGATTAAATTTTTTCTCAGATTTTTGAGGATAAATCTTCATTTTTCGTATTTACCTAAATCGAAAAGCTTATTTAAAAAATAAAAAAATTCATTTTTGTCTTTGAAATTCGCATCCGAGCACATAAGGTGGAGTAAGTGCGGGTAACGTTGTATAGACTGGTATTGTGGTATTGTAAGTTTTTTTCTTAAGCTAATAATATAAAAATAACAAAAACAGGCTAAATATATTGCAATACTTTAATTAATATTTGCAAGTAATTTTGAGAGTCAGTTGCAAGAAATCGTTTTGGTGTGTGGTCGACTTTTTTTGCTAGTGGAAAAAATACAAGTTTTTTCCTTAAACGGCGTGTCCGCTATGTTGAAAGATGTTTCGAGCTAGCGGATTGGGATGATTTTCCAGCTTATTAAAGTACTTGTCCACATAGTTAAGGATTTCGCATTTTACTTGTGGAACTTCTAGTTCCTTGGATGTTGCTGCTCTTAACATACCAAGGAGCACCAGTTATTATTCTTAGAATTTTGTTTTGACGGCGTTGAATCTTTTCTATGTTAAAGGCGGAAGCAGTGCCCCATAGTTGTATCCCGTAGCACCAAATTGGTTTCAAAATTGAGTTGCAGAGCAGAAGTTTACAATCAAGACGTAACACAGAGTTTCTACCAATTAGCCAATGGATTTGGGCCGTTTTAAGTTTTAATTGTGACAACTTTTCATCTATGTGGAGCTTCCATGTGAGGCGGCGATCTAAGTGAATGCCAAGATATTTTGTTTCAATGCGTTGATGCACCGTATGGTTGTTAATAAAAATTGGGGGACACGTTTCCTTGCGTAACGTAAATGTAACGTGGGTGCATTTTTGTTCGTTTATTTTAATACCCCATAATTTTGCCCATTTTTCTACTTGGGATACGTGATGCTGCAGTTGTTTCGAGGCCTCTTTAGGGTCTTTATGAATACTGAGAAAGGCGGTAGCAATCTAAAAAACATATAGGTATACCACATTACCCGCACTTACTCTATGCTTGAAAATTTACTTTGTAAAAAGTTGCAGCTTAAACAACAGGACACTCGTTCGCGACCATAGTGCGCTTTGAACTTCATTCTGGTATTCACAAGCGAAAGGCGTTGCAAGATCAATTTGAAGGATACGTACACCTTCATTAAATTGGTCTTTTTGAAATTCATCTACTTGGATTTTTTTTTTAAATTAACATGTTGCATCACAATATGAACTGAATTCAGTTTGTCTTTCAGTTCAACTTAACTTGTTTAATGGGTTGTCAAACGTGATTTATTATCTGAATTTTTCCCCTTCTTTCCATATGCAGACTTATGCTTAAGTCTATGGACAGTTATAGTTTTTTATTATCAGAAAAAAGTCACATTAATTTTTCCAGCACTTAAAATCTAAATAAAGATCACATAAATTTTTCAGCAACCAGTCGTTACAATAATTTTGTTTGTCTTCATGTGTTATAAATTTGCACTGATCTGAAGGAGTGTTTTTTATTGGAAGCACATCTTAAGGTCTAAGACTACAAAGTTTTTAAAATTTTATTTCTATATTAGGATTAAATTCCGTAAAAATGCAGAAAGCTTCCCGTAGATACATAGTTAAATAATTCTTCCAACGCCTTTCTTTAATTCCATTTCCCCAAACCGCAACCAAAGCATTTGCGCCTGGACAGGTTTATACTATATCTGGACGGTAATAAAAGGCTTTCACATCCTCGTATTACGAGTTGACATTTGACATGTCCAAGCTTGAACTTTCGACTGGAGCAATATTCAATTTAGGCGCTTATTTGGTTGTTAAAGCCTTTTGAATAGCTTTCGATAAAGTTTGTTTGGACTTTTAAGAAGGTTTTGGTACTTACAGAAGGTCCGTCAATATTTTGACATCGATTTCTTTATTAGGCCCTTTGCAGGCTTTTTTTATATTTTCCCTTAACTTGCAAAGTTTTTAAATCGACTTCTGAAATACTTTCTCTTTTTCGCTTATAAGGCTCACGTATTCTTCTCTATCAGCTAGGGCTAAAGGTTGGATCATCTTTCTTACGCTTTCCGCGAAGTTTCCGGATATGTTCAGTACTGGTGGAAGGTTGTATTTTAGTCATATTTGGATAAGCCACAAATGTAGTGCAGTAAATTACAAATATAGTTTGTAGATGGCAGAAAGATTGAAAGATTTCAGATATGTTAATTCTTGGCGTCACGTGTGGGACACTTTTTATCACGAAAGAAAAACTATTTGCTAAGTGTTTAAGTGCAACTTTTTTTTGTCAGCTTTTAGACCACCAAAAGTTAGCTGTAAACAACAAAATTCAATTTGTTTAGTTGACTTGCCTTACAGTTATTAATAAAAAAAGGAAAACGGCGTCACGTGTGGGACATAGAAATTTACCTTTGCATTGTAATTATTTTCTCGGGAACAAAGCACTTTACAGCAATAAATATTATACGGTTTAATACCGCTCACCACGCCCTTGAACGCAGAAAAGAATATTAGTTCTTGTGTGAAAAACAATATTAGCAGCGACCTCTCAAAAAATGGTGTACAATGAAAAATAAAAGGCTAGATTCTTTATACTCTCAAACAAATAACGGTATTTATGAAAATAGTGATCTACTCGTCACGATGAATGTCAGTTTTTTGAGATGAGAACTTAATCTCTCTATGTAGATGCAAAAATATAAAAAAAGTCAATGTTTGTAATATTGTTCAGATTTCCGTTTTTTCATGGAATGCTCCTGTTAATACTTGTGTATATTATTTTACGTCTTGACGAGACAAATTCAGGCCTAGACAAACGTCAAACTCAGCATATAAACAACCCAGTATAAAATAAACGGATTTTTTTCATTTTAATTTTGACATTTGTCTAGGCATGAATTTGTCTCATCAAGACGTACAATTTAGGTTCGAAAAATATTTAAAAAAAAGCATAAATTAAAATTGCAAATCAAATTGCTTTCAGGAGGACAGCCTTATTGATTTACTAGACTCATACATTAAGGAAGACAACAAGTTGCAACATTATGAGAAACGTATTTATTATTTTTATTCTAATCTCAAAGTTAAAAACAGTTAAAATTAGCATATACCAGGTGGGCCAAAACAAGTCATCCTATGTTGTTTGGTTCTCATTTTTTATTAAATTAAAGATCTCAATTTTTAAATTTTGATAATGTTTATTGGAACCCTAAAAGCTTTATTGGTCAAGTCAAGGAGGTGATATCGGCCAAATGTGCGCCGTCACAATTGATTTCTTTAAGGGCTCGTTTTTTGAAATTTTTTATTACTTCGGCGAGAACTTCGGGCGACAGATCCTTGCACTCCTGTCGAATGTTGTCCTTGGGGGCTTTCAGGGTCTCGGCCTTATTTAAGTAAACACGGGATTTCAAAAAACCCTGCAAAAAACAGTCTGGAACGGTTAAATCGGGCGATTTTCCAGCCAATGTTAATCGCCAAAACGAGAGATAAGGTGGCCCGAAAACGCCGTCTTTAGAATATCGATTATGGCTCGCGCATTGTGTGCGATTTCTCCATCCTGTTAGAACCAAATTTCCTCCAGCCCGAATTCGTTCAATTGCTGTAGAAAAACCTCGGCTAACATTGTCCCATTGCGCGCACCGTCCACTGTTGTCGTTTGACCAGCGGCGTCCGCAAAAAATTGGCCCGATGACTCTTCCAGCGTGAGAAGTGCACCATGCAGTCACTTTGAGTGAGCTCCTCGTGCATCACTCGTGGATTTTCATGGCACTAGAAGCGATAGTTTTGCTTGTTCGCTCATTATGATTTTAGTCAAAAATCGTAGATTACACACGTTAGGCAGTCAATTGGCAACAACTGATGCACACACTGGTCTTTGTGCGGGTACATACGCAGGTCCTAAACCAAAATTTACCTTAAGGACGACCGCTTGATGGGTAATTGTTAGGCACGTTGTCTGGTCGATGTTTCTAGCAACAGCTCGACATCCTCGCCAATAGCGGCGATATTCTCGGCAAAATGGACCGGTCGCTCTTGTCAGCGTTTTGCGTAGTTCCATATTCTTCAAGGTTTGTGGCCAAATGGCACACTGCTTGCACAGTTCGTGCCGAAAGACAGGTGAATCCGTGACCAAATTCGCACTGCGCCAACACCACAGACGAATTTTTATGCAAAAAAATAAACACGATTATACAGCGTTTTTGAAAAAGTATCGCTGCATCACTTGTATTCTACATCTGTCTTATTCACAAATATCAAAACAGATTTGATATTGGCCGCCATTCGCAAAAATAAGAGCATCTTCCAATAGGGTGATTTTTTTTGGTCCACCTTGTATAAAATGCCCTTTTTATCTCTATTGACATCCAACAACAATTTGGATCAGAAGCATCAAATTTTGTATTTTATTAACATTCTCGTCATATGGAGAAAAAGTAACAAAAATATGTACTTTCTGTCCACTTCGTTGACTTCCGACACATATCATTCATTATCTTAAAAATTAAAAAAAGCACCAAAACTTAAAAAAAATGTTTTCTGACTTTTGACTTCTCCAGGGCCGACTCTGGAAAAGTTCGGGACTTTTTACATAATTTTTGTTAATTTTTTATGGCAGCCTCCTTAGTGGATGGAGATAGGAATATATGTATATGTTTTATAGAGAAAACTAATAGGGGTCTGTCATACATTTTATTACTCTAAGGGCGACTTCGGAGAAGCTGTAGGCGTTTTTATCCTAATTTTTCTGAGTTTTGTATGGCAACCCTGTAAGGGTCTGATATAAGGGGGTAATTATGTTCCTCAAAAATGTTTTGGGGAAAAAAATAATTTATATTTATCCTTTGTATAAACACCCTGGAAGGTGTAAGTATGTTTCATAAAAATTTTTTTGAGGAAAAATTAATGGGAATCGATCTTTGTAGTGGCAACTCCGGGGCAGTTGTAGAGGTTTTTATGTTAGAATTTTAGAGAAATAAACAAGTTGTCTTAGTTTTTGGGTTTAATCTCTGTTAGTGTTTGGGCGATTTTGCTGAATTTCGATAGCGATTTTTTTGCAGATATTTCTGCTAACACCTACGGGTTCATGCGACATCTGGGGATTCAAAAAGTTGATTTCAATCATAACACGGACAGACGTGCAGATGGACAGACGGACAGACAGACAGGCTGACATTGCTGACTCGACTTATATATCACTTATGTGAAGGGTATAAAAATAGACACAAAAAATATAAAAAATGTTACAAGGGTGTGATCAAATATCTATTTGTTTCACTACATTTAAATGTTTATTTCTTAAGTCTACATCTTTAATGTAATTGATGTGAAATCTATTAATTGTTCCCTGGTTTGGTGTCTGTTAATTTATCAATTTATTATTTCATGTGATTGATACACAAGGTTTGATACAGTCACGCATTTTCATGCTCAATTATTATCCATACAGAGATGTATCTATAATTTATGTGCTTTTCTTACATTTTCTGTAGCGTATGTTACTTTTATAAATTCTACAAAGAGTATTAGCTGAAGCGAGAGCAGAAATCATTATTTCATTTATAATTAAAAATACATCACTGTCAGTGGCTGACTTAAATTAAATGATAATTGGCTCTTTACACTTCTCACTATTCGGTCATAAATTAACGTTGTCATCAATATATTTTGCAGAAATGGCAAATTGATGTTTGTGTTTCATTAAAATGCTGCGGATTTTTAATATGACCACATGTGTACATACATACATATATATCTATAGTAAAGGTCAATTAAGGCTCGGAAAATATTTGACAATACACATGATAATGTTAGATAAAACAAAGAAAAACATTCAAATTTTGATTCATGTTGTGCTTTTATTACATAAAACACTTACATACGTCAGTTACGTGGCAGGAATATCATGCCTTTGGGGATGATGTTTGTAGTAAAAAAAGTCAAACACCCATATTTATTACACCAGACAAGTCAAAATGACTTACTGAGTGAGTATCCATGTAATTATATATATCTTTTAATCAAAGTATATTTCGAATCTTTAAAGTTAATTTGATTAAATAAGCACAGATAAGTATAGGGCATCTGGTGGCAGATTTATATTTTCAAACTTACACAAAATCGTAATAATTGACACAAGGTTTTACTTAGAGCATTGAACGATAAAATCAAAAATCTGATTGTATTTGTTAAACAGTATGTTATTTATATGTCTTCCGTCAAATTGAACGCACTGTTTAGAACAGAGTGTTCTGCGCCACAAGCTGCAGTAAATTTGGTTCAATTAAGCTGATTTCTCGACGAATATTTTCCTAAAAAGCCACAACAGATTAATGATTGTCATTAAAAACCCTCTTTTTGAGGTTACCTAATAAAAAAATCTATTAGGGTTTAGATCGGAAGGCCTCGGTGGCCATGGGATGTCCCCAAAGCGACTAATCCGTTTTTGGGAGGAATTTTCCTCGAAGCTCTTGCTGTGTGTGCATCCTGTTGAAACCATGAGTGGGAAGAGTACTATAGATGAACTTGCAGGTTTGGCAAAAAGAATTTTGAAATCATGCGTCGATAATTTTTACTGTTCACATTCGTCGCCTGGCCTCGTTATTTTTAAAAAAAATTTTTCAATTATCTCATCCGCGGATAATGCACACCAAACAGTTAACCTGCGGGCAATGTAATGGTTTTTGCTGTTTAAATCGAGGGTTGCGGGTTTTTAGAGACCAGTAACGGCAGTTATGATTGTTGACGTGGCCGTTTAAGTACCCTACGGGGAAGCGGACTGGTCCGAGACTATTGACGTGAACGGTTCCTTAGGGTAGGGACTGGTTCTAGTTCTTGCCCTTTATATGAAGAGAACCTGTCACTTTTACATCGCGTTGCCATTGAATGGGTAACAGGCCAATCTTATATTAGCAAATTTTGCATTAATTGTTAAAGATCCTGTTCAATCTACTTTATTTGTTTTTATGCGTGTGTGTGTGTGTGTATATAAGCAGATATATGTTTATGTGTAGGGACCAGTATTTGTATTTTTCCCCTAAACTTTCTAACACCTTGTAAGCAGTTACTTGATGTGTTCCATTTTAATGTTTCCGAAAGTCCTTGAAGACCGACTCGGCCCTGGCCGTGGCACATTCATAACCGAAGCAGTTGCGTGGAATCTTTACACTCGGTCCATCATGTATTCACCGAATACCGAACTTTGAACAAAATTATCGACAAGCAATTACGTAAGAGGCATTACTCGAAAAAATGTCTCCCCAGCGAACGCGCAATGCTCACTTGACCACCGCGACATCGTGACTGACAAATCCGTACAATCGATAATTCCAATGACATCACCTTTCCTCCGCACCGTTTATTATTCCTTAAAATAATCGTACTTAAAAATATAAATTTGCCACTACACACCCTGTATTATTAAGCCAACCACAGTGTTATGCATGAGCTTATGTGTCCATCGTCCTTCGGTGAATGTACCCTACCTTCTTTGTCATTCTTAAATGTGTGCGTGTATTGATTTTTAGGTTTGCATGTGTGTGACTGTGTGCAATAAATAACATATTGAATTTTAGTTTTGCTTTAGGTAGTTTTATAATTGTTTATTTAGAGCGTTTAATACAATTGATGTTGATACATACATATATATTCAATTAAATAATAATAGCTAACCAAGAAACAAAAAAAAACAAGAAGCAATTAACTTAACTGATTTGTTTTATAACCACAAGTATCAATTAGAAATATAAATGTTTAAATGGGGCAAGTCAAAAATGGCATGTGCCACTAATGGCATTTTTTCCATTTTCTCCATAATTTTGTAAAAAAGCTATTTCTAATCTGCCTTGCCTTTAAATATCTTTTAAAACGACCTAAAAATAAATTATTTTATGGAGTACTATTGCAACTGTCCTCCATGCTTGTAAAAGCTCTGTGAATCCTTCTGACAAAATAGCACACCAGACTGTCAATTTTAATAGATGTGGATGTGGAATGGTGGCTGATGATAAGTTTGAGGATTTTCAATTGTCTAGAACCGACTTATCTATTTATTCACATACCCATTCAAATGAAAATGTGCCTCATCACTTATTATGATTTTTTCATGAAAATCGATGATTGATTTATATAAGATGGTTTAACGATAAAAACACGTTGGTTTAAAGAATATTTCCTCATAATAAATTTGCAAGGACTCTACTTCAGGACTGCCAAATATGAACTGTCAAGACTATTGTTTACCAAAATGGCGGTAAAACAAAGTAGTTTACCTTGCCGGCGGACACCCTGTATTTCAGAATAAATTAAGAACAAACATGAATTTATTACTTATTTCTTATTGTTACGATCATAATATGCGGCAATATGCGTTTTGTTTTAAAAAACTTTATCATACAATTATTTACTTTTTGTTTTCTTTTTCCTTCATGCTTGTAGAAAATAAATTATCTGACCAAGAGGCTTTGGAGGAGGTACGCCAGCTGAGCATACAATTGCAACGTATACAGGAAATGGCTCCACCCAAGGGTATTGCTGTTATGACCATTTCAAGTCTATTAGAAGGTTTAAAGAATCCTGGTAGCATTGCAGTGGTAGCAGCTGCCGCCTCACAAGGAGCCATAATAAAAAATACTCCAAGTGAAAATCAATCAACTGGGTGTGCACAAAAGTCTGAAGCACTTCCACTGCTATCCCTGACCAGTGAAATGCAAAAATATCAACAATTTCAAGAGCTAAATAATGCTAACCAAGCAACAACAACAACTATGGCAACAAATAATAATGTTGCTGCAATAAAAGCCACATCAGCAATAACAGTTACAACATCAACACCTACTCCCATTCCCATTCCCACTCCCATTGACCGATGGAAAGAAAAGGCTGTAAATACAGAAATAGTGGGAAATTATAGAAACGAAAAACAAATCATTTGTCAAAGTTGCTTTAGAAAATGCAAAGATCAAAAGCATTTCTCTCAGTCTCCTGCCAAACTCAATAAGTGCCAAATCTTAGGTTCACCCCAGCCAGAGGGCAGCATTAGTTTTCAAAATATCAAATTGGATTGTATGTGCTCACAGTCAGATGATTTGGATCAGCTGTCACCGCAGGGAAAGTTTGAACAGCACCATCAGTCAGCAAGACGAACAACAAGACGTACAGCTGCAACAAATACACCACCAAGTACAACACGTAAACGAACTGAACATACAGAAGCGAACACATCACAAGCAAAAGATGTTAAGGCTTTAAGCTCTGTAAGTTTGCCGGGCAATAAGAGCCACTGTATGGGTACAAGCCAAACCATTAGCAACAAAAGGCAACAGCAGGAACAAATTTGTGATAAATGTAAAAATAAATTCAAAAGAAAAGAGTCTTTGGACAAGCAAGCAGCTGCATCAGCCGTTAGAAAACAACAAAAAAATCAACATAGAAAATTAAGTAGAATAAGCAGTAAAACCAAAAAAGTTATAGCAAATATTGAAAGCTTAAAAGGAGACATTAACATGGAAACAAAAACATCTACAGCATCTCCTTTATATAAAACTTCCGCAAAACAGCACAAACAAACACATGACTGTGATGAAGAAACTCAGTATTCCACCGATGATATTATCTTTTACACCACCACAGATACAAGTGACGAAGACGACGATGATGACAACGATGCAGATGAGACTGATTATGATGATAAATATATCAATGCCATTAGAGATAGTGACTTATCTTCCAATTTATCGTACAGTAAAAGTGAATCCCGCATGCCACAAAACCTTAAACCACAAACAGCAACAATAGAATTTAAGTGCATATCATTATCAATGGGCAACATAATAACACCTGCAACATGTACATTGACAGAATCTTCCAAACCACAAGTAGAAGCAATTGAACAAAGTAATGCCTTAACAGAGCTAAACAAAATACAAGCGAGAACAACAACGATTTCGGCAAATGAAGCATCAACATCTCAACGAACAGAATCGCCACAACAATCTGTGGCACCAACAATTGGTTCCAGCGATAAAAACAATAGCAAAGCCAAACGTCCTGATAAGCTAGTTTTAGATTTAAATGATCGTTCCAAATTTACCAAAGAGGTATCCGTCTGAGATAGTAAAAATAATCGTTTTTGGTTTTAATTATTGTAAAATAACGTAACATTATTAGTGTTTATATGTATTTAATTACATGAATTATAATAATTAATAGGATTTAATAGCCAATTAATTTATTCATTAATTTATAGCAGACCTAAATAAAAAATTATATTAATCAAAAAGTTAATTATATAAAAATTAATTTATATATTTTTTTAACTTTGTGATATACGACAAAATAAATTTAGATTGACGATATGTATATCAAAAAAATTTTAAATTTTTATTTAAATTGTTAACTAATCTTAAGGTAATTAATTTAGTACTTTTTTTAAATTAACACTTCGTTTTCATTGAAAATACAACCATGTGGTATGTCTGTTTCTAAGGACTTATGCAACTTGTAATGAGCCCCAGGATGCATAAATTAGTTACAAGATATACAGTAAAACATAAAATAGTACTAGAGTTTAATATAAAATTTATTTTAATGTTAAACGAGTGTTGAAACAATTAATTTATTTAAAAAAAAATTCTTTGTTACACAGGTTTTTTTTGTTGATTAAGAAACATTATGTTACAATCGCCAAAGTTGTTAAAAACACACACTTGTATTAACAGAAATTTGAAATAACTTATTAATTAAATATTATTACAATTTAATTAGTTTAATGTAAGTATTATTTAATACAATTAAAAAGTTTACTACAGCTCTGTTGTAAGTATAATAACTTACTTAAGTAATAAAAAGATTTTTAAAAACTTTAAGGAAAAAATATAAAAAAAGAATTAAAGAAAATAAATTAAAAAAAAAATATTTGGCATTTTGTTATTTAATTTTTAAAAATATAACCTTTAAGTTTTTTTTTGCACTTTTGTTGAAAATTAACGGTAATAAGTGTCAACAAAGAATTTTTAAAAACAGGACTCTTTCTGCCCACACCAAATATGTATAGGTATATGGTGGGAGTATTATATGTTTGTTCAGATGTTTTAACGCCAAAATTTACAATTTTGAAAGTTATAGTGGGTCTCCGACAGCTATATTTGGCTTGGGGCACAAACTACTTGTGTACGTTGTGGGTAGAAAAATAGACTTGCAATTTAACACATTGAATTAAGCCAAACTACTATTTGAGTCGAATAAAATTTGCCCGATTCTCTGCTTATATGAAATTTAAGGTTAAGTTTCACAGTTGGCTAAAATTTGTTAATCCATACAATGAAGCTCATTTGATAAGGTAAGTTTGTTGTTTTACCCTTCAATAGGATAAATTAGTTAATTAATTCTAAAAAATTGGTTTGGGATCCCACAAAATATATATATTTTGCATTGCTTCACACAAAGAAAAAACTCTTTAGATTTTATTCTTGAATTAATCCAAAATCGTACTTGAAATTTTTAAGTACGATCCGTACTAAGGATTTCTAAAATCAAATACAGTCGGAATAATTCTAAAAGTTCAAGCAGAAAAAACTTTTTGTTTTTTATATATTTTTTAAAATTAAGATACAAAGTGTCTCGGCGGACTAGATCGTAAGGCGCTGGTGTTGAGTCCCAGGTTCATATCCCAGCTAAGGCAAGTACATAAAAACTATTTTTCAATAAATATTTAATATGTAGAAAATAACAAAGAAGAGAACTATATTTGCTGATTCACAGGCACCCTGAGAGCTGTAGGGGGAGGGAGAGTTGCTATTACAATTTCCAAAATTTTGTATGGAAGCCCCCTTAAGCGATAGAGATAGGGGGTATGTTCTAGAAATATGTTTTAAAACGGAAACTAGTGGGGGTCGGTCCTACACTTTTTTTCTCTAAGGCCGACTCTGGGGAAGTTATGGGCTTTTTTGCATAATTATTGCAAATTTTTGTATGGCAACCCACAAAAATGCTTGGAAGGAAAAAAAATTGAGTTCGGTCTTACATTTGACCTTCGTGAGAGCACTCTGGAAGCTGTGGGAATGATTAAAAAAATAAAAAAATTTAGCTTTGTATGGCAGCCCTTTTATGGGGTGAAAATAGGTTGTAAGTATGTTGCACAAAAATGTTTGCGAGGAGAAATTAATGGGAGTCGGTCTTACATTGCACCCGTTTGAGAGCAACTCCGGGGCAGTTATAGAGCCTTTTATGTACAAAATTTAGAGATATAAACAGAGGTAGCCTTGGCTCATAAACTATATCTGTGTCATTTATCGGGCTATTTTGCTGAACTTTAATAGCAAAATTTTCGCAAGTTTCTTCGACGTTTTAGTACCCCAAACAGGTCCGAAAAATATTTAGGGGCTTACGAAACTTTATTTCAAGAGATTAATGGACAGACGGACAGATGGACATCGCTAAATTAACTTTCCTAAGCACTTATAAGGATCGAGAAAATATATGCTTTATGGAGTCGCAAATGGATACTAAAGAAATTACAAACGGAAGGACAAGCTTATATTTTCCTTAATCACTAATGTGATGGATATAAAAATAAAATATAAAACTCTTTTTTCTTTAAACAAAGCTTCGTAAGTCCAAAAAATTACTCTTAATTTTCGGACTAATCCCTTTAAAGCCCGAATCAATCTTTTATAGCTTACATCGGCTTCGAAATTGAGTTAATAATTTTTTGGCTTAAATATCACTAAAAGTTAGAAATTCGTACTTGATATATCATACTTGGTTTAAGAAAGTCCGTAATTACCGTACTCACTCAGAATCACTTTTTGAGTAGACTTAAGCATGTGTGTCCTGCCGTCCTTCCGGTTGGGTGTCCATGTATTCTTGTGAACATGCTGCAGGTCGCAATTTTAAAAATATTTTTATGAAGTTTGGCACTGCAATGATGCCCATTACTTTTGGTAATGACCAGTTCATTTTTTCAAATA
The DNA here is from genome assembly GCA_963583895.1 of Melanophora roralis. NCBI lineage: Eukaryota > Metazoa > Arthropoda > Insecta > Diptera > Rhinophoridae > Melanophora > Melanophora roralis. The sequence goes on from OY757191.1 coordinate 71,146,301, forward strand.
GCCCCCATACAAATGTCCTCCCAGAATAAGCATTTCGGGCGACAAATGGCTCGCATAATAATTAATTTTTTGATTTTATACACCCTGTATACACATATTATCGGTGTATCTTTTTAATAAAGCTCTCATTAAGTATGGGTTAAATATGGTTGGGCTTGACTGACTTTAACTTTCTTTTTTTTTTTTACCTGTAAATAGTTAATTCATCAATATATTTATTTGACGTGTAAACAAGAGCTCCCCGTGGCTGTTTAATAAGCAAGTTCTATCAAAAACTTTTTCTGTTAATAGCTAAATGTAACTTAAAGTGTAAAATTAAAATAAAAAAAAAATAAATTAGTAAAATATTTACATATCTAGTTTATTAAAATAGAGATGTTCCCCAAACAAACTGTAATCAAAACTAAGCCAAATTTTAAATAAAATTTATTTAAAAATATATCAATTTATATAGCAGAAATTAAGCTTTAGATATTATGAGCTAAACTAAACTTTATTAACGAAATAATATTTACTAAAAATGATAATTTTAAAAACAAATTCTGGTGCATATTTTATTCATATTGTAGAAATAATTTTATGTACAAAAACTTATGTGTAACTTTGAATTAAACCTTCAACTACTTACACATAACTTCTATGAGACTCTCAATTCTTAATATTTACTTTTTACAAAATGCATTCCAGTATGATTAAACACTGTAGTGCAAATTTCTGTAAAGTTTATCTTTGTTATAATTCCATAGTTGTAAATAACTCAATGTATATTGTATACATATGTTTTAAAAAAATTAAAATGATAACAAAAACTTAATTAAATTTGTTAAATATTATTTAAGTGAGATATTTATAGTTCAAACAATAAACAGAAAAAAAAATTTATTTAAAAATTTTAATAAAGAAAATAAATTAATAAAAAATCTAAATTCAATTTGTTTGTGGTTTAATTGTCAGCGGACTAAAACCAAGGTCTCAATGCAAAATAAAATTTTTAATTTAAGCAAATGAAATATTATTTTGTTGCAAAAAAATTTTTTAATAAATTGTATTTAATTGCATATTTAAAAAACGAGTAATAAAACTTATTTGCACAGTTGATTTTTCTAGCGTCTAAAAAAAGGAATGAAAGTTCAAAATTGCAAAGTTTCGTGGACGTAAAGTGACATTAAGGCAGTTTATCAAAAATAATTGTTTTATCTGGAAGCACACTTATTATAATATAAACATATGAAGAGGTACCCACAGTCTAAGTTTTAAGTATCTAGCTACACGCACTTGATCTGTCAGTGAGTTAGTCAGTCAGTCAACCAGTTATTTATGTTGTTTCTTTATATACCGGGTTTCTGTTGGCAAATTTATATTTTTTAAAACGATTATTTTGGAATTATCGATTGTGCGGATTGGTCAGTCACGATGTCGCAGTAGCCGAGTGAGCATGGCGCGTTCCCTGTATAGAAATTTGTTAAGAGTAATGGGTCTTAAGTAATTGCTCGTCGATAATTTTGTTCAAAGTCCGGTATTCAGCGAATATGTGATGAAACGAGAATAAATTTAATTCGTTTTTTGGGTGCAGAGATTACGCGCTACTGCTTCGACTATAAATGTCCCACGTCCAGGACCAAGTCAATCTTCAAGGACTCCCGAAAACATTGAACTGGTTGAAAGCAGTTTACTTGAAAATCAGCGACTTTCAATACGTAAAAAAACTCAGTGCGACTTCCAAGAACGATTACTCACGAAAATTAAAAAAAGGATCTTAAGCTTCATACTTTGACTTTGACTTATGCAAAAACTTTTGTTAAACGATCTTGGAGCATTTTCGCGCTTCAAATCAAATTTTTTGGAGCAACAAGGCTCATTTGTATTTAAACAGTCACCTTAACAAGCAAAACTGCCATTACAGGTCTCCAAAAACCCGCAACCCTCGATTGAGACATTAAAACCCATTGCATTGCACCAGGGTAACTGTTTGGTGTGTCTTATCTACGCATGAAATAATTGAATAATTTTTTTTGCAAAAATTCTCGATTACGGAATTCTTTTAGCCAAACCTGCTAACTTATCCATCGTACTCTTCACACACGTAGTTTCAACAGAATGGGGCCACTGCACACACAACCAGAGCTTCGATGAATTTGCTTAGGGAAAATTTTCCCCAAAAATAAATCAGTCTCTTAAGGGACATCTTATTGGCACCGAAGTTGCCCGTTCTACCTCCAATGGATTTTTTGCATGGGGCTACCTCAATGAGAGGGTTTGTAATGACAATCCCTAATTTTTTGTATCTTTTAAGGAAAGTATTCGTTGATAAACAAGCTCAATTGAACCAAGTTTACTGCAGCGTGCGGTGCAGAATACAAGGCTCTCCTTTGATCAGTGTGTTCAACTTGACCGAAGACATCTAGATGACGTGCTCTCTAAAAAATAAAATCCGCATTTCCATTCTATCGTTCAATGCTTTTAATAAAACTTTATTTCAATTGTTAAGTTGTTTATTTAAGTTAGAAAATATAAATCTGTCGTCAGGCACCCTGTATGTTAGCAGGTAATAGTAACAAATATTTTAAGAAAATTTTTGAAGTGTCTACTGATGATTTGGTATAAGAAGCAATGCAATGCATAAAATTTTACTTTAACAACCGCAAACCAAATTGATATACATAGACTTTAAAAAACTGTTCTTGTGTTTATAGCAGTTTTAATGTGTATTAAGAATAAGGATGTCTGCATGTTGTAGGGTTAATGAAAACAATTTCTGATTATAAATTTCATTTTAGCGTATTTTTAAACCACCTTTAATTTTAAAGTTTTCCTTATAGCTTATCAGGCTTATTGATTCAATTCTGTTGTGATAAGATTTTTATTGAAGAATTATTTTGAAAAAGTTTATTTTTCCGATACTAACCCCTACAACTCTTCATGAGCACCCTGACCGTTGGATGTAAATATCTTCTATTTAACCCAAATTGAATTGAAATTATAAAATACAAATATTTTTTTTATTCACATATATTTTTTAACAATTATATTCTTGGGCTAGAACGAAATTTACGGCCTGCCATTTTATTCCCTCACGGCAACACTTTTTCTTTTAACAATTCTTACCACCATATGTTTTCCTTAACCATTTCCATTTAGATAAGTATGAAGGCAACTCTATTTAAAATTTTGTTCCATCTTAACAAAATAAATCCATTCAAACAAACAAGTCATTCAACCGTTAGAATCAGGATATGACAAGAATATAGAAACTGCAGAAACAATAAAACAAGCTTCTCGAGCAAGTGAAGTGAACTTTCAACAAACATGTTTTAGGGGGGAAAAAACAATAAAAGTCAATGTTGTTGCACACCTTATGGTAAAACCCAACATCTGTGCATTATTTAAGCCTCAATGGCTTTAATAGAAGATTTTCGGTATTACGTTGACTAACTTTATAAAGCCCAAAACAAACATAGAAAAAACAAAGTTTTTAAATTCTGCAAAGTATTTTGGCCAACATAGATATTGTTTTTAACCTGTTATCAACTTCGTTTTAATTTGCAATTCTTTTGTTTTTACTTTTGTATTTATAAAACTTGTTAAACGGGGAACACAATTTTTTGGACATTTTACTGAGCACTTTAAGCTACGGCTGTTTGAACAATTACTTAATCTTTTGATTGAAAAGATAATCGTAAAAAAATGAAATGTTTTTTATTTCATAAAAAAAGTGTTTTTGTGATACCTGGGCAATGCACTTTTAGTTTTTATCTTGCATTGCACATAAGGCATAAGCAATTGTTTTTCAATTGAGCTGGAAAAATTGTATCCGGTTTTTTTAATTTCCAACTGAATAAAAAGCAAGGCTTATTTAAAGCTTGAAGGCTTATTCTGTACGACTTGCGTACCTAAAAATAAGGAGAAAACCATATGAAAAAAAATCGTTTAATTTTGTCTTCTTTGTGATGGCCATATTCGTATAATTTGAAGGCACGTAAAACCAATACAATAAGTGCATCATAGATTTAAAAGTGTGTTATTTTTAAGAACCAAAAAAAAAATCATACGTTTAAAAGACGATACCAGCACCAGTCACAACACAATAAAGTTTACTCGCATTAGAAATTTTTTTCTGTTTTAAAATTATTGTTAAAACTTTATTGGCAAATAAAATTTAGTGGAAAAAACTTCGTTTTAAAATTAACTAAAATTAAATTTTTGGCTTTGTAAAAGTTTAAGTCTAAAAATGCGCTTATAAAAATAAAAATAATTTTGATAAAAAATATGTTGTGCTTATTTATGATTTACTATGTGTTATGTATGAAATCCTAAAAAAATGTCAAAAAGCCACATAGTTCCCCAGCAAAAACTTACATTGCTTTGTAATGAAATAAAATGCTAAAAACTACGTACCCATTATTTCAACATGGCTAGGACATTTAAGGCAATAACTTAAAGAGGGAGTTAAATGAGTATTTGTCACGCTCGCTTTACTGGCGTTAAAATAATTTTTTTCTTGGGCTCCAGTTATTAATTATTGCACTTAAAATTTGTTTTCTTCAATGTTTTGGTTAAAACTGGTTTAAAATATTTAGGTAGAATAAGTTAAAAAATTGTCAAGCTTAAACTATCTGCTTAAATTTTAGACAAGAAATAAATAATTATCTAACAACTGCTAAGTAATACAGACGACATGTAATAGTAACTAAAAAATAAGTTGTTTTTCAATTACTAATCACTATTAAGTTTTTGCTGGGTCATGCCAAGCCTTTGGTCTTCTTCAATTCCTTTCCAGTTTAAAACATTAAGTTTGGAAAGCTTCCTTTGGACTTAATCTTTACAACGGAGTTTCGAGCAATCCATTTTGCATCTTCTTTCGGGATCATTTTCGAATACCTTTTTCGCTAGAGCAATCTTCTTTTTTCTCACAACATGTCTAAGTTAGCTCTTGGCTCGTTCGATGGTGATATTCTTCGCCTACACAAATTTGTCGGTATATAATGCCAACGATTTTTCTCAAACCCTCTAGGAAAAACTCTATGTGCTTAAACAAGTGCCCATGTCCCTACGCTATAGAGTAGTATAAGTCATGTAATGTGTAAGCTTTATCTGTTCATAAAGAGTCCTGTTCTTAATTTTTTTACTTGGCCCCAAATAACATCTATTGGCAAAAATAATTCTTCGCTTTATTTCTAAACTGGTGTCGTTCGTTTAAGTTATTGCCTACTACCTCGAAGTTAAAGCTACCAACGCTCACAGATTAAACCAATCTTGGGGATCAATCTGCTTCTCCCGGATTTCCCTGATTTCAAGGTTTGACGTAGTGTCAGCTTTTTGAAGCTTGTAGATTTACTAGGTCTAAAGGCGAGTTAGTAAGGGCCGATTATTTCATCGTTACTAGTTTTTTAATTTTCACACTGTATACGTAGCAGTTTCTGTTATGCGATGGGTAAGAGACTAATGCCTCTATAACTTGCACAAATACTGTTATTGCCTTCTTGTTAGACAGGGCATAACACACAGAGGTAATAATCATCGGCCATGCGTTCCTCTCGTCAAATTGTAAAGATAAGTTTGTGCAAGCTTCTTACAAAATCATCTCCTCCAGTTTAAAACAGTTTTGCCAATAAGCTATCAGTTACTGCCGCTTTATTCTCCTTCATCCGGGATATTCGCCATCAGTCTTCGCCATCATTGCTAATTAAAAGGCAAGTATCTTTAACGCCACTGTCATCGGATATTAACAATTTCAAAGAGCGTGTCTTTCAGATTTTCAAAACGCTACCCTTATATGTCATCAGATTGCCTTGTTAGTCTTTACAAGAGGAGATTTCCTAAATTATAGCCTTCAGTCTGTTGTATTAGACGTTGTTAAAATTTCCTGGCATCACTTCGACTCCTACACATCTCAATTCCTCACACTAACGTCTTTCTATTTCTTTTTTTTTTTTGCCGGAAAATGTGTTTCCCTCCTTTCTTTCTTCCCAATACTGTCTGCAGAGCTTTCTGTTGTGCTGAAGTTTTTTCTGCAGATGGATTACAACACTCTTCATCGTATAATCGGGTTCTTTTAAGAGTTTTTTGGTAGCTAAGCACGGGTGTTGCAGCATTTTCTATAGAGTTGGCAATATCTATCTAAACTTACCGCTTTTTGTATCCAATAAAATAAAGATCAATCCAGGGATATCGCGAGGTTTTGTGCTTTCTCCTACTCTATTTCTTTTTTAATGACCTCCTATGTCGGATTTCAAATCCTTTCTTTTCCTTTTTAAACAGCGGCATATGCCATTCATACTAATTTCGACAAAGGCCTAGCTCTTTAGAGATCGGAGCTTTGAGGCTGAGTATGAATTATTACTTTCAATTTGCCACCAGACACCCAGGATGGAAAAACTAGTCCCATTTTGCATTCTTAAAGTAAAACACAAACAAATTTTCTTTAAACAAAAAGGGCTAAAATATATTTTATGGAATTGTTTCTAAGGTAGGCGTTTATCCAAAATTCATTATTGTATTTGTTGATAAATAATATTAAATAAATTCGGTTAAGGACATAATGTGATCAGAGTTGATCGACTTTAACTATCTTACATGATTAATTTTAGTTTACTTTTCTACCTTCACACACTGTTTTACATTTTTATGACTACTTAACACAAACTATAATATTCTTAGAAAAATATAACAGAATTTTATATTGAACTTCTTGGTTTTTTAATAAATTTTTTTTTTTATTACATCACGTTTCTCAGTAGAGAATTGTTTCCATCTGCTTACATTTTTTAGGTAAAACTTTAATTCGTTTCGGTTGAAGTTTTTTTTTTAAATATATAAAGAAAAAATATAAACAATAACAGCAGACGTGGCAATTACATTAACAGTTTTCTACGCCGGAAGTTTATTGTAAATATATAGAAACTTATCAAAAAATCATTCATTATTATATCAAACAGTTAAGTGTTTGTCAATCTTATTACAAAATAATAAAAACTGAAGTATAAAAAGTTTATATCCCTATTCTATCCAACCATATTTTAAAATACACACCCTCTTCGTCATTATTATTTTAATTTTATTTAATGACAATAAACTTTATATGTTTTTGTTGTAAGTGTTTTACAAGTAATACAATTTCAAATACTTCCTTTTTGAAAGGCAAAAAAAATGAATCCTCTTCTGATTTATTTTTATCGTAATTTTTTTGCACATATTTACATCAACACTACGTTGCTTGGCTTTTCACACGCTACTCGTAACAATAAAGAAGAAAATCATGAACAGAAATTGAGAAAAAGATGAAAACAATTTATATGTAACTACAAATGTTAATATTTTATAAAGAAAATAAAATTCCATGCTCTAGCGGAAATAATTTTCGATAAAAGAAAATGACTTTGTTGGTCAGTGTAATAAATTTTTAAGTTTTTATAATAAAAATAATATGCGATACCATTAGTAGATAAAAGATAAAAAGAATTATACGTACTTTAACTATAAGTTCATGTGTATATAACAGCCCAAAATGATTTGATTTAAAATATTATTAGAAAATGGTAAACAATCACAATGAAATTGAAAGAACACTTATGTCAAGCGATAAATGAGACATTGTAGTTTTTTAAAACATATTTTTTTAAGCCCGACAAAGAACATGCATTTTATGCACCTGTTCCCTGTAACCTTTTCTGCCAATCTAAGGTAATTCATTAAACATGCAAAATTTAAAAAAAAAACTTAGTAAATACCCGTTAACCTTGGTTAGTTTATTTAGTTTATATGGTTCAAACTTGTGGCTGTAAAACATTTTAACTAAACCTGTACCTGGATGCCCTACAGAGGTTAATAGAGCTAGAACAGGATAATCACAGAGAACAAAGAAAACCGTCCCTTCCTTTCCTTTATTTTCCATTACTAAGGCAGTAGTAGGTAAAAGTGACTCCAAATCTATTTGCATATGCTTTAAGAAAGCATTGTTCCGTTCTTTCAATTACGCACCATAGCTTGTGCGTGCTTCTGCATCTATAAGGCAGGTTTCGAAGGAAGGTATTTATTTTATAATAGACAGCACTCAGGGGATAGCTCCTATAAAAATAGGAAATAAGTAGAAGGATGGAGGATGGAAGAAGTAGTTTCTGTGAACATTTGATTAAAATTTATCGATATTAACTGCGACAGGAAATGCATCTCTAGGAATCTTATTCCACGTACAACTAAAGAAAGAATACTCCATCTAATGTGTGGTGTAATTCATTGGCCAGTTGTTTTACCAGTTCTGTTTCACTGGATCTTCGTCTTCTTACGAATATTTCTGATTGGCGAAGAGACACTATAGGCTTTCATTGCTTTTTCCCCCTTTATTGGTCACAGTTTTAATGCAAAACTTTTTTCGTACCCTTTATTTTTTATTGGCTATTGTGTCTTTGTTTCAGACATTACTTGTTTGCACCTGTTGCTCTTTATTTTTATAAAAAAAGGCAAATTTTTAAATAAAAGCGACGGCTTATTTACCCAAAATGGTGCCTAATTGTATATATGTATGTGGCCCAAACTACCGGTTTTTTACAGGCGCAAACAACTTGTATTTTACAATACCCGCACACATAATTTTAAAGGCTGCCAAGGCTGCGCCCTCTATTCTCATTTGCCTTTCGTTACCAAAGAAGTTTTTTGTGCACAAAATCAGATGAAAGCAACGCCAAGCTTTTGAAAGCCTTTTCTTAAGTAATGTGGTAAAAGACGGTAATTGCTATACGGGCTCGTTTAATCGCATTTGTGATCACTTTGGCGGGCAACTTTGGGCGCCAGATTCTCGCACTCATGTCGAACGTTGCCTTTGAGGGCTTCCAAGGACTAGGGCTTATTCACGTAAACACTGAACTTTAAAATACCTCACAGAAAAAAGTCTGGAACGGTTAAATTGGGGGATCCTGTGGGCCAATATAAACTGCCAAAGCGGGAGATGAGGCGACCCGGAAATGCCACCTTCAGGATATCAGTTGTGGCTTGCGCAGTGTCCACTCGTTCTCCGTCTTGTTGAAACAACATGTCCTCTACTCCTAATTCTTTCAATTGTGGCATAAAAAACTCTGCTAACATGGTCCTATGGCGCACACTGTACACTGTTGTCGTTTGATCAGCGGCGTCTTCGAAAAAAATGGCCCGATGACTCCTTCAGCGTGAACAGCGCACCATGCAGTCACTTTAAACGGGTGTAATGGCTCCTGGTGGGTTTTTGTTGCCCCAGAAGTGATGGGTTTGCTTGTTTACGCACCCGCTGAGTTAAAATGGGCCTTTTTGCTCAATATGATTTTTGTCAAAAAATCTTTCACTTCGGCCTCGAGATTAATGATGGCTTGGGCGTAGGTTACTCACGTTAGATGGTTGACACGCAACAGCTAGTGCATAGACTGAACTTTGTACGGGAACATAAGCAGGTCTTTGACCAAAATGCACCTTAGGGATGACCAGCTGATGGCTAATTGCGAAGCACGGCATCTGGTCGATGTGTCTGGGGACAGCTCAACATCAACGCCAACAGCGGCGATATTCTCGGCAGAACGGGCGCTATGGAGCCGGCCACTCTTAGCAGCGTCTTGTGTGGTTCCATACTTTTAAAGGTTGGAAGCCAAACAGCGCAGTGTTTGTGCGTTTTAATTGTTACACAAAAAACAGACACGATTATTCCCCGTTTTTTGGGGAGTGTATCGCACCATGGCTTGTTCACTTGTAGTCTACATCTGTTTGGTTCACAAACAACTAAACTTATCAACTGGCTAATGTTTTGGTTGTTGTGGCAACTAAAAAAGTTCTTAGTCAGCATTCGAAATGGCAAATACTGCCACACTGTGTGCTGTAAATTAAATATTTATTGTAGAAGGATTAAAGGATTTAAATATAGCAAGTGTGGAAGCATTGTTGTTTAACTGCATTGTTGCATTGCTTGTGCTGCATCCAAAATTTTTCGAATAACACATTTTCATTTTACAAATAAATGTATGATTTTTAAAAAAGATTTATCAGATTAAGTTTTTTTCTTTATTTTTTTTTTCTCTCATTATTTCGTTTTTAATACGACTAAGCTCTGCAGAATAAGGCACGTTTTCCTTTCAAAGGTTCTTCAAAATGTAAGTACGTAACCACAAAATACTCCTTTGTTGACCGTTTGGAAATCTGGGCTTAACCATTAGCCCAAATTAAGTTTCGTCATATTTTTTTTCTTGTTTTTTTTTCGAAGGCTTAATAAAAGTATCAATGATAATATTCAATTCCAAAAGAGCTTATTTTCTTTTTCCTGTTTTTTGAATTTACGTTACAAAGTAAACAATACAACAGCATCAGTGCGAGTAAATACAATGGTGAAGGCAAATGATAAATAAATATTTCATTCCTGCAAGTGCGAGAAGCAGCAGGAATACAAATGTTAGGATGTGCATTGTACTGGAAATGAATTTATGATGTTGTTGGAAAATTTTGAATGAATAAACACAAAAATTGTGATAAAACAATTGATAAAATTGCAAATTTATGCAAACAGTACCGTGTTTTTGTCATGATTATAAAAATATATAAAAACAAACTATAGGAAGAGAAAATATATTTTCAAAATTTGGTTAATCAAAATAAAAGTTAAAAAAAATATGTGTCACTATAAGCAGCCACGTACTTGAGTATTATGAAATGTTTCCTAAAATTTAGTTTTAAAATTGTAAACTAACCACTAAACACAAAATATGCTGAGGATCGCTTATTTGACTATATATTTTTTTTATTGACATTACGGTGATCAACACAAATGTACTAATTTATATAAATGTAATACAAGTATTGTTCCATAAAGAGCTTAGACTTTTACAAACAAAATTTCTTTAGCCACTTTTTAAATTCTGACCCCTGTGTTCACTGGACATTTTTCACTGCATCAAATGTATCTAAATAAAAATAATTATATTCTAAAACATTTATTTATACCCTTTACATAAGGGATAAGGGTATAAAAATATAATAAGCCTTTCATTCACTTTGTAATTTCTTAAATATCCATCTGCGACGCCATAAAGTATATACCTTGTTGGTCCTTTTTGATGGGGCAATCGATTTAGCAATGTTTGCCTGTCCATATATTTGAAATCAACTTTTTAAGGCCCTAAGATGCCGCATAGACCCGTAAGTGGTATTATACTGTTAGAAAAAAATGCTGTTAAAATCTAGCGAAAGACCACTATGACTGACCTAGATATAAGCTATAAACCAAGACTACCTTTTGCTTCTTTTCTTAAAATTTTTATATAAAAACCTATAAAACTGCCCCGGAGTTGCCCCCACACGTGTGCAATGTAAGACCAACTCCCATTAATTTTTTTCTCACAAACATTTTTATGAATTTTTAGGGTGTGAATATGACCCTATCACCGCCTTATAACAGAGTTGCCATAAAAAGTTAAGTCTTTTTTAAATCGCTCACAGGGTGCTCTTACAAATATAAGGTAATTTAAGACCAACCTCAATTTACTTTTCCTTCAAAACATTTTTGTGGAACGTACTTACCCCCTATTTCTAGCCCCTTACAGGATTGCCATACAAAATTTGAAAAAAAACTAGGATAAAATCCTCTACAACTTCCCCGAAATCACCGCTAAGGAATAAAATGTATTACAGACCCCCATTAGTTTCCCCACAAAAATTAATTCTTAGAACATACTTACCCCCTATTACCATCACCTAAGTGTATTACCATACAAAATTTAAAAAAAAATTATGTAAAAACGGCCATAACTTTGCCAGAATCGGCCTTAGAAAAATAAAGTGTACAACTGACTTCCATGGGTTTTTACTCCCAAACATACTTACATATTCATCTTCTCGTAAAAAGGCTCCCTAACAAAGCTTCGGAAGTTGTTATTAAAAATTTTTCCCTAAAGCTTCCAGGGTGCCCATTGATAGGTCAAGTATAGAGCTGACATCAACTAATTTTTTCTTGCAAATATTTTCCTAAAACATACTTATCCCCTATCTTCACCCTCTATGGGGCTTGCTATACAAAACTTGAAAAAATTAGGGTAAAAATCCCTGGACGTTGTGAATGGTATATAAGATTCGGCACAGTCCAATAAAGCGCTTTTACTTGTTTTCTAGGTTCAAACCTAAAATGCATAAACATCCCAGCAAAAACTAACAATGCTTTGTAATGAGTTAAAATCCAAAAAAGTCTTACTCATTAGCATTTTAACCCATTATTTTGACATGGCGATGACAGTGGACGCAAGTACTTACCATGTTCGCTTACAAAGAGGGACTTACATAAGCAATTTCTTTATTGGTATTAAAATAACATTTTTCTGGGGACCCCAGTTACTTATTGTGGCGTTTAAAGTTTTTTCTTTGGTGTTTTGGTTTAAACTTGCTTAAAATATTAAGTTAAAAAAAGTTAAGAAATGGTCAAACTGAAACTATCTGCCTAAATTTTGTATAAGAAATAACTCGTTATCTAACAACTGCTAAGTAATAGAGACGGTATGTAATAGTAGTTGAAAAGCAAGAAATTTGTAATGCCTAATCACTTCCAGGTTTTTGCTTGAATATTTAAAACTTTATTGGGGTTTAAAACAAATCAAAACTAAAAAAATTATTAAAAATAATTTTTAAATGTTCTCTCTGGGTACCACACGTGTAGATTAAAAAAGGTCTGTATGTGGTAGGGGTTTGTGCAGCTGTTTGTAACGCCCGAAAGTAATAGTCTGATATCCATCTTCAAGTCCTCAATATGCTAAACGGTATAGATTTGTTTTTGTAATTTCTCAATATTATCAATGCTGTATTGTTTTAAACTCAAGAAATTTCTTCATTTTGTTTTTATTAAGAAAACTTTTTATTAAATCTTTAGATTACAATGTCCTTCATCAAAAGGGATTTGCTCAATGCTTACGAAATCTCTATTTTAAATGCGGAAATCCAATTCGAAGGCGAAAAAGATTTTGAAACAAACTAAAATAAGTAAAAATTTATAGACACCCGTAAATGTTTATATTTTATTATTTAAAATTTAATGCCGAATTTCTAAAAACGCATCAATTTATCTTCTTGTATAATTTTTGATTATTTCTTTCTTTTTTTGTGTTTTGAGTGATTATTAAAATATTATTACTATACAAAACATAGAAATTCACATATAGAAGTATCAATGAATTTAAAATGATTATGCAGGACTTGTGTATATCAGTTAATTTGCATATGAAAAGTGCCCCGCCCACGCAATGTAATACGCCCATTTGCTCATACAAACTTGTATGCTTAAAGGCACTTTTCAAAGAGTTATGACTTCTTTCGCGGTAAATTTGTCATTAGAACCAAAGTCTATTTTCTAAAATAAAAATGTCCTTGAAAAACTAAGACTTACTATTGCTACATAAGATTAGTTATTTTTATTCTTTTATTTAAATATGTGAATTTGACCCATTCGTGAAGACATCCTTATGGATTTAGGTATGTGTGAACATATTCATTAGATGTTTGATTAAAAAAGCTTATTCCATTCTTTTTCAATTGATATTAGCACAATTTATCTAGTTAACCAAATTGAAATTTAGCTATAAATAAATTCTTTATTGACATTTTTATTTTCTATTAGCAAGTACTTTTATGTCAGCAGATTGAACATAGTTAAAGTACGTTAACAGAATATCTAAATCGAAGTCATTGCAAAACTTTCTTGAAGAAAAAAGCTTTTCTTCATGCTGACAGATAATTGCACTGACAGTAAGACAGAAACACGTTTACCCACTCTACAACAAATTAAGCCAAGGATAAGCTACAACAGCAAAATTAAAACAACAGAGTTAAAGAAAGGCTAAAGAAAAATTTGTTTAAGGGTTTTCTAATCTACAGCTTAGACGTGACGGTTAAGGTACAGAAAAACCAATACACGAACAATTTCACAAATTTTTTCACTAACACACTTAAATTTGTAGAATAAAGTAATTATACGCCTTCTAAAATTTTACAAAAAAGCTATTACTTGTAGTAATAAAGTAAGAAGCATTTTTTATTTATTATAAAGCCCATTTAAACCAAATTTAAGGAAAAAGGTTCATAATTAAGGGTATCTGGGCCATAATCATTTACCATTTTATTTAAAAAATTTCTTTTATAAACCTTATCTAATGCCATATGTATATTGTTGTAATATTTGCAGTACTTGCGCTACCATCTTGCATAAATTAACTTTGCACATGCTTTCTCGTCCTGAAAACATATACAAACTGTTAAAATCATATGGCTATAACATGAAACATAATTTTTATTTAAACGCTTAAGCAAGGGTTACGTGGTGTTATAGCGTCATCTGATTATTACTAATATCAAAAGCTGCATGCTTTACCTTTTACACAAGATTGGCCACTTGAGTTGTTATTAGGTTTTAACTGAAAAAATGTATTTTGTGTTTAAATATATCTTAATGATTAACATTTGACTTAAACAGTGGCCATTAGTTAAACTTCATGTCGCTTTAAATAAAATTAATTCGTTTCTTCATACTCAAGTTTATTAAGTAATAATTGTTCAAGAATTTATAAAAAAAAAAATTATAAATTTGCCGACGTACGCCAATGTAAAATATTTCATTGTAATTTAAAAGATTGCTTTAACGTTGTTAAAAACACATCTCTTATGGTTTAACTTCTTCGATTTTACTCATATTTTTTTAGTTTTTAGTAGAAAGAGTAAATACGTCTTAACCCATTAGTGCATAAGGTTCGTCAGCAATCTCATTCAACTTTTTTTCTCACTGTTAAAACGAGTTTTTATAACCTTTATTTTTATACTGAGTTAAATCTTTATATGAATTGTCTTTTGTACTAAATTAAATCTATAAATGAATTGTACTTTTTTAGCTTTAAGTCATTTCCATCTCTGAATAATTATAATTAGTAGTTGTCGAAGACGTTTTTTAAGATTATTGGCAGCGGCGGCCTAGCAAACACAGTTGCGCTCAGATTATTTATAAGTCAGTGATTTTCGTCTTTCAGACCAAACAGATCGTTTTTTTTATATTATTCTTCGGCTTCTTGGTAGCTTGAGCAACTTCTTTCGTGTCTCCGCGACAATCATAAGTTGCTTAGTATTAACTATTGATGCCTATAAAGAATACGTAAGTAAGTATAAGTTTTTTTAAATAAAACTTTGTCAGTATCATAAAGTGAAAGTCGATGTGTTTTCCACCTTCTCAAGAAGTCCATTGTGCTCCAGGAACCCCTCCTCTCCTTTCCCCCAAATTAGCAGTTCTCACACCAGGCTCCGGTCCCAGCGTCCGTTCCCCGTAAGTTGCTTTAATTGGGCAAGCTTTGCTGGGCAGTTAAACACTCACTATCTTAAAAAAATTACCTTATAAAACACTTTTGAATTTATTTGTTTTTAAAAAAGCTTATTATATGGGTTTTAAGAGGCGTCCTTTAAAGGGGCATTATGCAGCAGGTACACTTTACAAACGACTTTTTTTGCATTTTGTGCAAATAAAGCTTAACTTGTTTCAACAATTTTAAAACATATGTCTGTTATGGAGAAGTATATTTAGTTTTTTTGCCATCAAACTACACATCAGTACCTTTATTAGACACTATGAGTCTCTTACGGAGGGCTTGCCATGTTTTTTTTTAGGTACGAAGTAGCTATATAGCGTCCAAATAATAACAAATAGAACAATTTGGGTAATGTGTTAAAATCTTCTTATTAAAAGATATGCATTTACCACAAATGCATCCAACAAATACGCAAAAAGTGGCCACCACTACTTGGGTTATTGAAATTTCAATTGGTATACAGCCATGAGCTTATCCGTTTTACCCACTCCACCTATTCATTTATTATTTCTCTGAAATTCTTTTGGCTGCATTATCTGTAAAGCACCTTGTCTTTTTGATTACACTTACATGACCCAATTTTGTTGTTGTCGATATTAGTTCGTAGGGTAACTACCTTGTTATTGTCTATCTAACGAGCAATATATTATCATTTAAAGAAAAAGGGTAGCCTTTTGCAAACAAACAACGATTTCTTCTAATGGTTTCAATACTTGGGTAACTGTAAGTTTTCAAAAAAATATTAATAAAGTTCCCTTAAAAGAGACATTCAAAGAAAACTCACATTGCAAAAAATTCACAATTATTTTATAATTTAAAATTGCGTTAAAAAACTACTAGGACATACTTAAAAAGTATGTATTTAAATAAATTGGATATAGTGCAAAAATATATAGTTTTTTGCACTATATCTGACCCTCCACGAGTTTGACGATTTTTATTATTTCCATTACTTTGTTTTTGCACAAAATAACACACAAAAAATACAACGGAATGCAACAAAAACACTTATTATTATGACAGAAGCCAATCACACGAGTATAATTGTTTTTTTAATTTTAAATGTTGCTTTATTTACTTTGAGGAAACTTAAAAAATATATATGTCCCTTTTAGGGGCCTTGCACTAATGGGTTAAAATGGGTAAAATAAAAAATTAAGTTTAACCAAAGAAACAAGATAAACTGGACTCCCAAAAACCTGACACAAAATTATTTTGCCTTTGGCGAATAGATTTTCTTTAAGTAAGCTTTAGGTCAATTGCCTTGAAAAATTTCAAGGAGGCAGGGATTTGTTTGTTTATGCTTTAGTTGTGCCAACACTTAAGACAGCAACAAATGCAAAAATATTTAAGTGAAAGAAAGCAACACGAAGAAAATGATTGCTAAGAGGCTGTGCAATTTTTTTTATCAAACACTTATAAAGTTTATATATATAAGCACTTTCACGCATACATACATAAAATGGAAAGAAATAATTAATAATTGTTTTTGACTGTGAATTACGCCCAGACGTAGGAGCAGGTTTAATATACTTTTATTTCATACACTTGCAGTTGTGGCACAATTAGGCTCGTATCCAAAAAAATTTGAAATTTAACAAAGGTTTTTTAAGTTAAATCTTTATTCGAAATCAGTATTTAAAGTCTACTTTTAATTAAATTTTTTTTTGTTTTTGCATACGACCCTTATTATTTTTTTAAAATGGACATACTTTTTAGTATTTAGTTTAAAAGCACTTATTTCTGGCAACATTTGCTAATCTTTTCCATAATTACATCTTAAAAGGGGGAACAGTAGCAGATATACTACCGTAGGAAGACAATTTTCTTAGTGAAGGCGGAGCTTAGGGATATGACTTTCTCTTTTTAGTTTTTAAATTTTTTAACATATTAGAACCGATTTAACTAAGATTTATTGGTTTAAGGAACGTTTGTGTTAAGTTAATATATATTGTCAACTCCACATAAAATGGCTCGAAAATGGAAAAAATTATTTTTTTTTATTTTAAAAATACGACGAGCTTAAGTCCAAAAGAAAATTAAAAAAATATTAATATAAATAAATATGTTCAAATTTTATTCTTATTCATTTTTAAGAGTTTTAAATGATCATGAACTGAAAAACCGGCTGTTTTTTAACATTTTGATGAAAATGTCACACCCATCACATTTTGTATTTATTTTTTAAAAAGAAATAGTATTTGTAAAAATATAGTAACAAATCTTAAAAACTACAGTGAAAATTTTAGATCGATAGCCGTTATAGTTTCCGAGACATAGCGTATAAAAAATCCCCTTCTGCCCCTAACCAACATTTTTTTTTCCAAAATTTAGGTCTTTTTTCCAATTAGCTATAGTAGAACATTAGAAGTCAATGGCTGTTATAGCTTCCGAGATATAGAGTATCGAAAATTTCGTAAAAATTTTTAATTTGTATGGGAGCTACCCCTTCCCCTACCCCTGTCCAAAAAATCAGCACAATTGAACAAAGTTTATGGCAGCGTGTGCCGCAGAAACAAGGCTGTCAGGCGTTTTGGATGTTACAAGTTACGTTTGCTTTTCAGTCATGTAAATAACCATATGAAAGGCTTTTTCAGTGCTAAGTTTTTTTTATTTTTTATTGACATATGTAAGCTTTATATAAACCAAGTTTTAAGATCGAAATTATTAGCAGAATAAAAAAAAGTTAGAATATTAAAAACCACGTTTTTCTTTCCTAAAAGCCTCTCCCTGGACCCAATTTAGGTAAAAAAATATCTGACGTCATTTCAACTGCGTAAAATAAAACACTGAAACACTGAAACTTTAAAGATAAAAAAATGTAAAATCGAATTACTACTCAGCCTTATATCCAACCGTAAGTTGCTGTAATATAGGGCTTAGTGTGAAGTATGTTTGCAAATGGTCTTAGAGACTAGTGGTGACATACCTACTTAGTGGTTAAATACTATTATTTTTAAAATTAAGTATTTAAGGCTTAAGAAATAGTCAGTGAAGAAAGCACTGGAACAAACAATCATTTTAGTAAATTAACAACAACTTCGAAATGTTTTACAAAAACAAACTTAAATCATTAAGCAATTACACAAAAGACCTTAAATATATTTTGTTAAAATCAAGGAGGCTTGGTGGAAAGGTTTTCTTTTCTTATATGTATTAACGTATATATAAATGTATAAATGTACATATGAACTTCCCTTAAGAACTATGTATTAGTAATCTAGCGAAAAAATACTAGAAACTTCTAATGATTCCCTTCAACATTTCTTTTATTCTTATTTATATATGAACGTTAAATTGCATGGGTGTGTACGTTGAGAGCCCTTGAAATACATTCGTAAAGAAATTTGATTTTATCTTGTTTTCTACATGAAAAAAACACACATACGCACACTTATACATCCACAAGTAACATGTGTGTCGCGAATGTTTGCAGATTTAGTTTCTTGTGTGTTGTTTGTTTATACCCTTCACATAAGTAATAAGGATATTTTTAAGTTTGTCATTCTGTTTGTAGTTTCTATAATAATTAACTGTTACCCCATAAAGAATATATTTTCTTGGTCCATATAGATAGAGAAGCAATGTTCGTCTATCCGTCTGTCCATCTGCCCGTTTGTGTTATGGTTCAAATCAACATTTTAAAGCATCCCGATGTCGCATAGTCTATCAAACTATCAGAAATATTTACGAGCCAAACCCTATTGAAATCCAGAAAAATCGCATGAGAAGTGACCGAGATATAAGCCAAAAACCAACACTACCTTTGATAACTTTTCTAAAGTTTGTTCATAACAACTTCTACAATTGCCACGGAGTTAACCCCACACTGGTGCAATTTAACACCAACTCCCAATAATTTTTCTTCACAAACATTTTTGTGAAACATACCTACAACCTAACTCTGTCCCCAAACAAGGTTGCCATACAAGGTGCAATTTTTTTAAATCGCTCCCACAGCTTCCAGGGTGCTGCTACAAAGGTCACATGAAACACTGGCCCCAATCAATCTTTTCCCCAAACAATTTTTTAGGACACATTTACTCCTTATTTCCAGCCTCCAAATGAGCTGCCATGCAAAATTTGAAAAAATTAGGGTACAATCTCCTACAACTTCCCAGTAGTCGCCCTTAAAGGAATAAAATGTATCACAGCCCTCCCAAACATATTCCTTGAACGTACTAACCCCCTATTTCTACCCGCTAAGGGGATTGCCGTACAGAATTTGAGAAAATTAAAGTAAAACCCCCTACAACTCCCTAGTCACCCTAAGAAGGTTAAAATATGGCACTGACCCCTATTTTAAAATAAAACGAATTTCATAAATACAAAAATGAATAAAAACGCCAATGTAAAGGGTATCTCAGATTCGGCACAGCTGAATATAACGCTCTCATTTGTTAGTTTTAACTTTGTGTGCGCTCAAACAGGCTCTTAGTCTGTTTTTCTATTGCTAGTTAGCACTGCTTATCTTTGTACCATTTTCTGTTTTTTTGTTTAAGGGCTACAACCAAGGTGTATTCAAAAAGGTGACCTTGTCACTACAACAATAACTTTTAGACATACGAATCATGCAGTTCCAGCCATTTAATTTTTAAATGGCGACGATTTGGGTTTGTGGTCAGAATAGGCCAAAATATCTGTTTGCAGAGAATTTCTAAAATACTAGGAAAGAATTCAAATAAATTCAATAAATGACTCGTCATATTCCAGCCTTTGAAAAAGCGGTAGTTACTTTTTCTCCTCAGCATTATGTATGTATGTATGTTAATATACAAACATATTGCAATAGTAACTTTTTATTTTATTTCTACATTAATTTTTTTAAACGAAATTAAGTTATTTTGCATTAGATTAGGCCTACAGGAAATATCACTTTAAAACAAGTAAGAGCGATACATTCGGATGTGCCGAATCTTATATACCCTTCACATTGACCTTTCGAACCCCTGAATTTTTTTTTTAATTTTTTTTTTAATATTTAGAGTATTTAAATAGATGTCTATGTCATAGTTTAACCCCATTATGGTGACTAAGGAAGTTGTGAGATTTTTACCCTAATTTTTTGCAATTTTTTATGGCAACCCATTTAGGTGGTGGAGATAGGGCCTAAGTAAGTTCTAAGAAATGTTTGCAAGGAAAAATGAGTTTGGGTCAGTTCTACATTTCACTTGTCCACGGGCACCTTGAAAGCTGATGGGGGAAATTTATTACAATTTCCCAAACTTTGTATGGAAGCCCCCTTAGGCGTTGGAAATAGGGGGTAAGAATGTTCTAGAAATATATTTGAAAAGGGAAACTAATGGTTGTTGGTCGTACAGTTAATTTCTCTTAGGCCGACTCTGGGGAATTTATAAGCGTTTTAACATCATATTTGTTAATTTCGTATGGCAGCCCCCTTAAGTGATGGAGATAGGGGCTAGGTATTTTCAAGGAATATGTCTCGGAGGCAAAACTAATGGGGGTCTGTGTTACATTTTATTGCTCTAAGAGCGACTCCAAGGAAGTTGTAGGGGTTTTTACCCTCATTTTTTTCAAATTTGGCATGGCAACCTATTTAGAAGCTGAAGAAAGGGGGTATGTTTGGGAAAAAAATTAATTGGGGTCGGTATTACAATTGGCCTTTGTAGTAGCACACAGGAAGCTGTTTAAAAAATTAAAATTAAAAAAAAATATATTTTGTACGGGAGTCTTACATGAAAATCAGATAAAATTTTTTTTTTAGAATCTAATTAAATATTGTCTGAAAAAAAAAACTAAAATTTAAAAAAAACTGTTTGTTTGAACTTAAATTTGTGAAGTTTTTTCTGTGTATTTTCTATTCAAATTATTATTTCGGAAGCCTGCAAAAAGCTAATAAATATGTTTTGAGCCTTAACAACATATGAATCAGAATTAACTTGTTAGTTTTCTGCTACAAACAATTTTTTCCAGCTTCGCGCATTTTTTCTTTTTATAATTTTATTAGTGCATGTTCCACATTTCATATTTTTTCATGTTATGTTCTACCGCACTAAGCAGTTTTCTCAGAGATACATACAGTTTTTACTTTTTGCAAAACCAATGGGAAGCCTGCAACTTACAGAATAATGCACATTGGTCTCAAATCTATTTCTTTGGCATTAATTAAATTTTTCAAATAACAGTTTCCTTCAACATTAACGAAAAATAATAATTTCTTCTAACAAGAAGAAATTATATAATGAACTTAAGCCAGAATTTAAAATTTTAGAAATTTTTCATTTTCATATCTTAAGTCACTAAAGTGTTGTAAAATTTTCAAACATTTAATTTCTTTAAGTTCAGCAAAAAAAAAAAAAATTGGGACCAGTGTGCAATGATAAAGTGATGTCGAACAGAAAAATACTTTTCAATATTCCAGCTGAATAGAGCCAATGCTTTTTCCAGAAAAATGTTTTTTTCACGTTTGAAAAATGATCTGCCTATTAAAAGAAATAAATTAAATTACTTTCAAGAATTGAAAAGAGAATTGGAAAGTAATGTCCAGAGTACGTGGGTCACGTTTTTTTCAAATTTAACGTTTGGTTAAACAGAAAAATTATTTGAAAACTATTTATATTTAATTGGCGAGGAAAAGAACATGCATTTTATTATTTGTAGATCTTAAACGTTGATTAGAAAGATAAACATCCAAATGACATTTAACAAATAAAGAATTAAAACTCAGCAAAAAAAATGTTAAAGTATTTGCCAAGAATTTGCAAACTTTGTGGGGTTTTTATTTTGTATGAAAGATATATAAATAAACACAATAATTGCAAATACTTAGCCCAGAGCAGAAACTTAGAAGACGAATTTGTTAAAAAATTTTTATTAAAATGTAACAACTGCCGAAAACGGTTTCTTAACTTTCAATGGTTTTATTTTAATGTTAATGATTTTAGGAATTATAATCACCGAATTTATTTCCTTTTAAAAATGCATTACAAAAAGCTATTTTTTTTTAAGTAATTTAATTTTGATTTGAAAGTAAGTAATTTAAAACTTGTTACGTTTTGTTACTTATTGAAATGGAAACTGTTGTATAAAAATCAATAATGCAATTTAAATATAAATCAGCAAAGGACAAATTTTAAATCAAAAGCATATTGGCATAAATAGAATTACAATATACGAGGGGGGCTATATTAAAAGGAAACAATTTTTAAAAATATTTTTTATTAATCCGGGTTTAAACTCATGATTCAAAGTGTGATAGAATTATATTAGTCGAGTGTAGTACATTTTCGGAATCAGCTACGATTTCTCGTAAAGTAAATAATAGAAGTTTTGTCTTGGTTGATTTCTACGAGTAACTAGTGAAGCTCTTGATCTGCGAAAGTAGTCTGTGTCTTCTTCTATATTTTACGTTCTTTTTATAATAGTTTTTAGCTAATTCGACAATTATCGAATCACCCACTTAAATCTATGTTACAACATTTCTTAATACTAGTGTGTGTGTGTGTTAATTAGTTCAAAACAATTTGGTTGTTATTGATCTATATTCATTCAATGCAACTTCCGTACTTAAGTCGGCATAAACATAAGTGTGCCAGAATAACAACAACATACAGTACTTTGTAAATATTTTGCAAACTCTACAACAGCTTGTGGTGTGCATATTATGCTTACCATGCAATGTGTTGTCTAGTGACGATCAACGATATTGATATTTAATATTCTTTTGTTTACAAATAAATGGAACTGCACATTGTGTTGGCATTGTCGAAGTCATCTCATGCTGCAGGTAAATATAAATAGAATGAGAATAAGAAAACAAAGCGTTGTATGTGGATTTAGTCCGGTCCAAGAAATATCGAATTTGAATAGAAATCTCAAGTATTTAAAATCAAGTTTAAGTTTGTTCAAATAAAACAAAATTAAATTTAATTGACAAATGGATGGGACAAGGGCAAGTTGTAGCCTCTTACAGTTGCATGAATAAGTTAAGAAAAAATAAGTTAAGAAGTAGAACGGGAAGTGGCAGCCAATTTTTTTTTATCTTTAATACGTTATATCTAGAAAAATTTTTTATCTACCGACTTCGGACTTGCAACAAGTTTTTACTTTTATCTCAGATATTTTTTAACCAACGTTAATAGCAATTGTATCCGGAATATTTTTTACAGTTTGATGCTGATGCCTCTCCTGTAGGATTTGACTTAAAAACTAAATTTAAAAAAGCGGGCAGATGAATAGAAGAATATGGCTTTATTATTATTTTACCATCAAAAATTACCAACAATTTATGGACGTTGTGATTTTTATAGAAATTACAAACAGAAAGGCAAACTGATATATACCACTTTCACCATACGAAGGGCATAAAAAAACCGAATTTCTGTGGTAAATGTTTGGTTGTTTATTCAAATGGTGTGCATCATGAAAACACATTTAATGTTAATGGTTTTTAAAAAGTATTATAGCAACAAAAAATAAATGGCAGCTTGTTTCCATTTTGTCGCAAATTCAACACATTTGAAATATACTGCCTTAGGTGAATTAATGCATCAGGTTGTGGTGATTCTACAACAACAAAATTTATGTGAATAAAATTTTCGTTTCAGTTGTAGTTTTCATTGGCTTGGGTGTCAAAAAACACATGTAACAGTTAACAACTTTGGCAACCCAGCCTCGATTTAAAAAAGTAGATCAGCTGTGCTCGTAACACCACCTAAACAACATAATTTTACCATAGTAATGCCAAAAGGCATTTCACAGAATTGCGTACCCACCATCGAGGCAACATATTACAAAATACTAAGTATATGCAATAAAATTTTAGAAAAGAAAAATGCAATCCAATTTAAGATCGTGCGCATGATTTACTTATGCCTTAATTTTTTGCTATTTTTGCACCCTTCATATATTGATAAAAATGCACTTTAGTTTTTTGTTACGTTTGTAATTTCTTTAATTTTTTTTTTTTGTTTAATAAATTTTAAACCTATGATTAATATGAAGCAAGGCTTTTGCTACTTTTTTGTCAGCTTCGAAACTATGTATATCTGTATGTACATATTTACAGTAGGGTGGGTCCATTTGTAAGGACAGAATTTAGTCGATTTTGTGTCATCATAGACTTTTTGACTAATTTTGAAAGTGCCCAAATTTCAGTTTTTAACCTTTTTCTTAACTTTTATTTTTAGGGTTTTTTTTTTTTTAAATATTACCTTCCAAGTTGACATATAATAGATACAAATACGTATATATTTTCTCATACATCGAAGGCAAATTTCACCAAAGTGTCTTTAAAATAGTGACCTGTTTACAAAAATACATGGACGCCCAGCCAGACAGACGGACAGAAATGCACAAATGGACCTAGGAAGGGACTTTAAATCTATATTATACCCTTCACTTCATTTATATGGGGGGTTATATTGATAAAACAATAATAACATTTATGTTCAGTGTATTTGTTGGTGGAATAGGGAGAAACATGTGTACAAATCTTTGAGAAGGTAAAGTAATATGTCGGCCATTTATAGTCCAACAAGTCTATTCTAGAAGGATATTTGAACCTGGGCTATATGAAAAAATTGACCGATAATATTTATATTCATTACACTAGTTGACGACTCAAAGTTGGACACATATGCAAAATTTTATTTAAATAGAGTTATATATATATATATATTTGAAATGCTTATTTCGGGAGCAATTTTGTATAACAGCTATGTCCAAAAATGGACCTACAGTGTGTCCCCTTGCAAGGCACACTATTTTGCTTGGTTACAATTTTTGATTAAATGAAAGATAATGGATTTTATATTTTTATTTAATGTCGGCGACACAAATGCGAGCTCTTTTGAGCACATTTTTCCTTAAATTCTAACATGCTTAACGAGGTATTTCATTAATTTCATCACGAATATTTGTCTTGAGTTGCTTCAGCGTTTCTGCTTTGTTTGCATAAACCTTGATTTTCAGGTATCGCCACAAAAAGGAGTCCGGAACAGTCAAATTAGGTGACCTTTGAGGCCAATCAACATCGCCATTCTTTAAAATAACTTGTTGTGTAAAGAGTTCCCGCAGTAACTTCATTATAATCCTCTCTGTATGCGATGTGGCACCGTCTTATTGATAACACATGTTAACCAAGCCCAAAGCATGCAGTTGTGGCAATAAAAGTTTTCAACCATATCACGATATCGCTCCCCATTGACAGTTACCGTTACGCCGTTTTTAGTTTCCAAAAAGTAAATTCCAATGATTCCTCCTGACCAAATTGCACACTAGACTGTCACTTTTAAGAGATGCAAAGGTGACCGATAAATAATTTGAGGGTTTTCTTTTGCACAGAACCGAATATTTTGTTTATTCCAGGCGTGAGTTCAAAGGAGAGGAAATAAGGAAATCCCCCCCCCCCAAAGGCTTTAAAAAAACGTTTTATATTGTATGCTTCATTAAAGATTACTTTCCCCCAAAAAGCTTGAGCTGGATCCGCGCCTGGTGTATTCACATATCCAATGATTGATTTTGATAAAATGTTTTAACGTTTAAAACACATTGGTTTACCAAATATTTTTCCCTAATAAATTTGCAACGTCTCTACTTCACTACTGCCAAATATAAGTTGTCAAGACTAATCTTTACGAAAATAGCGGCAAAACAAAGTAGTAAACCTTGTCGGCGGGCACCCTGTGCTATCGTCTCTTCTTTCATTATACTCTTCGTCCCAGTGCCAAAACACTTATCTGTGTCAAATTTCATTTAAAAAAAATCTTCAAAATGACGAATTGTGCTCATAGGAGTACCTAGACACACAGCCAGACGGACGATCTTTTTTACTTTTTCTTTGAATCTTTTGTTTTTAATATTGGTTCTCAATTGCAAAGCTTTTTCATTGCAGCAAAACTTTTTTTTTTCAATAAAAAATTTGCAAAATATCTGAAACACATTTAAAAAAAACAGATGCCGCCATGTCATTCTTAATTATATGACCACTACTATACCTACAACTTTTTTTTGTGAAGCCTTTGGTACAGAATTTCTATCAATTTAGCAAGTTATACTTGCAAATCAATATTGATAAAATCTATTATAGTCATGAAACGTGTGTGTTTATTTCTTTGAAATTGGTCAACTAATGGCTACTTAAACACTTCTGGCCATTAAACGGTATCTTAAGTCAAGATAAATTAAAATTAATGTTATTTATTAATAATGCAGAAATACACCAGATATAATAGAAAAACCCCATCTTTATTTATATGAGTTTACCAAAAACGTTACAACGACACATTTGCACCACCAAGGGCTTTCTATGTCACCAAATGGAAGAGTTTAACAAGGAGATTGTGTTAAACAAATAATAAATTAAATTTAAAAGGCATACGGGGCCCATTTTATCCTTTTTGAATTAACACAAAAACACAATATTTAACAGGGAAGGAGTCATTAAGATTTATATTTATGTTTATGAGTTTCTAAAATGCTTAATGTATGCGTAATGTTCAACATGTGGATTTTAATGTATTAAACTTTTAGAAAATTGTTTATAAACATAAAGGAAATTGTTTTTATATTATAATGTCGACATCTTGTTATTTTAAGTACTCAAACGTACTTAGGGGCATGCCCTGCAGATAAAACTATTTGTTTGTTGTTAGAAATGAACAATTTCGGCTTATTGCCTTTTTGCCCTTTTTCAAAAAGTTTAACTTATGACTTTAAGATTAGGTTGTTTTAGAAATCTAGCTAGTTTCGTTGTTTGTATAAATGCAATGCTTAAAATACTAGTTATTGTAAAGAAGTGGGCGTCAACTCTTTAGCCGTACCTTTGTTATTAGTTTTTTTTTATTTTTTACCTTTATAATTAACTCGCCCCAGTGTCCTTGCATCTGGTAATATGATTATTCCACCACGTAACAAAATATATATTTAGCTGCAGGGTATTTACATGCATAAATATTAATGTGAAAGGGGCATAATTGAAATAAGAATATTATATTTTACTTGTTTATGTTTAAAAAAATATTTTTTAACTTTTTTTTTAAATCAAGAATGACGTTATTTCAATTGGACAGCCCTCCCCACTGGCCGACGAACCACAATAAAATTCCAGACAGACTTTTTGAAATTCAGGCCTCATTGGATTTATCTTTTGACCATTCACCCACAATTACCACTATTTGCAGTCCTCACTAGTGGTAATTTACTAGTGACTTCTTATTTAAAAGAGTAAATTGTTTGAAAATTAAAAATATATCAGTACATATTGGAGGGAAAACCTACTACTAAAATCTCCCGAAGAAATCGGTGCCTGCCTGAGTAGCCTTAATGAAAACAAAATTGCTGTACATGTTTCTTCTACCTACAGTCAGGCCAAGTGCAACTTAGCTTTTTCTGCTGATGTGGAAGAGCTTTTATCTTTAAAAAAGGAGAGCCGGAAGAGAAAAGCGAAAGTATAGATCATCTCAACTAAAAGCTAGGCTGAAAGAATGTACAAACCGACTAAAAAACTTGCTGAAGGTACACAGGATGGCATTACTCAAAGACCACTTGAAAAGTCTAGACGCAACTCCCCAGATGAATTATTTACTGCGGCTATCCGCCAGACGACTTAAAAGTCATTGAAGGAACGTGTTTGGTCCCAATATGTTCATTGACATGAGAGAATTACCGCCTGTTGTCGCTAGACGTCCTTTAGTAATGAATGCATTTTTTAAACCTTTCAAATATCTGCTTCTAAAGATCTGTTTAAAAAAGAGCTTTTAAATCGAAAAAAAGCCTTAAAATTTTTTAACTTGGTGTTCGCAACAATTTCGTTTTATCAACGGCCCACAATTTCCATTTTTGCGCTGCCAAGATTACACTGTAGATGTTATAGGAACTAATCAAAGAAGTGTTTCAGTTTTGTTTTTATCTTTTAAATTTCATTTTACTGTTGAAAGACAGCATCATTCTCAAAATTTCCTAGAATCTGTATCGTATAATACAGGGTGTCTGGTGGAAAATTTATATTTTGCTAATACTATTATTTCAAAAAGTAATAAACGGTGCGAATTATTCAAATAAGTCAGTGTTCGACTTAGCATCGCACATTCGCTCTGGAAATATTTTTAAGGAGTAATGATTCTTACGTAGTTGTTCGCCGACAATTTTGTTTAAAATTCAATATTCGGCAAAAACATGAAGGACTGACTGTAAATGTAATTCGTGAGGGGGTGCGGAGATTCTGCTTAACTCCATTGGCTATGAATTACCTACGGCCAGGGCCCCGCCGATTTTAAAGGACTTCCGAAAAAATTTAACTGGTTGAAAGCAGTTTACTTGAAAATCCGCGACTTTCAATGCGGAAAAGGGCAGCCTTACTTGGACTTCCAAGAGCGAAAATTTACGAAATTAAAAAAAAAAAAAGATCTGAAGTTCCATCCTTTTAACTTGTAAACCATGATTTAAACATAAAATATCATTGCATTGCCCAAGGGTAACTTTTTGGTGTGCCTTATCCACGCATTAGATAATTGGACCATTTTTTTTAAATCATTAGAGGCCTGGAAATTAATGTCAACGGTGAAAATTATCGATCCACGACTACGGAATTCTTATTGCCAAACCTGCGAGCTCATCCATCGTACACTTTACACACGTGGTTTCAAGAGCCAGAGCTCCGATAAATTTGCTTCGGGAAAATTACTCTCAACAACTGATCAGTCGCTTTGCTGACAACTAATGGCCACCGAGGTCACCCGATCCAACTCCCATGGATTTTTTATGGGTCCGTCTAATAGAGAGTGTTTATATTGACAATCCCCAATCTCTTGTGGCTTTAAAGGAAAATATTTGTCGAGAAATCTGCTCAATTCAACCAAGTTTACTGCAACGTGTGGCGCA
This sequence comes from Melanophora roralis, assembly GCA_963583895.1. Lineage (NCBI taxonomy): Eukaryota > Metazoa > Arthropoda > Insecta > Diptera > Rhinophoridae > Melanophora > Melanophora roralis. The sequence continues at coordinate 71,175,478 of OY757191.1, forward strand.
GAACACAAGGCGCGACGAAAGACATCTGGATGACATACTCTTTGAAAAATAAAGTCCGCATTTCTACTTTATCGTTTAATGCTCTTTAAAGAACTTTGTGCCAATTATTACGTTCTTTTGTTTAAGTTTCAGAAAATATAAATCTGCCACCAGATACCCTGTACTTTCAAAAAGCAATTTATCAAATTCACTCAAGTGCACTTTTGTAACTGCTCGTTAGTATCATTCATTCATTTGAATTAAATTGAGTTAAGGAACAACAAATGTACATACACATGTGTATCCATTTGTATATCATTGCTTCTTTGAGTGCGGGTTCCATGTGTAAATAATTGCTTGTAAGCAAGTGAGTGTTTTTACAAGTATTTGCGTTTAAAACGCAAAAAAAAGACAACAACAATACAAGTTAATTGCTTTCTTACAATTAGTTACAATAATTTTACTTAGTGACTTGATTGTGGCATAGAATGCAACAAGCACTTAAAGATATTTAGTTTATTATTCATCTGAACGTCTGTTTTCTTATCAGTTTTCCTTTGGGGTATTTACATTTATTTTTACTTATAAGCACAAGCAATTGTTAGTAAAAAAACTCTTAAAAATACTTTTAAAACATTAAGCAAAACTTGGGGTTGTACAATAAATATGAAGTTCTTGTTCTGCAAGATGAATCGGAAAGTAAGAACAAACCTGAGTCCTCTCAAGGGGATTTTTATTTTAATCGAAGACTGGGATCAGTTACCGTCATCTTTGTACCTGGAGATATTAGAATTTCCTCTGCTTTTACAGCCATTTTAAAGGCACATTTTTACAGCTGCCTGATCTTAACTCTTTATTTACAATTTTGCTGTCTTTAAGTAAACCCCACTGAAATTTCAGAGCACAAATTTGCGTAAAATGCATTAAAGCTTAAGTGTCCTTTTTAAAGGACCTTCTTAATTTTTTCGGAAAAAGTTTAAAATTGATCCATAAAAAACCGGATATTACCTACTTCTAACTTAATGCACCTAAATTTTCTTGGTTTTTTAAATAGGTATGTATGTCAGTAATATTCTTTTCTGCCAAAAAAAAAAAATTCTAAAATCATTATTTTTTTTCTTTTCTTGCAAAAGTAATAAATATTAAAACCCAGAATTTCTTTTGTTGAATTATGATATCCCCTGTTTAATACTCTTATCACTAATAAAATATTTTACTAAAAAAACACTTTCCTTAAACCACCCTAGATTGCTTAAATTCGGAAACCGTATTTGAAAGCTTTTATTACGTCGGGAATGCCACAAAAGTTATTTCCTGGTTTTCTTTTGTCTAACAAAACTTTTGTACAAAAACTTTTGTTCTTTAGAATTGCATTAACATTTGGTATTAACAAAACAGGTGACTGCTAAAGACATTGCAACAGCCATCTTAAATAGTATGCAAAACTCTTTATACTTTTCCATCACCCTTGACTGAAAAACACTCTCGTCTTGGGTCTGTGTGCTTTGTTTGTACTATGTTCCATTTTGTTTGAAACAAGTGCCTTGAAGGTAACAACAACATCAACAATATGTACTTACAAAGTTGAGACGAGTGATGATAATCTGAACTTACTCAGCCACTTAAGAAAACTAGAGACTAATAAGCTCATCTACTGACTTAAGTTTTGAAATTACTGTTTTTGGTAGTTTATGACAACTTTGAAACTAAAACAAGTTAGAAAGTTGTAGCGGTAGTTGTGGCTATGAACGACCATATTTTGCCCTACACCATAATATATTTTTATTTTACTTTAAATGCAAACGTATGTAAATAATGTATGCAGGCTAAGATGACTTTCGTTAGTGGAACTTATGAAGAACTTATGATTATTTATAGACCGATAAATCGAAATTTAAAAAAAATATATTTGTTTTGGAAAATTGATTAATTAATTTCCGATACAAGGTTTTTAGCACGTTCCAAATTTTATGGAGATAGATAATGTTCCTGGCAATTTTAACAAAAAAAATTCCCAGTTCTGGGGAACATTTGTAGGGGGCCATGTGTTATACAGGGTCGATTTTCACCAATTTTAATAGTCTTAAGCCTTAAACCTAAAACGTGTCTGCACCAAAATATTTAAAAAAAATGCAACCTGTACTTTGAACACAAGAAATACACATACCCCTGCCAGACAGATGGATAGACGGATACGTTTAAATTGAGTGCTTTGAGATATAAAAACCCTTTAACAAAGGTTAGATCAAAAGGTAACATTTTGCATACAAAAAAAATTTTAATACAAATGTAATGCAAACTAAGAGTCTGAGACCCCCTATTAGTTATGCGGATTGTATTGGAACCACTTCCTGCGCTGCTGACAACTACAATGCTAGGCATACAAATTGGGAAAGTTGTCTTAGTAAAGTTTATTCCTAAGATTGGAGAGGATGCTATAGTTCTGCTGCCAACCATATCGAAAACCTTCAAGCTGACTTCATTAAGCTCAATGCCTCTGAATCTTCAGTCACTAATTTGGCTTTAGACGACAACACAGTGCCATCAAACAAACCCACATGTGTATGTCTTTTACAAAACATATGTGTGATTAACTTGAAAGCGAAAACTTTAACGTCTGGGCGCTGCGTTAGAATATGTGCAAAATGCTGCTGTAGTTTTGAACATTAAAAACAAGGTATCTACCCTACAAACAAAATCTGTAAAAAAAACTTATAACAAGCTTATTATTGTAAACCGATCCCTTATATACCCTTTACATAATGATGAGGGTATATATCAGTTTGTCATTCCATTTGTAATTTATTAATTGTCCATTTTCGATCCCATAAAGTATATATATTCTGAATCCTTATAGTTAGAGAAGTCGATATATCCATGTCCGTGTGTGTGTCTGTTGAAATCAAGTTCCGGTCTCAAAAAAAAGTCGCATAGAATACATTTTGATATCAAACAATTAGAAATATTCCTGAAACAATCGCTATTTAAAATCAGCAAAATCGGTTCTTAATTGACCAAGATATAAGCGAAAACCCAAAGTAGCCCATTTTTTTAGGACAAAATTTTATACGCTAAATCTAAGAAATTATAACAGCTATCGACTTCAAATGTTCTACAAAAAGTAATTGGACAATAAGACCCACATTCTCTCGATTTCAAACCTTCTACATGGTATTTCTATTATACATACGAACGTCTACAATCGTGTTGTCTACCACAAGTACTGTAAGAACAACTGCAATTATTTTGTACATAAAGAAGCAAATAATAAAAATGTTTATTAAAAGTTATGTAAAATGACTTATGGCAAGGTTATTCAACAAGACATTTATATTTTGTTTTAATAATGGTTTGTTGGGTAGCCACTACTTGCAACCACTACTTACGGTTTACTGGTTGCCGTTGTCAACACAAAGCCTTATATGTCTGTCAGTCTGCATTACTGTTATTATGTGCATTTAAGTAAATAGCTGTTATTGAATTTGATTCTTCAGTATCAGTGCTATGGTTCTCGATGTTGTGCTTGGAAAGTTGCATGTTTTTCTTGTTCAACTTAATTTTAAAATTAGATTTAAATTTCAAGTTGCCTACAAAGCAAATGGTTTAAGAAATAGGAAAATATAACGTTTCATTATAACAGTGTAACATAAAATCATTCAGCTGATGCACTTAATTTACCAAGAAATTTTTTTCTTACTGAGTAAATTATCAAGTTCGAGTTTTCCTTAAATCCACGACCGTCACCAAGTATAAATTTAAAATTTAAATAAAACATTAAGATTTTCAAACAAAACTGTTTTACAAAGTTTATTTTCTTATCATATTCTTGCATATAAACTTATAAATGTAATTTATTAGGCCTTCAGAAACATGCCATTATTCTGTTGTTAAAACCTCATTATCTTGTAATCTATTCAAAGATGAAAGCCTATTAGTCAAATTTAAATCGATTTTACTGGGTTATTAGATCTTAAATAAAAATAAATTTTTGTAGTTTCCATTTCCCAACAGTAAAAAACAACACTGTGCCGAATCCCTTCACAGCGTGTAGAAGTTTTTACACAAATTTTTTTTCAAATTTTGTATGGCAACCCTCTTAAGGGTGAAGATAGGGGGTAAGTAGGTTCTAGGAAAATGTTTGCAAGGAAAAATTATTTCAGGTCAGTCCTACATTTAACCTATCCAAGGGCTCCCTGGAAGCTATAGGATGGGGATTTTATTAAAATTACTCAGATTTGGTATGAGAGCCCCCTTAGGCAATGAGGTTAGGGGGTAAGTAGGTTCTAAGAACATGTTTGGGAGAGGAAACTAATGGGGGTCGGTTGTACACTTTATTTCTCCAAGGCCGACTTTGGAAAAGATATGGGCGTTTTTACATCATTTTTGTTAATTTTGTATGGCAGCCCCCTTAGATGATGGAGATTAAAGGTAAGTATGTTCCAGGAATATGTGAAGACCAAAACTTGTGGGATGATACAATTTATTCCTCTAAGGGAGACCCCGGGGAAGTTGTAATAGATTATACGCCAAATTTTTTAAATTTTGTGCGGCAACCCTGTTATGGGTTTAATTTAGGGAATAAGTATTTTCAAAAAAAAAAAATTGGGAAGAAAAGTTATTTGGGGTCTGTCTTACATAAGACCTTTGTAGAAGTACCTTGAAAGCTGTGGAAGCGATTTAAAAAAAATTTAATATAACTAAAATTATGGGAGTAGGGGTTATGCTGCACCCGTGTATGGGCAACTCCGGGGTAGTCGAAGAGGTTTTTATGTAAAAATTTTAGAGAGATAAGCAGAGGAAGTCTTGGTTTTTGGCTTATATCTTAATTATTTATCGGACGATTTTTATGGATTTCAATAGCGATTTGTTCGCAGATATTTCTGGTAGTCCACATACCACTTACGGGTCAATGCAACATTGGGGGGAGTAAGAAAGTTGATTTCAACCATAACATGAACAGATGGACAGGAGGACATCACTTAATCGACTTCCCCATCTTTAAGGACCGAGATATTATATTCTGTATGGGGTAGCAGATGTGTATTAAAGAAATTACAAATGGAATGACAACCTTATATATGTATACCTATATCACTATGAAGGGTATAAAAATATATCACTAATTTACATATAGTTTTTCCTCAGAAAGGAAAGCAACAAAAGTTGCATATGTTGTACAAAAAAGTAAAGGAAACAATTATGAATATGTTTTTAATATCAGAAATTCCTTACAATGATTTAAATTTGATTTGTGATTTGTTTAGGTTAGCGGTGGCCAGCAAGAGTATGTGAGTGTATATTTACGTTTTTACTGTGTACTTTCTTAAAAAAATATTGTAATATTAACGTGTGTTGTTGTTAATATTTTCTTTAGTTTTTCAATAGTTTATTATGTGTACTCGTCGGTCCCCAGAGTCGCTATCTGCTTACATTGGTTTAAATTTACATTCCTTGCAGTCACTGTGCGACAACCCAGCATGCAAAATGGGCCGACATTTCTACAATATCTAACAGAAACATCTGCCAAAATTGGCAGAACTCTTAACAAATTCCGACAGATTTCTGACCAAAATCTGTAAGCCATACCGTGGGCAGTTCTTAGCCGACGGGTCTGACAAAAAATTGTTGCGTACCGTTTTTAATATAATGATGCTTTTTAATCGTTGTTTTACTTATTTTTTTAAAAGATAACATGCGTTGTTTTGAAAAACTTTTGCAAATATTTGAACAAAAAAATAATTAAAAAGAAAACAAAAAGAGCGAACTCACAAACCAAAGCAACAGTAAAGCACAAGGGCAAAAAAAAAACATAGACAAGTCCGCGAGAAACCATATGGAAATCTTAAAGACCCATCGTATAGTTCCAGAAATTTCTAACAAAACCTGTAAGACATCCGTACGAATCAATTCAAATGTTTGCTAGACATGTCTTTTACAGACATTGTAGGTCAATTTTGTAGGCTGGGAAAACTCATGTTTGTTATCTACGTATGTAGGTCTTTAAGGTTTTTGCTTTAAATGTTAAATCAAAAATATTTTGCAACCTGATAATTTAATATTTTGCATGAAAATTTCAATATTAAACAATTATCAATTTAAATGTATAAATTTATTCAGAATACCAACTTTCAAAAACTTATGCAATCTTTCATTTGTAAAACAAACTTAACTAGTTCCACACACTAAATTGTAAAGAGAGAAAAAACGCATTTTCAAAGTTTGTACAATATTTCATAAATACTTAGAACACAATATAAGCATTTAGACAGAGAGCAAAAGTATTTTATAAATGCAATATTTTATTTTGTAAAAATTTTCATATAAACTTCAATGTCGAACATGCAAATTACACATTTTTGTTTAACATCAGAAAACTTTTTGCACAAAAAGGCCAATACACTAGAATGCAAGTGAAGGTAAATCGACATTGATCTTTCAGTTCTCAAGGGATATAATTCAAAAACCACTAAAACGAGAAAATTAACTTTAAAAGGTTTAAAGTTAAGTTTTTGTGCGCTTAAATACCGACTGGCCATACTGCAGGGAGTGGGACATTTTTTTTTGATAAATTTATTTTTTTGAATCTGATGTTTATTTAAAACAAGTAAGAGCAATATATTCATCTGTGCCGAATTTTACATACCCTTTTTTGTTTACACCGTCATCTGAACTGTTAGTATTACAATTAGTTTGAAATCGAGAGCTCTTCTAGTTTTTGAAATAGAAAATTCACAAAATGTTTTTCATTGAAACAAATTTTTCCTCTGAATGAAAGAAGTTAATAAAAAATAAAAATACCTTTAAGAATGTTTGAGGCCGGTAGTTGCAAGGTTACATTAACACTACCAGATTTATCATCATCTCATTTGAAAATAGAACGTATTCTATTTTCAAACTATTAAACGCCTAAGTTTTTAAAAGTTTCCGAATTATATGTTTGTTTTTGTATTGCCATACACTTTGTATCACTTTAACAACTTTTAGAATTAGCGGACTGAAATAATTTTTAAAGGTACAAGTATATGTGATTTACCATAACGCCATAACCATAGCCGTTGCCATTAAAACCAAAACTCAATTGGTTTCTATGGTTATGGTTATGGCGTAATGGTAAGTCACCTATAATCAAATACAGTGTTGCCCATAAGTTGGGTTCGAACAGCGGTTTTCTGTTCCTATGGTTAAGTCATGTACAAATGAAACTTTAGTTGTAATGTCATATTAAAAAAAAGAAAATCTAATTGTTTTTTGACACTCATAAAAATATAAACTTATTTTTTGACACCCAAATCAGATAAGAACTCAGGTTGTGTAAATATAGCTTAAGCATTTCGTATCAAAATTTTCATAAAATTTATTAATTTATTTAAGGCTTCTACTCCCCCTGCTTCTATCAAAGTAATTTTTCTCAACGTGTAAGATATTTGAAGTCGATAGCTGTTATCGTTTCATAAATACAGGGTGGTTCGGTGAAACATGTGCGACATCTTATCAAGAAGTATAGTTATAGTTTCAAACATTTTATAAAAATTGTTCATTTGTATGGTTTTTGCTTTGATCCAACTATTTTCTAGCATGTGGACACTGTTGTGCAGTTACTTTTGTAGAAAATTTGAAATCGATAGCTGTTATAGTTTTCAAGATAAGAAATATAAAAAATTTCATGAAAATTATTAGTTTGCATTGGAGCTGCCCGTCATCCTGCTTCTATTGTAATTTATCTGATTAAGTGCAGAAAAAATTTCACAAAATTCATTTTTAGGGGAAATAGCACTTCTACTGCCTCTATCCAAAAAATTTTTCCCTAATATAGGTTGCCATCTTTAAAATATATGTGTGAAGGTTTGTCAAAGCTGTGCCTCTGTGTAGGGATATATGCATGAACTTTATACTAAAACAATGGGTTATTTTAGATTTTTGCTAATACCCTGTCCATAGTCAACCAATCTTGCTGATTTTAAACAGCATTCTGCTAATAATTTGACACCAAAACGTTTTCGTCCGGCTTTATTTCGTTTCGAAATCTTATTTTAGATGGACAGGCAGGCACATGAACACGGCTTAGTCTACTTTCCTTTCAGTGAGGATCCAGAATGTATATAATTTATGGGGTCGCAAATAGATACTATAGAAATTAAAAATGGAATCACAAACTGATATACACACCTATAACTATGTGAAGGTAGGGTTGCCAGATGGCCTGGATTGTCCAGTTTTTTAGCCAGTCTTTTAGCTTTGGATACATACTCTATTGCATTGCTACCTTTTCTACTACCAAATAGCTGGCATATGTTTATCGACATGAATTTCCTAGTATTGACTGTTTATTGGAAAAACAAAATTAAAAACAAGTCAAAGGAAACAAAATATTGACCAAAAACATTTTTGGTTGTATCTTGTGGTGGACAGGACAAATATGTTTATACATGCATACATTGTATGTGTTAAATAAATAGAAAAGTTTCGTTTGTGGTAAAGGCTGATCATTTGCATTTTTCAACAGGGCAACGAAAAATGTAAATAACTGCTGCAACATCCACACTAAAGGAAAAGGCAAACCAAGTGTGTTTTGCAATAAAAACGAAAGTAAATATTTAAAACTATTTAAAATTTTTGCGAAATGCTTAAAAGCTTAAAAATAAAATTTTTTAGAAGGCTTTAAATTTTGAAAAATATTTTTAGGTTTACAATTTTCTTTATCTAACAAGGGGAACATAGTTGCTTGGATTACAAGGTCCCTGTTAAGTACTATCGACTATTAAAATAGTCGCCTGACAAGTTTACTTGTGAATTAAAAATGTTATTTTATCGTTTTATTGTGGTTTTTCAATATTTTAAAAATATATTAATAAATTAAGAATCACCATTTGATTGCAATTTTAAACGGAGGAAAATCAACACAATTAGTTTAAAAAAATTAAACAAACCTAACCTTAGGTAGAAAAGGCAGACGGTAAAGGAAAGGATTCCGCTCATTTGCGTCCGCTTAATTCGATCGCTTTGTGTTGCCTAGTAAGGCCGATAGAAAGGGTGGAAGGCAAGGAAAAGTTAAGAAAAGGATAAAAAAGAAAGAAAGAAAGGAAAGAAAAGTGAAGCAGACTTACCAGATTCTCTGATAGGAATCAAACCTACAACCCCCAGACTTGTAGACTCGTGCTCTTACCACTGATCTACATCTAATCCGAGGTATAGGCTCAATACAATTTTCCAAAAAAATATGAAATTATTTTGCATATTTAAAGCACAACAATATATGAAAATTACAAACAAAACTAATAAAATAAAATAATACATACTAAAATAGGGCAATTGTATGACAAGCGGAGCTCGTGAATTGAGCAAGTGTTTCTCTTTCGCTTCTTAAATTACACTATGCAACAAATGTCAACTTTTCACACTTGGCCACTATATTTTTTTGATTTGTTATTGTCCTTTGAGTACAAAAACAACCGAAACTTGAAATCTTACGAATATTTTTTTTATATTTTTTCTTAAATTTTATATTTTTCTCGTCCTGCCTCGAATTGTCATAGCTCGGACAGGCATCTTAAAGCAATAAAAAAATATTTTTTGGAGTCATCAACATCCTATTATTATATGAGTATTTTCTGGAGTGAATGTAAGATATTATCTTAATATTGCAAACGAGTAAATTTTTTTTTAATTTCAAATACATTGGCAACCCTGTAGCTAGAAGTAATGGAAAAATATAAGGTAGAACCCCAATTTAAAACTTTTTTTTGTATAAAAATATTTTAAATTTTTTTTTAAAAGATTAAGATTTTAAGGCTTAAGAAATTTTAATTCGAAAAGAAGTTTTAAAAAATTATTCATGATATTAGAGCAACTTCACCTAAAATGGTCTAAACGGGAAAACTTATTCTCTTATTTTCAGTTAAGATCCTTAAATAAATTTACGTCTTAAAAAGGTTGTAAAATTATGCCAAAAAAGAAAGGATTATTCTTTTTTAATTTTTTTTTATTTGAGAACAGTTTGAAATGAATTATATCCTTCACATGTTTATACCCTTCACATAAGTGATAATTGGTACATTGCCAAAAAAGAATTGCCCTATTAAAAGGTGCTTTTATTTTTGCAAATGGCGGCCAATGTCAAATCTGTTTTGACGTTTGAGAACTAGATGCATGTCGAATACAATTGAACAAACCACAGAGCGATACACTTCCCAAGAAAGCGGGATAATCGTGTCTACTTTTTTGGCCCAACAATTCGTCTGAAGTGTTGGCGCAGCGCGAAATCTGTCGCCGATTCCCCGGTCGTCCGGTACCGACTGAACACAACTAGATGCCGTGCCTAGCATAAAGCCGCATTTTGCGCAAAAACCTGCGCATGTTCCCGCACAAAGTCTAGTTCGTGCATCAGCTGCTGCTTGTCGATCGCTAAACGCGTGTAACCTATGCCCAGGCCATCCTGAATCTAGAGGCCGAAAGGAACAAATTTTTTGACAAAAATCATAATGAGCGATGAGGCCCATATCCACCTCAGCGGCTTCATGAACAAAAAGACGTATCGCTTCTGGGGCACAAAAAATATATGAGTGATAAACAAGGAGCCAGTGACTTCTTGGTGCGATGTTCACGCTGGAGGCGTCGTAGGCCATTTTTTTTAGGACGCCGCTGGTTAAAGTGGAAGGCACGCACTATAGGGTCATGCTAGATGGGTTTTTTTCCTCCGAAATTGAACAAATTGGGACTTGAAGACATGTGGTTCTAACAAGGCGGAGCAACGGAACATACTGCGTGAGCCACAACCGATATTCTGAAGGTGGCGTTCCCGGTTAGCCTCATCTCTCGTTTTTGTGATTTTTAAATAGACTGGATGGCTTGAATTAAAAAATTTTAATATGTAGTTAAGCCCTGCAATGTTATAGCATTTTAAATGTAAACTGATTTAAACCTACTGGTTCATTAAAATTTATGTGTGAAATTGAAAATAAAGCTTTAACCCAGATGTAGAAATAAGCTTAGTGAAACATAATATTTAGTTTTTAAAGATTACCACCGTTCTTGGCCTTATGTCTGCTGAGTAAATCGTAGAGCTATTTCACTTATATTTAGTTTCTAGAAGATTTAATTTAAAATCGTTTCTTTGTTCATTTACTTTTTGTATTCTATACTTTTCTTAAGTTAAACTTTTAAACAAAATTTCAAAGACGTCATTTATGAATTGTCTTAGCTGTGCACAGTGTCCGCAAGGACACATAACTTACATAATATATACATACAATGGTACACTATATTAAGGCTTTATTTGCTACATACATTCTTCTTAAGATTAAGAAGGATTCAAACAAATAAAAGGGTTTATATCGTAAAAATAGTATTAATACTATTTACCAATACAGTAAATACTTGTGTAAGTAAGGATATGCGTTTTTTTTTTGTCATAAGATTGTGTTTGCTTTTTGGTTTTCTAAGAACATATGTAAGTACAAGAGATGGCAAAGTCTTAGCAATTCCTTGTAAGGTTATAAAAGGTAGTTTATTTCAGTTAAAAAAAGGGGTAAGACTGTGTAAGTTAATGTCAATGATCATGACCCTATGGACCTAATTCACAAGGATAAACTGATAGTAATTGGTAGAGATTCATACATATTCAAACACTTAGTTAATAAATATATTTATTTTTTTATCCGTTTTCACAAAAGAGTCGACCGGAGACATATTTTCGTATTAAATTTTCATACTCATCTGAAAACCAATAAGTAAGTACTGCAACTATGATGTGCCCTTGTGTTATTTTATTACGACTTAGTTATTAGATGGATTTTAACAGTCAGTCGTACATACTTATATAGTAAGCAAGTTTGTGTATAGTTTGTCACGGTTGGTTTGAAACTAGATCTTGACAAAAAAAATGCGTTCAGGGTTTAAAGTACCATTTCAACACTTCCAAAAAAGCCAAAATTAAAAAAACCATAAGACGAAATCATAAGTTATGACGATTTGTTAATTTGTTCAATAGGGTGGCCCTTACAATCTCAAAAAATAGAACATTTTAAAACAATTTAAAGTAATAAAAGCTATAAAATATACAGTTATTTATTTTCCTTTAAAATCAAGTTTAAAAAAAAATAAATTATTTTGTAAAAAATCATACAAATTTAAGAAAATATACTAAAATCGTTTGGCAGAGCGAACGGCAAATGTGTTAATTTTCCCAGAGGAGCTGCAAGGAGTTATGTTTGTATATGAATTGCTTCCCATTAAAATGTTATAAGCTGCAGTTTTAACAATCAATAAAATAAATCTAGTTGAAAGGTTTTTAAGATATATTTTCAAAACCTGCGAACTAAAATAAAAATTTGCAATTTTATGTTATTTCCAGTAGTGTACAGAGTTAATTAAAAAAAATCATCTGCTTATTTGTGATTTGAAATTATAATACTCGTAACGAATTCAAAAAGGTTTTGATGTGTAGTTTTTTTAATTTTTTTAAGCTGGCACGCGTCAACGTCCCAATGCGTTGTGGCATTCTGAACTTTTAGGACGTTGTTGCGTCTCAAGCTGCATGCATCGCTTTGACGCTTAGAATTTTTTGTTTTTGTCAGCTTCTTTTAAAGTTTGTGGAGTCAAATAAAAAGAAATATTTTAAATGATAAGTAAAACTGAGGTTTTTAAGGAATTTTTAGAATTGGTTGAGCTTGTGCAAATAATGTTTTGTGCTACAAGTGCATGCAAAAGGCTTAAAGAAGCAAAAGACAATTTTGGGTGCGTCCTTTGTTTTTGCAGAGATGGCACTTTGTATGTATATATATTTTATCAATAAATTCTAGAAACTATCAAATACTCGGGCCCTTGTATTGTGCAATAAAATGCTTTTTAAATTTTATTTCTATCTTATATAGTTGAGGAGAAAGCAGATGTATTCTTTTTTTCACAAATACCTTTTAAGTGGGTCCACACTCAAGTTTTAAGTCTCTTCCTTTACACGTTTAGGCTGCAGGATGTTGATTCATTAGCGTTACTCTTACTGCTACTCTATGCTTCTACGAGACCCTTTGCGCCTAAATAGAACGACGGAAAAATTTTTTTGAATGTGACTCGCTTTTATATTTGTTTGTCCTTAATACTTAAAAACATAATATTTATTTTTGTTAAACATTTTTATTTTCCAGGCTGCCCATGCTATTTTACAATATCAGGAAAGTGGCAAGCAAGTGTACAAGGCGAAATATATCTCATTGAATTCACTGTGTGAACAATACAATGCCCCTCTCAATCCCATTAAGGAACAGCTAAAGCAAATGTATTGGGTCAAGCGTCCCTTAACGCGGGGCATGTTGCTTTATGCTGCCGGAGATATATTAGTTCTAGTAAACGATCAATTATATGGCAATCAAACGAGGTTTGTAAATATATCTTTTAAAAGCTAAAAACTTTACTTTACATGTTAACGTTTGCTGAATCTTTCGTCTTTTTTTATCTTAAAAATATTTATTACTTTGTTAAAAGTTAGATACTAAAAAAAAAAATTGTATTTTTGCAGCCCCATCTACTAAAATCAATTTTCCAGAATATCCTGTAGTTCTTCGGGTATTCAAGCTAGCGATTTTTATGAGTTTTAAAGGCTGGATAAAGATGAATTTTAATATCCGCTGAGCGTGTCGTAAGATATCTATGATACCTCCCGTACTTAAAATCGCTGCCACTTTATTTTATTATTGAAGGAAGGCAACTACCAATAGCGAGTGGACACACAAATTGATGTCAATTTGGCTTAATTCATATTTAGTAAAGTGCTATAATGGGTTCTAATGATATTAAAAGAGTTGTGTGTCCTCAGTGAACAAAAGGAGGTTGCAAAGTCTCTGTATGGACGACACAAATGCAAAGCACATGGGTTCGTCAGAATCCCGTCTTTATTTATATTAACGCTCCTTTAGTTAAAGAAAAAAAAGTAAAACTGAGTCTATCGTGAAATATAAATTAAAACTTGTATGCTTTTTTTTATTCCCATTAACAAATGCTAGGAATTTATTTTGTAAAATAATTCGTGTGAATAAATCTAGACGCTGCCTAATTAAACCATGTCCTTCCATCCATGCAATCTTGTAATCGAAGTACAAATCGAATTTTCGAACAAAATTTAATTATGTTTAGCAAATGCCATTTTTTGGCAAAGGGACAAACCCTATTAAAACTGGTTATAATCGGTGCATTCGGTCACGTTGCCCTCAAACAGAATTCCCATAATAAGCTTAATCGACTATACCTACATTTATTATATCCCCACATAAATTTGAAGGTGTTTGCAACTCCGTGCTACTAAATATTACTCAAATTAATTGTAATTAATCACTGGCCCCATATAAGTAAGTCCTTTTCCCAGAGATCATATTTAACCACATATTAGTCTGGCAATATATTTGAGCTTGCATTACCTCCCTGCAATAGAAATGGTCCACTAATATTTGTGAAGATCGGTTCTTTATTAACCGAAAATTTTTGTAAACCCCCAAAATACCTTACGCTTGCTCAAATCGAAGCAAAATGTGGCACAAATTTTTTTTTATTTCAAAATATTTGCACACAATTCCCGACTTTTTGCTGATAAATGATAAGGGTTCCCTAGTCCCTATAAAAATATCCTCCTAAATAAGCATTTTTTCAATAAAACTAACTTAAAAATAACTCCATATCCACAAAATTTTGCGTACATATATGCATACATCATAAACAATCTAAGATTAGCAATTTATCACATAGAAGTTAAATTCACGGAAATTACATTTTGTCTTATAAATTGCAAAAAAAGGCGCTTACCCGAAAATAAAGTTAACCCCAGCAAAAATCACCTTAAACCGCCTAAACTTTGCGCATGCAGTTATAAAGTAAATTCTGGTGTAGAGTATTATATGGTCGGACTTAATCGACAATAACTTTCTTACTTGTTTCTTAATTAGTTTATTGTTTAAATTTCTTAAGCAGTATTAATACGTATTATTTAAAGACTGATATTTACAGTAAATTATATTAAAAACACAATTTTGTTTCTGGTCTTTGTATGGGAATTTTTAGTAAAAAGAAGTCAAGGACTTTTTTTGGCAAAAGTTTTAACACAGAACTAATTAGGAATCCTTTTAAGAAACTTTTCCAGCTGAGGCCTTTGAGAGCTCATATGCCTTTTATTACCGCAATGTTAGCCCTTTTAGAGATAAGGTGCCTTTATAATATCGCAACAAAGTATATTTACTGTTACCTTTATTAAAATAAAGCACAAAAACATCTTTAAAGCAGCGATCGGCAAAACTTCACACAGGTGTGGTTGCCGTCTGAGCATTGAAGAGAGTAAGTATAAAAAAATAGGTTTTGTAGTCTCTTGTGCCAGACGACCAGTGTGACCAGTTAGGATTTACAAAATGTTCAAAGGATAAATTTTTAAATTAAATTCAATGCTTGGTTAAACTTATACCTTCTTGGTTATAAAAAAAATCAAAAAAAAACTAAGTAATAAACCTGCGAAAGATCTTATCTGCGTAAAATATTATCAATATAATATAAAAATTTAAGAGACTGCAAAACTAATTATTATGGAAAAATTATTTCGCATTTATGAGACTTTTGTTGTAACATAACTGGCTAAATTTTTAATATTACATTCCAAAACTTTTTAATGCAACTCTATAATATTTTAAACTTGCAACTATGGTCACTCTAGTGTCATAAGCGACAAATAATTATGCTCACATTAAACAAACAAACAACACATTCAAAACATGAGAATGTAATTGTGGGCCGTTCGCTGCTTTAAGGTCTTTTATAACATAGAAGAGCACAAGTAGATTTTAAAATCATTTTTTGAACCAACATCTGTTACTTTAAATAAATGGAAAGTTGTTGTTAACTTTTTATAAATAGAGGCCCAGTTACCAGTTAAAAAAAATATAAGAAATTAAATGTAATTTACCTTAATGCTGCTTAATTGCAAAACGAACAGATGGGTCCTAATAACTAAAACGACTTATTTTTAATTGTCTTCGTTGTTTAAAAAAAAAATTTTTTTTAATTATCGCTCTTTAAGCTTATTAAAGGAACTATTAAATTGAAAGTTCTTTCTTACATGTTTTTTAGAAATTCCTGACGTCAACGTATATATTTTTGCTTAAAATAGTTACCTACGGATGGCATTTTTTATTTTGTTTTTGTTAACTTAAATTTGGTTAAAAACCCCCTTTTTTAATAATGGCCGTCAAGGCAAATTTTTTGCTGTTTGCATTTAAGTTGAGCAATTATGACAATTTTTAATTTTAATTTTTAGACTCAAGTTCAATGCTTACTAAATTCTTATTATTTTGCAAATGAATTATTTTAGTTTTTTATTCTATTAGCGTTAGTTAAATTACAAAAATTATAAACGTAAATAAAAAAGCAATACGTGCATGCGTGCATCCGTGTATATGTGAATACGTGCATGTGTGCATACGCTATTATGTGAATACGTGTATATGTGAATACGTGCATATGTGCATACGTGTATACATATGTGAATACGTGCATATGTGCATACGTGTATATGTAAATACATGCATGTGTGCATACGCTATTATGTGAAAACGTGCATACGTGTATATGTGAATACGTGCATACGTGTATATGTGAATACGTGCATACCTGCATACGTGTATATGTAAATACGTGCATACGTGTATATGTGAATACGTGCATGTGTGCATACGCTATTATGTGAATATGTGCATACGTGTATACGTAAATACGTGCATTCGTGTATATGTGAATACGTGCATGTGTGCATACGCTATTATGTGAAAACGTGCATACGTGTATATGTGAATACGTGCATACGTGTATATGTTAATACGTGCATACGTATATATGTGAATACGTGCATACCTGCATACGTGTATATGTAAATACGTGCATACGTGTATATGTGAATACGTGCATGTGTGCATACGCTATTATGTGAAAACGTGCATACGTGTATATGTGAATACGTGCAAACGTGTATATGTGAATACGTGCATACGTATATATGTGAATACGTGCATATGTGCATACGTGTATATGTGAATACATGCATACGTGTATATGTGAATACGTGCATACGTATATATGTGAATACGTGCATATGTGCATACGTGTATATGTGAATACGTGCAAACGTGTATATGTGCATACGTGTATACGCATATATGTGAATACGTGCATACCTGCATACGTGTATATGAAAATACGTGCATACGTGTATATGTGAATACGTGCATGTGTGCATACGCTATTATGTGAAAACGTGCATACGTGTATATGTGAATACGTGCAAACGTGTATATGTGAATACGTGCATACGTATATATGTGAATACGTGCATATGTGCATACGTGTATATGTGAATACGTGCAAACGTGTATATGTGAATACGTGCATACGTATATATGTGAATACGTGCATATGTGCATACGTGTATATGTGAATACGTGCAAACGTGTATATGTGCATACGTGTATACGTAAATACGTGCATTCGTGTATATGTGAATACGTGCATGTGTGCATACGCTATTATGTGAAAACGTGCATACGTGTATATGTGAATACGTGCAAACGTGTATATGTGAATACGTGCATACGTATATATGTGAATACGTGCATACCTGCATACGTGTATATGTAAATACGTGCATACGTGTATATGTGAATACGTGCAAACGTGTATATGTGAAAACGTGCATACGTGTATATGTGAATACGTGCATATGTGCATACGTGTATATGTGAATACGTGCAAACGTGTATATGTGAATACGTGCATATGTGCATACGTGTATATGTGAATACGTGCAAACGTGTATATGTGCATACGTGTATATGTAAATACGTGCATTCGTGTATATGTGAATACGTGCATGTGTGCATACGCTATTATGTGAAAACGTGCATACGTGTATATGTGAATACGTGCAAACGTGTATATGTGAATACGTGCATACGTATATATGTGAATACGTGCATATGTGCATACGTGTATATGTGAATACGTGCAAACGTGTATATGTGCATACGTGTATACGTAAATACGTGCATTCGTGTATATGTGAATACGTGCATGTGTGCATACGCTATTATGTGAAAACGTGCATACGTGTATATGTGAATACGTGCAAACGTGTATATGTGAATACGTGCATACGTATATATGTGAATACGTGCATATGTGCATACGTGTATATGTGAATACGTGCAAACGTGTATATGTGCATACGTGTATATGTAAATACGTGCATACGTGTATATGTGAATACGTGCAAACGTGTATATGTGAATACGTGCATACGTATATATGTGAATACGTGCATATGTGCATACGTGTATATGTGAATACGTGCAAACGTGTATATGTGAATACGTGCATACGTATATATGTGAATACGTGCATATGTGCATACGTGTATATGTGAATACGTGCAAACGTGTATATGTGCATACGTGTATACGTAAATACGTGCATTCGTGTATATGTGAATACGTGCATGTGTGCATACGCTATTATGTGAAAACGTGCATACGTGTATATGTGAATACGTGCAAACGTGTATATGTGAATACGTGCATACGTATATATGTGAATACGTGCATACCTGCATACGTGTATATGTGAATACGTGCATACGTGCATATGTGAATACGTGCAAACGTGTATATGTGAAAACGTGCATACGTGTATATGTGAATACGTGCAAACGTGTATATGTAAATACGTGCATACGTGTATATGTGAATACGTGCATACGTGTATATGTGAATACGTGCATACCTGCATACGTGTATATGTAAATACGTGCATACGTGTATATGTGAATACGTGCATGTGTGCATACGCTATTATGTGAATACGTGCATACGTGTATATGTGAATACGTGCATACGTATATATGTGAATACGTGCATTTGTGCATACGCTATTATGTGAATACGTGCATACCTGCGTACGTGTATATGTGAATACGTGCATACGTGCATCCATGTATATATGAATACGTGCATACCTGCATACGTGTATATGTGAATACGTGCATCCGTGTATATGTGAATGCATGCATATGTGAATACGTGCATATGTGAATACGTGCATACGCATACGTGTATATGTGAATACGTGCATCCGTGTATATGTGAATACGTGCATATGTGAATACGTGCATATGTGCATATGTGAATACGTGCATACGCATACGTGTATATGTGAATACGTGCATACGTGTATATATGAATACGTGCATACGTGTATATGTGAATACGTGCATATGTGCATACGTGTATATGTGAATACGTGCATACGTGTATATATGAATACGTGCATCCGTGTATATGTGAATACGTGAATACGTGCATACGTGTATATATGAATACGTGCATACGTGTATATGTGAATACGTGCATACGTATATATGTGAATACGTGCATGTGTGCATACGCTATTATGTGAATACGTACATACCTGCGTACGTGTATATGTGAATACGTGCATACGTGCATCCATGTATATATGAATACGTGCATACCTGCATACGTGTGTATGTAAATACGTGCATACGTGTATATGTGAATACGTGCATGTGTGCATACGTGCATACGTGTATATGTGAATACGTGCATACGTATATATGTGAATACGTGCATGTGTGCATACGCTATTATGTGAATACGTGCATACCTGCGTACGTGTATATGTGAATACGTGCATACGTGCATCCATGTATATATGAATACGTGCATACCTGCATACGTGTATATGTGAATACGTGCATCCGTGTATATGTGAATGCATGCATATGTGAATACGTGCATATGTGCATATGTGAATACGTGCATACGCATACGTGTATATGTGAATACGTGCATCCGTGTATATGTGAATACGTGCATATGTGAATACGTGCATATGTGCATATGTGAATACGTGCATACGCATACGTGTATATGTGAATACGTGCATCCGTGTATATGTGAATACGTGCATATGTGAATACGTGCATATGTGCATATGTGAATACGTGCATACGCATACGTGTATATGTGAATACGTGCATCCGTGTATATGTGAATACGTGCATATGTGAATACGTGCATATGTGCATATGTGAATACGTGCATACGCATACGTGTATATGTGAATACGTGCATCCGTGTATATGTGAATACGTGCATATGTGAATACGTGCATATGTGCATATGTGAATACGTGCATACGCATACGTGTATATGTGAATACGTGCATCCGTGTATATGTGAATACGTGCATATGTGAATACGTGCATATGTGCATATGTGAATACGTGCATACGCATACGTGTATATGTGAATACGTGCATACGTGTATATATGAATACGTGCATACGTGTATATGTGAATACGTGCATATGTGCATCCATGTATATTTGAATACGTGCATGTGTGCATACGCTATTATGTGAATACGTGCATACCTGCGTACGTGTATATGTGAATACGTGCATACGTGCATCCATGTATATATGAATACGTGCATACCTGCATACGTGTATATGTGAATACGTGCATCCGTGTATATGTGAATACGTGCATGTGTGCATACGCTATTATGTGAATACGTGCATATCTGCGTACGTGTATATGTGAATACGTGCATACGTGCATCCATGTATATATGAATACGTGCATACCTGCATACGTGTATATGTGAATACGTGCATCCGTGTATATGTGAATGCATGCATATGTGAATACGTGCATATGTGCATATGTGAATACGTGCATATGCATACGTGTATATGTGAATACGTGCATCCGTGTATATGTGAATACGTGCATATGTGAATACGTGCATATGTGCATATGTGAATACGTGCATACGCATACGTGTATATGTGAATACGTGCATCCGTGTATATGTGAATACGTGCATACGTGCATCCATGTATATATGAATACGTGCATACCTGCATACGTGTATATGTGAATACGTGCATCCGTGTATATGTGAATGCATGCATATGTGAATACGTGCATATGTGCATATGTGAATACGTGCATACGCATACGTGTATATGTGAATACGTGCATCCGTGTATATGTGAATACGTGCATATGTGAATACGTGCATATGTGCATATGTGAATACGTGCATACGCATACGTGTATATGTGAATACGTGCATCCGTGTATATGTGAATACGTGCATATGTGAATACGTGCATATGTGCATATGTGAATACGTGCATACGCATACGTGTATATGTGAATACGTGCATCCGTGTATATGTGAATACGTGCATGTGTGAATACGTGCATATGTGCATATGTGAATACGTGCATACGCATACGTGTATATGTGAATACGTGCATACGTGTATATATGAATACGTGCATCCGTGTATATGTGAATACGTGCATGTGTGCATACGCTATTATGTGAATACGTGCATACCTGCGTACGTGTATATGTGAATACGTGCATACGTGCATCCATGTATATATGAATACGTGCATACCTGCATACGTGTATATGTGAATACGTGCATCCGTGTATATGTGAATGCATGCATATGTGAATACGTGCATATGTGCATATGTGAATACGTGCATACGCATACGTGTATATGTGAATACGTGCATACGTGTATATGTGAATACGTGCATCCGTGTATATGTGAATACGTGCATGTGTGCATACGCTATTATGTGAATACGTGCATACCTGCGTACGTGTATATGTGAATACGTGCATACGTGCATCCATGTATATATGAATACGTGCATACCTGCATACGTGTATATGTGAATACGTGCATCCGTGTATATGTGAATGCATGCATATGTGAATACGTGCATATGTGCATATGTGAATACGTGCATACGCATACGTGTATATGTGAATACGTGCATCCGTGTATATGTGAATACGTGCATATGTGAATACGTGCATATGTGCATATGTGAATACGTGCATACGCATACGTGTATATGTGAATACGTGCATCCGTGTATATGTGAATACGTGCATGTGTGAATACGTGCATATGTGCATATGTGAATACGTGCATACGCATACGTGTATATGTGAATACCTGCATACGTGTATATATGAATACGTGCATCCGTGTATATGTGAATACGTGCATGTGTGCATACGCTATTATGTGAATACGTGCATACCTGCGTACGTGTATATGTGAATACGTGCATACGTGCATCCATGTATATATGAATACGTGCATACCTGCATACGTGTATATGTGAATACGTGCATCCGTGTATATGTGAATACGTGCATATGTGAATACGTGCATATGTGCATATGTGAATACGTGTAAAGTAAATTTAAACAACTTTAATGTTTGACGGTTGAAAATTGACTGTAGTCTTTATTATTCTTTCTTTTATTAATATTAATATTATTTTATTAATATACATATAACAAGCTGTAGAATGTTGCCAAATATTCATTTGGTAACTTGAAACTCATACAAAGCATGTGTATCATTGTACACACAAATAACTGATGGTGCATTGTGTATTATGCATCATCAGCACTTTCCCACACTAGGTTTAAGTATACATATGTATGTATTCTAGCTTAGCTTTAAGTTTAGTTTTAAGTATATGTATGTATGTATGTATATGTATGTATTTTAGCTTAGCTTTAAGTTTAGTTTAGAATTCAATTAATAAAGTAGCGTAAAAGAATAATTAGTACACCTCCCTTTTTCAGAAGAATGATCTTGTAGTACACCAAGATCATTCTATACAAAGAAAACTTAAGTTAATTATATTGACACATTTTTTTTTCTTAACACTTGTATATATTAATATAGGTTAGTTACTTAAATAAACTTATATTATTATTTATTTTAGTTTCGAGGTATAATAAACGTGTTACATATTCTTAGATCTACTGGGTGTAGGGGATCCGCCTACTTAATTTATACTCTTATATTTATTTATTATGAAATAATTTTACTCTATTTTTATGAACCGTACTGGTTTTATTGTTATTTATTTTTATTGATATGTTCTTATCTTCTACCTTGATGACCTTATAAGGCCCTGTGTATAATTGGTCTAATTTTCGTCCAGATGTGTTCTCTACTAAAACCATGCCATTAGTTTGAATGTCTTGTGGACTCGACATTTTGTCATAAATTTCCTTTTGCCTAAGCTTTGACCTTTCAATTAACAATTTGGCTCTTTGGTGTGCTAATTGTAGCCTATATTTAGCTTCTTTAGCATAGGCTTCAATATTATATATTGGGTCTACCTCCCCTTTTAGAAGAAGGTTGAGCGATGTGGGCGGTTTCCCGAACACCAGCTCAAATGGGCAATAACCATGTACTGATGAAGGGGTTGTGTTGTAACAAAATTCAAAGTATGTAACCCATTCGTCCCAATCTGTCTTGTTAGGTGATAAATAAGTTCTCAGGTACTCATTGAGTGTTCTATGAGAACGTTCAACGGCACCCAAGGTTTCATGGTGGTATGCTGTGGAATGTAATTGCTTTATACTAAGCAACTTACAAAGTTCTGAAAGTACTTGATTTTTGTATTCCGCGCCCATGTCTGTGAGTAGTGTTTTCATAGGTCCGAATTTTAATATGCAATTCATGAAAATCGCTTTTGCCACATTTTTAGCTGATTTATCGGGTATTGGGACGACAATAAGATATTTAGATAGGTCACATAACATTGTGACTGCGTATTCATTTTCCCCGTTTGATTTTACAAATGGCCCTATTGTGTCTACATATAATGACGATGTCAAAGGGATTGGCAGGGGTTGGTGTAATTGCTAAACTCTCTTTATGTTTTGAGCGCACCTTGTTCAACTGACATTGTACACAGTTTTTTACATACTTGGTAACTTGCTTAGTCATGTTTTTCCAAAAGTAGTTTTTTCTAAGTTTATTTAATAATCGTGTGATACCTGGGTGGCCACCAAGCAGGGGATCATCATGATTTTTCCTTATTATTTCAAGTCTTTCTCTTTCGTTTGTTATTATTTTTATTTTCGGTGTCAGCGCTATTTCCAGATTGTTCAATTTATTGTTCGCAATTTCCTTAAAATCATTAACTCAAGTTTTTTCAAATATTATATCATTGAGCGATAGTTGCAACTTTTGAATGCATATACTATTAGCCATATTTTCTAGCTTTGGTAAGAATTGATCTAAATCAATTTTTCCATTAATAATAAATTCATCCATCGCAGTTTTAATAAATATACGTTTCCCTTTTATTAGCATACATCTAAATGTATCTGCTATTTGGGTAAATTTTAAACGAACAAATTTTTTAACCTGATTTTTGTTAGTAATTTCGTATGCGCTAGGTTTCTTGCCTATTTGTTCCGTATAATAATCCGTTATAGTGTTATTGATTTTTATGTTTTTGTTTTGTAGTCGTGTAGTGACTTTAAGTATATTGATGTGTTCACCCATTTCTTTAATGTCACTAAAATTAATGCGAGATAGAGCGTCAGCCCCGCAGTTTTGTTTCCCCTGTATATATTCTATTGAAAAGTCATATTCTTCAAGATCTAGTCTCATTCGGGTGAGTTTAGATGAAGGGTTTTTCATTGAAAACAGGTAAACTAATGGTCTATGGTCGCTTCTAACTAGAAATTTCGTTTCATAAACATACGGGCGGAAAAAGTTGATAGCCCAGTGTATCGCCGTCAGTTCTTGTTCGATAACTGCCTTATTTGACTCGCCTTTAGTAAAGGCTCTTGACGCATAAGCCACTGGTAGATGGATACCATCATATTCTTGACTAAGGATAGCTCCGCAAGCCTCTTTGCTTGCATCAGTTGTGATGCAAAATTGTTTCTCAAAATTCGGATATTGTAATATTTCAGGTGATAAGAGGGAATTTTTAAGGTATTGAAATGCATCTTCGCATTCCTTTGACCAAACAAATTTCGTATTTTTTCTCGTTAACCTTGTAAGATGTATTGCATACTTAGCAAAGTTTTTTATAAACCTACGATAATAATTGCAAAAAGCAACAAATCTTCTTGCATCTTCAGGATTTCTGGGTATTGGGTAGTTTCTTATAATTTAAAATTTTCCCTCATCTGGGTAAATACCTTCGTTCGTACATTTATGTCCCAAAAATGTTACTTGATGTTTAAAAAATATGCATTTGTCAGGGTGCAATTTTAAATTGAATTTTCTACAAATTTCAAAGATATCCTTAGGATTTTTGAGCATATGATTTTCTGAGCATCCCAGGACAACAAGATCGTCCATATACAAGAATGCTTGTGACGGCTTGAGACCTGCAAACGCCATGGTCATCATCCGCTGGAAGGAATTCGGGGCTATTTTAAGCCCGTAGGGAAGTCTTTTGAACCTGTATGATCCAGTATTAGTGGAGAAGGAAGTAATGTCTCTTGAGCAATCTTCCAGCTCTATTTGATGGAATCCGGACATCAAGTCAAGTCACGAGAAATACTTGGCTCTCCCCAGTTGGTCTAAAATATCATCAATTCTGGGAAGAGGAAATTTGTCCGCTATGAGCTTTTTGTTGACCTGCCTATAGTCAATAACTAGCCTCCATCTTTTTTCGTTGCTATTTTGTAACGATTTTTTGGGCACTAGCAATATTGGGCTATTAAATTCGGATACTGAAGGTTCTACAAGGTCATCACTAATGAGTTTTTCCACCTGACTATTGATTTCAGATTTTTGTGATTCAGGGGTCCTATAGTTTTTTATATAAACTGGTGTAGTATCCTTCAATCTTAATTTTTGTTTGTAAAAATTATTACAAGAAATTTTTTCATCTTCTAAACCAAAAATATCTGTGTATTGTGAACATAGTGTTGTTAAACTTTGATATGCAAATTTTGGGAAGTTACATTGAAGTTTTTCTAAAATATTCTTTGATCTTGATTCACTGATTTTGTGTTGGTTTTCTGAAAATTGGACTAAGTTGTAATTATCCAAATTTTCGGTAATAACATTTGTATTTGAGATGAAAGCATTTTCATCCGTCGTGTTAACAATACGGACGTAGGGATATTTATTTGAGGTGATAGAATTGGCTATGTATATACCAGGAGCAACTTCCTGTGTAGGTACAAATATAAAGCTGTTCTTTGTTTCAATATTTATTCTTCTAATGACTTCGCTTCGTGAGGGTATTGATAAGATATTTTGCGATGTAGGTTGACTTTTTAGTTTGAAAGTGATTTGGTTTGGGAAATCATCCGGTCTAAGTATTAAAAGTTGATTATTTTTGCCAAAATCAAGGATGCAATTGTATTTTGTAATGAAATCAAGGCCTAAAATGCCATCAGTCGGAATTGGAAAATTGTCATCGACAATAAGAAAGTCATGTTTAATAAGAGTATTTTTGTTAATTAAATCGCCTGTGATTTTTCCTATTGTGTAGACTGGGCTGTTACCTATACCAGTAAGTTTACATCTGCGTGAAATATTGAGATTTTCCTTAGTCTTGATACAAAAGTTTTTTAAAACAGATTCACTGGCACCAGTGTCTATTAGAAACGTACTGAAATTGTCGCTTATTGTGTTCTTGATAGAGCCGTAGCTCGATAAATTCAGATTAAAGTGATAAATGTTTTCATGAGAATTTGCGGAGTTGACGCTATCATCGTTTTTGTTTAGTTTTCCCCCAGATGGGTGTTCAGGGGGTTGTCGCCGTTTCCCTGTTCATCGCTATTAACAACACGGACATTGCTATTAAAGTTGGGTCGTCTATTATTATTATTGCTGCGATCATGATCGTTGCGGTTATTACGATTATAATCGTTGCGGTAATTTCTGCCTCTATTATTATTTTGGTAACGATTATTATGGGCATTATTACGATTATTATAATTTCTATAGTTATTGTGGTTATAATTTTGTCTGTTTCTACCTCTGTTTCGGTATCCTACAAACATGACTGAATTATTTGGCTGAT
This sequence comes from Melanophora roralis, assembly GCA_963583895.1. Lineage (NCBI taxonomy): Eukaryota > Metazoa > Arthropoda > Insecta > Diptera > Rhinophoridae > Melanophora > Melanophora roralis. The sequence continues at coordinate 71,202,402 of OY757191.1, forward strand.
TTTCTATTTCCAAAAATTTGGACGTAACCTCCTCAATTGAGTTGAATGTACCAGCTTGCATAATTAATTTGACTCGTTCAGAGTTCGCATTTTGTGTGACTGACTTTATTGCGGCTCTTGTAGCAATTTTGTTTGCTGCCCCCTCAGTCATACCATCTGATATGGATGTATTTGCAAGTTCGTTTGTAAGTTGTTCAATTTCCTATACATATTGTGTTTTATTTTTGTCATGCGGTTTGATCGCATTTAGTTTTGTTATCAAAGTATCAGCAGAGTCGCCTTTAACAACATTTCTTAATTTTTCAATTACGGATTCAATCGAACTGAGCCCTTCTATTTTATTGCGTACATTACTAGTAATTTTTGTATTTATAATATTTAGGAGAAGGGAATCAGGATTTGTTCCCTTTATTGAAACTAATAAATTAATAGCATCTATAAATCTATGCAAATTATTAAAACTACCATCAAAATCTGGCAAGATTTTGCTAGCCGTTTCGAGAAATTTGATGGCGTCCGCCATTATCAACTCTAATTTTGGAAGTTCTATTGTTTTGTTGTTTGGTGGGAAAACAAAAGACAGTTTAATTTCCTCAAGCGTCTTTAATATTTTGTTTTGAAGGTTATTGACACTTGTGATACATTCCTTTAAATGTTCTGTAGTTAATTTATTCTTAATTTGGTTAATTAAAATTACTGTTTTGTTATAATTCAATTCTAAAAGTAGCAGATGCTTATTGATAGTATCTGTACCTGGTTTTTGTGTTTTATTTATGCACTTAAAACTTTTATCAAATTCGGCCCTATAACCATTTAATTCTTCAGATATAGCTGACCAGTCTTCCTGAGCCATTAAAAGAACAAAAGGAATTTTTTTTTTCTTTTTGTGTTTCGTTAATAAAATTCTGATTATATTTGTCGTCTCTTAAAAACCGCATACGTTAGCCGAATAATGTAGGCAATTACTAGTAATACTAAAGTAATCACCATTATTATTTCGAAAACATCAGATTTGTTATCTTCTTTTTCTTTTTGTAGCTGTAGTTTATTATTTGTCATAATGTATTCGTATCCCGCAAAAATAAAAGGTATTACCTTTAAAATATTTTTCCACCAAGCCATTTAAAAAGAAATATTCAAAATAAAAGGAAATTTAATTTTTACAAATTCAAAAAAAATTAAACATTTTAATATTGACTAGTGTGATTTAAATCGAACGCCATAAAAAAAATTAGTTTAGAAGAAGGTTAAATTAAAATAAATAAAAATATTTCAATACTTTTTGTTGTTCTTCTGCTGTTGCTGCTTTTGTTGGTGTTGATTTCCCGGTTCTCTTCACAATCAGCTGATGAATTTTGTTTGTTGTTCTTGTTGTCGTTGGTGGCTTTCTCTCTTTTCCTTTTTTTATCGTTTACTTTCAGTTTTCCTTATTTTTATTTTCAGGGTTTTATATATTTTCAGCTTTTACTTTATTTTCTTTTCAGCTCCTTATTTTACCTTTATTTTCAGGCTTTTAATTTTATATTTTAATTTCAGGTTCTTTTATTTTATTTTAAGGATTTTATTGGGCAAAATTTATTTTATATTAGTTTCTAGGTTTTAAGTTCATATTTATTTTTAGGTTTTAATTTTCTATTTATTTTTAGGCTTTAATTTCACGTTTATTTTATATTTTTAATTACTGTTTCCTTTTAATAAAGTTTTTTTTTTCTATATATCATTTACATTTTTTTTTTCAGCCGACTGTCCACATTGTAGCATCAAATCCCGTTACTCTTTTCATATGCTGGTTAAACACAATAACTCACATTGTTGACAAAAGTCTTTTGTCTTAATTTTTTTTATTTTTTTTATTTTCTTCATTTAGTCACGGTCGCCATGTAAAGTAAATTTAAACAACTTTAATGTTTGACGGTTGAAAATTGACTGTAGTCTTTATTATTCTTTCTTTTATTAATATTAATATTATTTTATTAATATACATATAACAAGCTGTAGAATGTTGCCAAATATTCATTTGGTAACTTGAAACTCATACAAAGCATGTGTATCATTGTACACACAAATAACTGATGGTGCATTGTGTATTATGCATCATCAGCACTTTCCCACACTAGGTTTAAGTATACATATGTATGTATTCTAGCTTAGCTTTAAGTTTAGTTTTAAGTATATGTATGTATGTATGTATATGTATGTATTTTAGCTTAGCTTTAAGTTTAGTTTAGAATTCAATTAATAAAGTAGCGTAAAAGAATAATTAGTACATACGTGCATACGCATACGTGTATATGTGAATACGTGCATCCGTGTATATGTGAATACGTGCATATGTGAATACGTGCATATGTGCATATGTGAATACGTGCATACGCATACGTGTATATGTGAATACGTGCATCCGTGTATATGTGAATACGTGCATGTGTGAATACGTGCATATGTGCATATGTGAATACGTGCATACGCATACGTGTATATGTGAATACCTGCATACGTGTATATATGAATACGTGCATCCGTGTATATGTGAATACGTGCATGTGTGCATACGCTATTATGAGAATACGTGCATACCTGCGTACGTGTATATGTGAATACGTGCATACGTGCATCCATGTAATATGAATACGTGCATACCTGCATACGTGTATATGTGAATACGTGCATCCGTGTATATGTGAATGCATGCATATGTGAATACGTGCATATGTGCATATGTGAATACGTGCATACGCATACGTGTATATGTGAATACGTGCATACGTGTATATGTGAATACGTGCATCCGTGTATATGTGAATACGTGCATGTGTGCATACGCTATTATGTGAATACGTGCATACCTGCGTACGTGTATATGTGAATACGTGCATACGTGCATCCATGTATATATGAATACGTGCATACCTGCATACGTGTGTATGTAAATACGTGCATACGTGTATATGTGAATACGTGCATGTGTGCATACGTGCATACGTGTATATGTGAATACGTGCATACGTATATATGTGAATACGTATGTGTGCATACGCTATTATGTGAATACGTGCATACCTGCGTACGTGTATATGTGAATACGTGCATACGTGCATCCATGTATATATGAATACGTGCATACCTGCATACGTGTATATGTGAATACGTGCATCCGTGTATATGTGAATACGTGCATGTGTGCATACGCTATTATGTGAATACGTGCATACCTGCGTACGTGTATATGTGAATACGTGCATACGTGCATCCATGTATATATGAATACGTGCATACCTGCATACGTGTATATGTGAATACGTGCATCCGTGTACATGTGAATACGTGCATATGTGAATACGTGCATATGTGCATATGTGAATACGTGCATACGCATACGTGTATATGTGAATACGTGCATCCGTGTATATGTGAATACGTGCATATGTGAATACGTGCATATGTGCATATGTGAATACGTGCATACGCATACGTGTATATGTGAATACGTGCATCCGTGTATATGTGAATACGTGCATGTGTGAATACGTGCATATGTGCATATGTGAATACGTGCATACGCATACGTGTATATGTGAATACCTGCATACGTGTATATATGAATACGTGCATCCGTGTATATGTGAATACGTGCATGTGTGCATACGCTATTATGTGAATACGTGCATACCTGCGTACGTGTATATGTGAATACGTGCATACGTGCATCCATGTATATATGAATACGTGCATACCTGCATACGTGTATATGTGAATACGTGCATCCGTGTATATGTGAATGCATGCATATGTGAATACGTGCATATGTGCATATGTGAATACGTGCATACGCATACGTGTATATGTGAATACGTGCATACGTGTATATGTGAATACGTGCATCCGTGTATATGTGAATACGTGCATGTGTGCATACGCTATTATGTGAATACGTGCATACCTGCGTACGTGTATATGTGAATACGTGCATACGTGCATCCATGTATATATGAATACGTGCATACCTGCATACGTGTATATGTGAATACGTGCATCCGTGTATATGTGAATGCATGCATATGTGAATACGTGCATATGTGCATATGTGAATACGTGCATACGCATACGTGTATATGTGAATACGTGCATCCGTGTATATGTGAATACGTGCATATGTGAATACGTGCATATGTGCATATGTGAATACGTGCATACGCATACGTGTATATGTGAATACGTGCATCCGTGTATATGTGAATACGTGCATATGTGAATACGTGCATATGTGCATATGTGAATACGTGCATACGCATACGTGTATATGTGAATACGTGCATCCGTGTATATGTGAATACGTGCATATGTGAATACGTGCATATGTGCATATGTGAATACGTGCATACGCATACGTGTATATGTGAATACGTGCATACGTGTATATATGAATACGTGCATCCGTGTATATGTGAATACGTGCATGTGTGCATACGCTATTATGTGAATACGTGCATACCTGCGTACGTGTATATGTGAATACGTGCATACGTGCATCCATGTATATATGAATACGTGCATACCTGCATACGTGTATATGTGAATACGTGCATCCGTGTATATGTGAATGCATGCATATGTGAATACGTGCATATGTGCATATGTGAATACGTGCATACGCATACGTGTATATGTGAATACGTGCATACGTGTATATGTGAATACGTGCATGTGTGCATACGCTATTATGTGAATACGTGCATACCTGCGTACGTGTATATGTGAATACGTGCATACGTGCATCCATGTATATATGAATACGTGCATACCTGCATACGTGTATATGTGAATACGTGCATCCGTGTATATGTGAATGCATGCATATGTGAATACGTGCATATGTGCATATGTGAATACGTGCATACGCATACGTGTATATGTGAATACGTGCATACGTGTATATATGAATACGTGCATACGTGTATATGTGAATACGTGCATATGTGCATACGTGTATATGTAAATACGTGCATACGTGTATATGTGAATACGTGCATGTGTGCATACGCTATTATGTGAATACGTGCATACCTGCGTACGTGTATATGTGAATACGTGCATACGTGCATCCATGTATATATGAATACGTGCATACCTGCATACGTGTATATGTGAATACGTGCATCCGTGTATATGTGAATGCATGCATATGTGAATACGTGCATATGTGCATATGTGAATACGTGCATACGCATACGTGTATATGTGAATGCGTGCATACGTGTATATGTGAATACGTGCATATGTGAATACGTGCATACGTGTATATGTGAATACGCGCATACGTGTATATGTGAATACGTGCATACGTGTATATATGAATACGTGCATCCGTGTATATGTGAATACGTGCATGTGTGCATACGCTATTATGTGAATACGTGCATACCTGCGTACGTGTATATGTGAATACGTGCATACGTGCATCCATGTATATATGAATACGTGCATACCTGCATACGTGTATATGTGAATACGTGCATCCGTGTATATGTGAATGCATGCATATGTGAATACGTGCATATGTGCATATGTGAATACGTGCATACGCATACGTGTATATGTGAATACGTGCATCCGTGTATATGTGAATACGTGCATATGTGAATACGCTATTATGTGAATACGTGCATACCTGCGTACGTGTATATGTGAATACGTGCATACGTGCATCCATGTATATATGAATACGTGCATACCTGCATACGTGTATATGTGAATACGTGCATCCGTGTATATGTGAATGCATGCATATGTGAATACGTGCATATGTGCATATGTGAATACGTGCATACGCATACGTGTATATGTGAATACGTGCATACGTGTATATGTGAATACGTGCATGTGTGCATACGCTATTATGTGAATACGTGCATACCTGCGTACGTGTATATGTGAATACGTGCATACGTGCATCCATGTATATATGAATACGTGCATACCTGCATACGTGTATATGTGAATACGTGCATCCGTGTATATGTGAATGCATGCATATGTGAATACGTGCATATGTGCATATGTGAATACGTGCATACGCATACGTGTATATGTGAATACGTGCATACGTGTATATGTGAATACGTGCATGTGTGCATACGCTATTATGTGAATACGTGCATACCTGCGTACGTGTATATGTGAATACGTGCATACGTGCATCCATGTATATATGAATACGTGCATACCTGCATACGTGTATATGTGAATACGTGCATCCGTGTATATGTGAATGCATGCATATGTGAATACGTGCATATGTGCATATGTGAATACGTGCATACGCATACGTGTATATGTGAATACGTGCATCCGTGTATATGTGAATACGTGCATATGTGAATACGCTATTATGTGAATACGTGCATACCTGCGTACGTGTATATGTGAATACGTGCATACGTGCATCCATGTATATATGAATACGTGCATACCTGCATACGTGTATATGTGAATACGTGCATCCGTGTATATGTGAATGCATGCATATGTGAATACGTGCATATGTGCATATGTGAATACGTGCATACGCATACGTGTATATGTGAATACGTGCATACGTGTATATGTGAATACGTGCATGTGTGCATACGCTATTATGTGAATACGTGCATACCTGCGTACGTGTATATGTGAATACGTGCATACGTGCATCCATGTATATATGAATACGTGCATACCTGCATACGTGTATATGTGAATACGTGCATCCGTGTATATGTGAATGCATGCATATGTGAATACGTGCATATGTGCATATGTGAATACGTGCATACGCATACGTGTATATGTGAATACGTGCATACGTGTATATATGAATACGTGCATACGTGTATATGTGAATACGTGCATATGTGCATACGTGTATATGTAAATACGTGCATACGTGTATATGTGAATACGTGCATGTGTGCATACGCTATTATGTGAATACGTGCATACCTGCGTACGTGTATATGTGAATACGTGCATACGTGCATCCATGTATATATGAATACGTGCATACCTGCATACGTGTATATGTGAATACGTGCATCCGTGTATATGTGAATGCATGCATATGTGAATACGTGCATATGTGCATATGTGAATACGTGCATACGCATACGTGTATATTTGAATACGTGCATACGTGTATATGTGAATACGTGCATATGTGAATACGTGCATACGTGTATATGTGAATACGCGCATACGTGTATATGTGAATACGTGCATACGTGTATATATGAATACGTGCATCCGTGTATATGTGAATACGTGCATGTGTGCATACGCTATTATGTGAATACGTGCATACCTGCGTACGTGTATATGTGAATACGTGCATAGGTGCATCCATGTATATATGAATACGTGCATACCTGCGTACGTGTATATGTGAATACGTGCATCCGTGTATATGTGAATGCATGCATATGTGAATACGTGCATATGTGCATATGTGAATACGTGCATACGCATACGTGTATATGTGAATACGTGCATCCGTGTATATGTGAATACGTGCATATGTGAATACGTGCATATGTGCATATGTGAATACGTGCATACGCATACGTGTATATGTGAATACGTGCATCCGTGTATATGTGAATACGTGCATATGTGAATACGTGCATATGTGCATATGTGAATACGTGCATACGCATACGTGTATATGTGAATACGTGCATCCGTGTATATGTGAATACGTGCATATGTGAATACGTGCATATGTGCATATGTGAATACGTGCATACGCATACGTGTATATGTGAATACGTGCATACGTGTATATATGAATACGTGCATACGTGTATATGTGAATACGTGCATATGTGCATACGTGTATATGTAAATACGTGCATACGTGTATATGTGAATACGTGCATGTGTGCATACTCTATTATGTGAATACGTGCATACCTGCGTACGTGTATATGTGAATACGTGCATACGTGCATCCATGTATATATGAATACGTGCATACCTGCATACGTGTATATGTGAATACGTGCATCCGTGTATATGTGAATGCATGCATATGTGAATACGTGCATATGTGCATATGTGAATACGTGCATACGCATACGTGTATATGTGAATACGTGCATACGTGTATATATGAATACGTGCATACGTGTATATGTGAATACGTGCATATGTGCATACGTGTATATGTGAATACGTGCATACGTATATATGTGAATACGTGCATGTGTGCATACGCTATTATGTGAATACGTGCATACCTGCGTACGTGTATATGTGAATACGTGCATACGTGCATCCATGTATATATGAATACATGCATACCTGCATACGTGTATATGTGAATACGTGCATCCGTGTATATGTGAATGCATGCATATGTGAATACGTGCATATGTGCATATGTGAATACGTGCATACGCATACGTGTATATGTGAATACGTGCATCCGTGTATATGTGAATACGTGCATATGTGAATACGTGCATATGTGCATATGTGAATACGTGCATACGCATACGTGTATATGTGAATACGTGCATCCGTGTATATGTGAATACGTGCATATGTGAATACGTGCATATGTGCATATGTGAATACGTGCATACGCATACGTGTATATGTGAATACGTGCATACGTATATATGTGAATACGTGCATGTGTGCATACGCTATTATGTGAATACGTGCATACCTGCGTACGTGTATATGTGAATACGTGCATACGTGCATCCATGTATATATGAATACATGCATACCTGCATACGTGTATATGTGAATACGTGCATACGTATATATGTGAATACGTGCATGTGTGCATACGCTATTATGTGAATACGTGCATACCTGCGTACGTGTATATGTGAATACGTGCATACGTGCATCCATGTATATATGAATACATGCATACCTGCATACGTGTATATGTGAATACGTGCATCCGTGTATATGTGAATGCATGCATATGTGAATACGTGCATATGTGCATATGTGAATACGTGCATACGCATACGTGTATATGTGAATACGTGCATACGTATATATGTGAATACGTGCATGTGTGCATACGCTATTATGTGAATACGTGCATACCTGCGTACGTGTATATGTGAATACGTGCATACGTGCATCCATGTATATATGAATACGTGCATACCTGCATACGTGTATATGTGAATACGTGCATCCGTGTATATGTGAATGCATGCATATGTGAATACGTGCATATGTGCATATGTGAATACGTGCATACGCATACGTGTATATGTGAATACGTGCATACGTGTATATATGAATACGTGCATACGTGTATATGTGAATACGTGCATATGTGCATACGTGTATATGTAAATACGTGCATACGTGTATATGTGAATACGTGCATGTGTGCATACGCTATTATGTGAAAACGTGCATACGTGTATATGTGAATACGTGCATACGTGTATATGTGAATACGTGCATACCTGCATACGTGTATATGTAAATACGTGCATACCTGCATACCTGCATACGTGTATATGTGAATACGTGCATACGTGTATATGTGAACACGTGCATACCTGCATACGTGTATATGTGAATACGTGCATACGAGTATATTTGAATACGTGCATACGTGTATATTTGAATACGTGCATACGTGTATATGTGAATACGTGCATACCTGCATACGTGTATATGTGAATACGTGCATACGTGTATATATGAACACGTGCATACGTGTATATGTGAATACGTGCATACCTGCATACGTGTATATGTGAATACGTGCATACGTGTATATATGAACACGTGCATACGTGCATACGTGTATATGTGAATACACAGAAAAAAATATCACTCAGTTTGGGTTAACAACATCTTTTGTTGAAATAAATTTTGTTAAACAATAATTTGGTTGTTGATGCAATAAAACGTCTTGTTAATATTACAAAAACACTATTTACATATAAAAATATGAAAGAAATATGAAAGAAGAGCAAGCTTTGAAAAAAGCAAAGACGTCAAAATTTAAAACGTTTACTTTTTGTAATTTGGTGTGTTTGATAAACATAAAAAAGTGTTCTTAAAAAAATTAAATTAAAAATATAATATAATAATTTTTTTGTAAAAAAGCTGTCGAACTTAAAAAGGGCAAATTGATTGTTTCACTTGCAAAAAATTATTTATTCACACTATATTTCCACCTTCATTGGCAGTTTTCACTTAATCTGACGGCTTAAAACAGCGTGAAAAATTTTCAATAGCAGAATTACAAGAAACTTTTGTGCTAATTGTGAAGAGTTTTAAAGAAGTTGTTGCAAAGTTTAATCTTCTTATACTGCATTGTTCTATGCATCCTCTTCTGTTAGTGACTGGAGAACTTTGGGATATAAAAAGCCTTACCGGTTATTTTTTGGTACAAGATATCCCGTAGTGAAAACGCTGACAGCAATTTGTATATTTATAAATTAAACTGATATTTTTATTTAATCTAAAGTTTTCAAAACAGTCCGAAACTTTTTATTTGTTTTTGCAAACATTTTTTTATAAAGTAGAAAGCCCTATTGCAAATGTAAAACTGTCCACTGTCATTATTCAAATATTAGAGTAAAGTCGTTTTAATAACTTAAGATGTCATTAAATAAAATTTAACATACACATATATGTATATGTATTTATCTTCAGATACAGATACGCACTATAAAAAGTCAACAATAACAATAGAATGAAAATATCAATATCTTTCTAGTTTATTATCAAAAAAAAAAATTGGAATAACGTGTTTAATTTAATTAATTAAAATTTGTTATGTATGCATCTAAACTTATTATTCTTTCATATGTTATAAAATTATATAATAAAAAATTTTGCAAAAAAATAAAAAAATATGTTTTTTTTATTAAAAAATTGACCGAAAACTAACAATTTTTCTTGTTAATTTGACAAAAGATTTATTTAAAAAGATTTCTACGGTTAACAATTTTCATTGTTAATATAATGATATCTGTAGTTAAATATTTTTATGAAATATAACAATAAGAGTTGTTAATGTGACAATAATTTTGTTGACTTGGCTATCAACAATCAACTTACAAATATCATTGTTGTATTTACAAATTCTATTGTTGGTTGAGTTTTAACTAAACTTTTAATTGTATTTACAAATAATTTAATTGTATTTACAACAAATTTTTTTCTGTGTACGTGAATACGTGCATACGTGTATATATGAATACGTGCATACGTGTATATATGAATACGTGCATACCTGCATACGTGTATATGTGAATACGTGCATACGTGTATATATGAACACGTGCATACCTGCATACGAGTATATGTGAATACGTGCATACGTGTATATATGAATACGTGCATACGTGTATATGTGAATACGTGCATATGTGCATACGTGTATATGTGAACACGTGCATACCTGCATACGTGTATATGTGAATACGTGCATACGTGTATATATGAATACGTGCATACCTGCATACGTGTATATGTGAATACGTGCATACGTGTATATGTGAATACGTGCATACGTGTATATGTGAACACGTGCATACCTGCATACGTGTATATGTGAATACGTGCATACGTATATATATGAATACGTGAATCCGTGTATATGTGAATACGTGAATACGTGCATACGTGTATATGTGAATACGTGCATACCTGCATACGTGTATATGTGAATACGTGCATACGTGTATATGTGAATACGTGCATATGTGCATACGCGTATATGTGAACACGTGCATACCTGCATACGTGTATATGTGAATACGTGCATACGTGTATATATGAATACGTGCATACCTGCATACGTGTATATGTGAATACGTGCATACGTGTATATGTGAATACGTGCATATGCGCATACGTGTATATGTGAACACGTGCATACCTGCATACGTGTATATGTGAATACGTGCATACGTGTATATGTGAATACGTGCATATGTGAATACGTGTATATGTGAATACGTGCATACGTGTATATATGAATACGTGCATACCTGCATACGTGTATATGTGAATACGTGCATACCTGCATACGTGTATATGTGAATACGTGCATACGTGTATATGTGAACACGTGCATACCTGCATACGTGTATATGTGAATACGTGCATACGTGTATATATGAATACGTGCATCCGTGTATATGTGAATACGTGAATACGTGAATACGTGCATACGTGTATATGTGAATACGTGCATACCTGCATACGTGTATATGTGAATACGTGCATACGTGTATATGTGAATACGTGCATCCGTGTATATGTGAACACGTGCATACCTGCATACGTGTATATGTGAATACGTGCATACGTGTATATATGAATACGTGCATCCGTGTATATGTGAATACGTGAATACGTGCATACGTGTATATGTGAATACGTGCATACGTGTATATGTGAATACGTGCATACCTGCATACGTGTATATGTGAATACGTGCATACGTGTATATATGAATACGTGCATCCGTGTATATTTGAATACGTGAATACGTGTATATGTGAATACGTGCATACCTGCATACGTGTATATGTGAATACGTGCATACGTGTATATATGAATACGTGCATCCGTGTATATGTGAACACGTGCATACCTGCATACGTGTATATGTGAATACGTGCATACGTGTATATGTGAATACGTGCATCCGTGTATATGTGAATACGTGAATACGTGCATACGTGTATATGTGAATACGTGCATACCTGCATACGTGTATATGTGAATACGTGCATCCGTGTATATGTGAATACGTGAATACGTGCATACGTGTATATGTGAATACGTGCATATGCGTATATGTGAATACGTGCATACGTGTATATATGAATACGTGCATACGTGTATATGTGAATACGTGCATACCTGCATACGTGTATATGTGAATACGTGCATACGTGTATATATGAATACGTGCATACCTGCATACGTGTATATGTGAATACGTGCATACCTGCATACCTGCATACGTGTATATGTGAATACGTGCATACGTGTATATGTGAACACGTGCATACCTGCATACGTGTATATGTGAATACGTGCATACGAGTATATTTGAATACGTGCATACGTGTATATTTGAATACGTGCATACGTGTATATATGAATACGTGCATACGTGTATATGTGAATACGTGCATACCTGCATACGTGTATATGTGAATACGTGCATACGTGTATATATGAATACGTGCATACCTGCATACCTGCATACGTGTATATGTGAATACGTGCATACGTGTATATGTGAACACGTGCATACCTGCATACGTGTATATGTGAATACGTGCATACGTGTATATGTGAATACGTGCATACGAGTATATTTGAATACGTGCATACGTGTATATATGAATACGTGCATACGTGTATATGTGAATACGTGCATACCTGCATACGTGTATATGTGAATACGTGCATACGTGTATATATGAATACGTGCATACCTGCATACGTGTATATGTGAATACGTGCATACGTGTATATGTGAATACGTGCATACCTGCATACCTGCATACGTGTATATGTGAATACGTGCATACGTGTATATGTGAACACGTGCATACCTGCATACGTGTATATGTGAATACGTGCATACGTGTATATGTGAATACGTGCATACGAGTATATTTGAATACGTGCATACGTGTATATATGAATACGTGCATACGTGTATATGTGAATACGTGCATACCTGCATACGTGTATATGTGAATACGTGCATACGTGTATATATGAATACGTGCATACCTGCATACGTGTATATGTGAATACGTGCATACCTGCATACCTGCATACGTGTATATGTGAATACGTGCATACGTGTATATGTGAACACGTGCATACCTGCATACGTGTATATGTGAATACGTGCATACGTGTATATATGAATACGTGCATCCGTGTATATGTGAATACGTGAATACGTGCATACGTGTATATGTGAATACGTGCATACCTGCATACGTGTATATGTGAATACGTGCATACGTGTATATGTGAATACGTGCATATGTGCATACGTGTATATGTGAACACGTGCATACCTGCATACGTGTATATGTGAATACGTGCATACGTGTATATGTGAATACGTGCATACGTGTATATGTGAATACGTGCATCCGTGTATATGTGAATACGTGCATACGTGTATATATGAATACGTGCAAACGTGTATATGTGAATACGTACATACGTGTATATGTGAAAAAGTGCATACGTGTATATGTGAATACGTGCATACCTGCATACGTGTATATGTGAATACGTGCATCCGTGTATATGTGAATACGTGAATACGTGAATACGTGCATACGTGTATATGTGAATACGTGCATCCGTGTATATGTGAATACGTGAATACGTGAATACGTGCATACGTGTATATGTGAATACGTGCATCCGTGTATATGTGAATACGTGAATACGTGCATACGTGCATACGTGTATATGTGAATACGTGCATCCGTGTATATGTGAATACGTGAATACGTGCATACGTGTATATGTGAATACGTGCATACCTGCATACGTGTATATGTGAATACGTGCATACGTGTATATGTGAATACGTGCATATGTGCATACGTGTATATGTGAACACGTGCATACCTGCATACGTGTATATGTGAATACGTGCATACGTGTATATGTGAATACGTGCATACGTGTATATATGAATACGTGCATACCTGCATACGTGTAAATGTGAATACGTGCATACGTGTATATGTGAATACGTGCATACCTGCATACGTGTATATGTGAATACGTGCATCCGTGTATATGTGAATACGTGAATACGTGCATACGTGTATATGTGAATACGTGCATACCTGCATACGTGTATATGTGAATACGTGCATACGTGTATATGTGAATACGTGCATACGTGTATATGTGAATACGTGCATACCTGCATACGTGTATATGTGAATACGTGCATCCGTGTATATGTGAATACGTGAATACGTGCATACGTGTATATGTGAATACGTGCATACCTGCATACGTGTATATATGAATACGTGCAAACGTGTATATGTGAATACGTACATACGTGTATATGTGAAAAAGTGCATACGTGTATAGGAATATGTGAATACGTGCATACGTGTATATGTGAAAATCCTCAAAAAATCGACTTTTTGGTCAAAAATGGTAGTGATCACAGATTTAAGCCCTTTTTCCTCTAGAGGCTCTAGATTCCGAGAAAAACGCATTTAAAGTTTTTTATATGAAAACCCTCAAAAAGTTGACTTTTTGGTCGCAAATGGTAGTGATCACAGATTTAAGCCCTTTTTCCTCTAGAGGCTCTAGATTCCGAGAAAAACGCATTTAAAGTTTTTTATATGAAAACCCTCAAAAAATCGACTTTTTGGTCAAAAATGGTAGTGATCACAGATTTAAGCCCTTTTTCCTCTAGAGGCTCTAGATTCCGAGAAAAACGCATTTAAAGTTTTTTATATGAAAATCCTCAAAAAATCGACTTTTTGGTCGAAAATGGTAGTGATCACAGATTTAAGCCCTTTTTCCTCTAGAGGCTCTAGATTCCGAGAAAAACGCATTTAAAGTTTTTTATATGAAAATCCTCAAAAAATCGACTTTTTGGTCGAAAATGGTAGTGATCACAGATTTGAGCCCTTTTTCCTCTAGAGGCTCTAGAATCCGAGAAATACGCATTTAAAGTTTTTTATATGAAAATCCTCAAAAAATCGACTTTTTGGTCGAAAATGGTAGTGATCACAGATTTAAGCCCTTTTTCCTCTAGAGGCTCTAGATTCCGAGAAAAACGCATTTAAAGTTTTTTATATGAAAACCCTCAAAAAATCGACTTTTTGGTCGAAAATGGTAGTGATCACAGATTTAAGCCCTTTTTCCTCTAGAGGCTATAGATTCCGAGTAAAACGCATTTAAAGTTTTTTATATGAAAATCCTCAAAAAATCGACTTTTTGGTCGAAAATGGTAGTGATCACAGATTTAAGCCCTTTTTCCTCTAGAGGCTCTAGATTCCGAGAAAAACGCATTTAAAGTTTTTTATATGAAAATCCTCAAAAAATCGACTTTTTGGTCGAAAATGGTAGTGATCACAGATTTAAGCCCTTTTTCCTCTAGAGGCTCTAGATTCCGAGAAAAACGCATTTAAAGTTTTTCATATGAAAACCCTCAAAAAATCGACTTTTTGGTCGAAAATGGTAGTGATCACAGATTTAAGCCCTTTTTCCTCTAGAGGCTCTAGATTCCGAGAAAAACGCATTTAAAGTTTTT